>CANTFL010000385.1:0-111597 GCA_947650285.1 Hyaloperonospora brassicae | reverse complement strand
GATCGCGATCCACGGCTAGGATCACGATCCGCCAGTAAGATCGCGGTCCGCTAGTAGGATCGCGATCCACTCGTAGGATCGTGGGGACATCTTGGGTGGGCCACAAGAAAGACACAACGGTTGATATACTGGGTGTGGACCACACAAATGTGAGGGGGGCGATCTTCCTGGAAAGGCGACGCGTGGCATCTGGTTAGGACATACGGATAGGCATAGGGGTAGGGTTTTAGGATTGATTGGATAACATTAAACAGAGTTCAAATTACTTCACAAGGCACACGTTATCTCTTCCGGGTTGGATTTTTTGGCCCCCCGTTGAACAAAGAGTAACGGTACACGTCTACGCAAGTGTGACACCTGGATTGTTTTGGCCAGGTGTATTCAAGAACCCTCAAGTAACATCAACTGCGATCGGACGCAGCAAGACAAGTAAAGGCAAGGCGCAAGATCGCGAGACGGCTCAAGTGGTCAGAAGGCTCGCGGATCAAGCAACCATACAGTGGACAAGGCGATTTCGTTGAGATCAGGGTTACTCAAGTCAGTACCCACAAGTACCCCGTGATCGCGTGAAGATTTCCGCACGATCACACCCCCATCCCCAACACGGTCAAGTTTTCTTTTGAGACGAGTCCACCTGGAAGAGTGCAACCCGCCCTACCGACGGGTACACAAGGTGAGGAAAGCTATCAAGAACACGGGATCGGAGTACCCCCTCCGTTAGTCGGTCGTCCGGGCGCCAGTGGAGAGTTGGGATCGACTCATAATTTGAGCGATCGCCACTCCACCACAGGAGCGAGCTCGGGGATGGGACCGTTGGCGCTAAAGATGAGATTTACCGCTTGAGTGACAGAAAAACGATTGTTGCAATTATACGTATGGGTCTACCTAAAACGCAAAAAAGGATTATAGTCATGGATCGACGACTGACCGATCGCGATCCGCGACAAGGGACTTGGATCACCAAGCTACAAGGACAGGCTTACTTAAGAGGTGATCAACCTACGAATTACGTAATAGTCACGGACGATGAGTGATGGGTAGAAATGGGAGTATGTTAGATGAGCGGGTCATCAAGCATGCGACGTTACAGAAGTAAAAGCGATACGACCGTGGATGACTGACCGAAGACTCAAGAGATTGACCACGGTCTTTTTTTGGTGTACCGATTTTTAATTTGAGCACATAATTGGTACGTATTGAATTCCGCTGCCCAATAGTAGAGCGATATGCTACCCGAGCGATATACTACCGATAAATTCACTTCACGAATATCTGCGGTGGACAACAGAATGTAGGACGTTAGTTGTGTGGTGGAGCGAATAAGTAAACTCACGATATGGAAAATCCTCGCATTTTAGGTATAACCGAGTCAGTTAACGGTTAAAAATGAAGTAAACCGCGATAAGCAAGGCGATTGTGATCAAGGAGGCAATCAAGATTGTGACCGGCTATTAGTAATGTAATCGCGATCAGGTTGGTGTGGAGCACATTATGTGACCCGCGATCAGGGATTTAATCGTGATCAGTGGTTAAATTTATGATCGCGATCAGGTTAGGGTGGATTTCACCACACGATAGACGACCAGAAGTGGGCTGCGACTGTTTAAGTACATCGGGTGTGTGCCGCACAAGTACAAGGTGGGTACCGTCTAGAGAGAGCGACATGTAGCAAGCTATGTACAAGACATGGAGATAGGAATAGTAACGTTAATCTGATTATTTAACAATAAATATAGTTCAATTTGCTTCAAAGTGCACGTGACGACTTCATCTCCGGGTCGGTCATTGATCACTCGATGTCGTGAAAAATTCACATACTTTAATTAAGGGATATGCCTGAATTTTTTTCCCAGGCACCAAGAGCTATCAAATACCACTCCAACTGCGACTGGACACGGAAAAACCCTTTTTGTTTAAAGACTCATGATACAGAGACAACTCAAGTGGATATAAGGCTCGCGAAACAAGGTCTATAATTGTAGGAGGCGATCTGTTTCAGATCAGGGTGACTCATATCGAGCCCTACAAGTATGTAAGTGATCCCGTCAAAAATACCACGAGATCACGTCAACCCTGGTCACAATGTGAAGTTTTTCCATACCGAGATAAAATCTCGACCACGTCGCATACACGGTCAAGTTTTCGATTGACAGGAGTCCACATGGAAGAGTGCAACCCTCCCCATCGACGGGTACACAAGGAAAGCAAAAAACATAGAGCACAGAATCGGAGTACCTCTGAACGGCTGCTAACGACTGGTACGCATATGGGTTGCTCATTCCCAGCCCTAAGGCCCAAGTCTTGGCACTATCTGCTAAGTGGGATTGAGCAAATGTGAGTTTCATTTTAATCCTCGATGCGACGTGCCTATATGGCTCTGTCTAATTTGACAAACCATAGCAACTGGGAGTCTCCCTCGCCTCCGATGTACTTGGAAATTTCAACCTTCAAGACTTCGGGCGACGCGTGTGCGTCGTCTCAACCACAGCAACATTGAATTGCTGCTGTCTCAACATCTCTGTCTGTTTAGCATCTAGTTCCCTCGAGTGCTCAGCCTATTGAGAGCCGTCCTGGTGACGCATGGCTATTTTTTTTTCCGCTGACAACTTCATTTAGAACGAACCTGGCTATACATGTATGTTATTGGTCTCTCGTAAGAGACTCTAACAAAGCGCTAAGAGCAGCTTCACCTACGGTTCCAATAAAATGTCCTACCGCGGCTTCATCGATGGCACTTGAATGATTATATCCTTCACGCGTTGCGTTAAATTTTATTCGTCATCTAACATGTTCATGCCGACTGAGGTAGTCGTGGTCGCTGGAAGGGATTCAAAGTGATACCAGGTGTAACAGGGTACGCTTCTTATCAGATGACTTGCAAGACGTTGTGTATACTCGACACAAGGTTGCTTCCTTTAACGTACACGTGACAAGGAAGCGTAAATGAAGCAAATAGAACAAGAAGTCTCCGTCAAAGAGAAAGAGTCAGAAAAAGTATTTAATATTGTTAAGATTTCTAATGTTATGTCTTTATCTTAATCTAACTAAATTATATTACAATCTCAAGTGTAAATCTCTTGCTCATCACCCATTGCGCGCGTCAAACAGCAATTGGTAGTTAATTTGGTAGATGCAAGTACATCTACCAAAAGTATATCACTTAAGCATATTATCCTCGGGGGTAATATTCCGCCAGCATCATCTCTTCTCGAGCAGTGTTAATTGAGAATTATCTAAACAGATAATACGTAGAAATTGATACATTTGAATCATTCTTTATGTAACGGAATCATCCGTTATAGGATACGTGAGATAAATTTCGGTCAGCAGCTTTTTCTTGCGTGCTTAGGAGATCAATCTTGAATTTTGCTATGAAAATTTACGAATGCGTCTTTTGATGAAGCCTGCAACGTCAATTACCTGTGTGAATAAAAGTTAGATGCAAGCTTCTGATCATTATAAAAGTGCAGCTCGAGGCTAAAGCCGCAAACATCGTAAAGCTCTGCTTAAATGAGTAGTGGTCTATTTGTAGGGAGATCAGTGTTTATACAGCCGTTTAACAACTCTCAACGAGGCTGGAAGTTTCGGCACATGATCACCATCTTGTATGTCTTAGCTAAACCTCTTCCACACTTAAACTCTGGGATTCATGTCGAAAAAAGCTAGTCAAATTCAGAGTATATACACGAGACACTTTCTTCAGCCTGGATGATTGGCGTATTTTTTTTAATACCTGGTACTCATATCTGACGCTCGCTGCACTTTAAGCGTGCATCATCAAGAAATTAAACTCCACAACGTGGCGCTATAAGCACAAAACGTCTTGCTCTTTTCTTCTCGATCTCGCACGTCTCGTGCGACTATACCCGGTTATTTACGTGCACGAAAAATTATCATTGGAGCGCTTCGAGTATCATGGCCATAACATGGATCTTTTTAATCGTTTCATAGGAGAGAGAGGCAGATCTGTCTAAACAGTAAAAATTGCAATGTGTTGCAGTCCCTTTAATTGAATGTTAACGCCAATACTCAATCTAGGTCGATTATTGTATGGGGCTGGCCATCTTTGGTGACGCTCTCGGTATGTCTTGCTGGGTAGCGATACCTTAGTGTCAGACGTGTCTATATCATTTCTATTCCTATCAGATGCCATAAGTTCTTTCATGCACGGAGAGATGAAAAATGTCGTGATAAAAGACGCTACGAGACTGCTTGCGCAAATTTTTGAATTAATCCGTGCATTTTGTGCCTATTGAATGACACTTGAGCGGGGACGCCGACAGTCGTAAAGGTCCTTCTTTATGTCTACCGCCCGCGCACCTCGCTGATTCCTCAATTTGCTAGCTACTGCATAATTATACAGAGACAAGCCCACGCCCGCTCTTTCGCTGTTCGTTCACCTGAACGCCTTCGCTCTTACGTCCCTTCCGGGCGTGCTGTGACTCAGCCTTAAGCCTCCGACCGTTTTGCTACCTAGTTAGTTAGGCGCCTACTGTCTCTACTAAAGCTCATCCCTGCTACGTAATTTGAGTTGGCGCTAAGTCTATGTCATAAGGTCTCGAATGGGTTGGTCTCATATACCTTTGAAGCACGACAATAGCATCGAATGGTGATGTTTGGTACACTTGTTCGGACGCTAGGCCGAAAGGGCGTGGTCGATAAAGTGTTTATATTACCTGGAGTAAGCAGAACACCTAGAGGTCGGCTGTAACTTTACTTGGTCCGGGTATTGAGGCACCTTTTAAACCGGTGTTTGCCTAGGTGTCCTCGAAAATAGATCTGCGGCTTCCACCTTCCCCTTCCCTCTTATGGTTTCTGGATCTATTCTATCGTCTCTGTCGTGTGGCCGGTTCCTGCAGTGAATAGGTGGTACTTTCCATCTGGTGAATCCTCGTCCATACCGCTATCTGGTGTTCCGCGGACATAGAGGGGTGCTTTCCATCTTACCCTTTTCGACTGCCCCATCTTCAGCTGTCTCTTTGTACATCGCCGGTTTCATTTCGTCGTCACGTCGTCATTTCTATTGAGTAGGGGCAGTGGCGGTCCACGGAAAACAAAATGGCGTCAGGCCTGGCAGACATCCGCCCCTCAAGTAGGCTTTTCTCGCCCGACAGACTTAATCTTTGAGAAGGCTTAAAGTCGCTTGCTGAACCCTAATCGCGCTGTGTGTGATGAGTGTTGTGCCGCCCTGGCATACGTGACTTAACGAGGTCCGCCTGATATTTGTCTGCGGATGTGGATACCTGCCCGTGGTCTTTCGTCCACGTTTTCCGACGCAAAAATCAAGACGTATTTAGCTCGGTCACTTAATCCCTTTGTGGACAGAGAGCCTTGCGCATTTATGACTCTTTAATACAATACGAACCGCTTTAATAAGCTTTTTATGAACAGATCGGGAGGTATAAACGAAATCAAGGGGAATGAGTGTATTCATCGGCGAGCGCGCTTCCAACGACCAAACTTACTCGAAATACTCTCATTGGTACTACTTTGATCTTCAGCGCCTACCCGAAGACGTGTCTGATAGGCTCATTTATGACTGGTTTGCCCACCTGGGCACCCCGCCGGTTTATATTACACCGGCTCAGGTGATCATTGGTCCACGCTTTCGCAAGCGCCGGGTGTACTTCAACCAAAAGTCGCCTCAACCATCTGTTATGCTGGATAGGCGCACCCCTATCCGCCAGATACAGTTCACTGGTCAAAAAATTGCTGTGGTGCTCCGTCGATTAAAAGTGTATGATCGCACCATTTTACCGTTTATTGCATTCTTACGTGCGACGATTTAGTCGGGCTGCAAGGTTCAAGTTCCAGCTTATTTCTCGCAACCGGCTGACAAGGACGCTTTGCCTGCTTTTGAAAATGACAGCGACTCGGACAAAATTAGTTCCAAGCTGACTTCCCCGACCCTAAAGATGCGCTGCATAGTGTAGGTACGTCTGGATCAGATTTTGGCTATTCTGGTGCCACGTATGGAATAGAATGGTTGACCACGGTCGGTCTAAATCTATTTGGCCTAATGGACCAGTACCTGCTTTTCGCTCGACGGTAGTAACCCGAATTCTTTTCCCCCCGCCCGTATCGAATAGGCCAATTGTTTGGTCTTCGGGTCTATCCCACTACGGGTTGTTCAGCAAGCGACTTTTCTTCTTTCACGATTCGAATATCCGTTCTTTTCTCGATTTATTCCCACGAGTGGGTCAGCAAAGGGGCGGGCGTATCAATTCTTCGGCTGAATACGTCCTCCTTTGGGATCGATTGCTCGATCCTCCCCGTCCGGTCATTTCATCTGTGGAACTTGCTGCAGTTCCCAAAAGGATCCTAAATTCGGCCGTTTACCAAGGCTCGGGGGAGAACTTGACACTTCACACGTTTTGTGCTGTGATCGGTGCGATTTTGCGCAATTTTTGACTCTGATCACGATCCAGATACCGTAATGTCCACGGTCAAAGCCCAATCAAGACTTTTGCGTGTTCTGTTAGACACATTAAGCTTCTGGCAGCTTTCACCACCTCCGCGCGAAGGGTTTTATTCATGCAGTGCTTCGAGCCGCTGCAACGCGCCGTTATTCTTCGCCGAACGACGGAGACTTTATAACGCGTCTTGGCACCTTGCATTTATTAATGACTGCCTTTGACTATCAGTCAGTTCTCAGCCAGCTTTGCCAGGATCAGGACCACTTCTGGGGCTAAAATAAATTGACTGATTTTAATATCTCCCTCCAAATTACTACATTCAGCATCTACATGGATCCCGTTAGAGTAGGCTCCATCCTTGGTAAGCTAGCGTTCTACCTGCCCCACCCTCTTTGGATTCTTTGGGACGACAAGTCCTTGGCGTCCATCACACTTTCTTCACTTTTGGACTGAATTTTATGTGCGGAGGTCTTTGCCGGTCTTCAAGACACTTTTTCCTTTTAAGGAGCGAGCTACCGCTGTGTACCCCAGCCTAACACTTTACTATAAGTTGCCTAGGTCCCTAAGGGCATTTAAATTAACCCTTATGGCTGCAATGCCATCACGCTTTCGACCATGTACAATGGTCCAGCAATTTTTAAATGGCTGGCCTCAAATAGACTCGTTTCACTGGATTTCAGAGCTTTGATAGGGTCAAATACCTCTGGCAAACTGCTTCCCGGCCAAATTAAATTTTTGGTCACAAAATAACATGAATTCCTTCATTGGGCTGGCGGGTGTGGGATTTTTTAATTCCAACAATTCTAATTCGTGATATCCAAGGTGTTTCTTCCCTCTACGCCGGTCTTGCGATGCTTATCTCCCGCTTTTTACCGGTTGCGAGAACGATGGATTCAGTTTGTACTTATATATATGTGGTATATGCTTCTGCCTCCCCGAAAAACCGCCCAAACTTTTTTCGGCCCTGCATCATCACTTCGAGGATGCCACCCACCACATTGTTTTTGGACACTTCAATAAGGTTTCTTTCCACTCGACTGGATTAGAACCGTTAAACCACAAGAGCTCATCTTCGGTATCGGGACAAATTGCGTGGTTGGATGTCGGCATTACGATTGGTCGACCCCTCGCGACTTCAGCATCCTGACATTCACGAGGTCACCTGCCCGACCCGTGCTTCTCGCGTTGACTATCTTTTTGTAGATTGTGGGCTTTTTAGCTCCGTTTCTCACACTATTTTCCACGATTTTAGGGCTCAGTCCGGAACGGGGGATTGCATTGGTATATCCTTTCGTCTCGGGCCCAACATCCTATAGCCACCGGGCCGTAGTACTTGGAAATGCTCTTCATGGGTAACCCACTCGACTGAGTTTCAGGAATATCTACACACTTACTTACTCCGACTTGATGCATCGTTTAATATGGTGTTTCGAGACTCTAATTCTACATGCTTGTTCGATGAGCATAAACGGCAAGACAAAATCTTTTCTCGCGAATTATTTCTTATCGAAAAAATTCCCGACTATGTGCTATCGAAGTTATCCTTCCAACAGTTAATAGACTATAATATCGGCAGACTTTCGACCCTATAATGGACCTTTCAATCGATTTTGCTCCTTCTTAGGCGACTCTATCCAAAAAGTTTGGGTAGACCAAGCGTTTAGCTTTTCGGCGCAGATTTGCCTCCGACTTTCAGGCTACTGAGCGCTGCTCCAAAACAATTCGATCCTCCAGAGTGTTCACAAAACATCGATTTCTGTAGACTCGGCGGATGATTTGGACTCTACCTGTTATATATTCAACGAATGTTTGTCTGGTACATACTGCTCGACTTCCCGCAAATACCAGCATGCGGTCTATTTGGGACCGCATGGGCGCTTCTCAATTGATAAAGCACTAAACCACGCTTATCTTAGACATACCGAAATAACTTGGACAGCCCCCAAACAGTAAACGACTCCTTTTGATCTTCTAATCACACCGCGCCTGGTAATACGCCAGGCACTCGGATGACTTGCCACTGATTTACTACCACGTCAACTTGCGCTTTTAAAGCCGCATTTGTACGGTGGTCTACGGCGCCCAATTATTTTCACGAAGGCAAGATGACTAAGTTCCAGCGACGAGCTTAAGTTTTAATTCTCTAAAAAAAGTGCGACCGCAAAAGCCATGAAACCATCGCGCAACTTTCGTCCTTGGTGTGGACGCAAATTCGGGGCCCAAGGTTTTGGCTCTCCAGCTTGGTCGAGTTTCAGGCTCTCTCTTGCATTTGGATCAATATTGGCCTGTGTCGGAGCGCGATATTCGGACTGCACCATTCGGTATCAAGCGCTTGCCTTCATCTATTTCGATTCCTCTTCTCCGGCTGGGGCTGTTTAACTGGATTTTACCAAAGCTTTTGATAGCGTTGCTTGGCCGGCTTTAGACGTGGTGCGAATGCACGTTAAGTTCAAGTCTACATGTCGGCGTTGGATACAAGTTTATAATCGAACACTCTTTTATCCTTTTAATTGAACGTCAATCCTTTGGATCCTTTTGAACCATAAGCTGGAGTTCGTCAGGGCGCCCCTTCTCCCCAGCGTTATATGTCCTTTTAAATTGATCCTTTACTAAATTTTCTTCGTGTCAACCTACAAGTTAAAGGACTCCGCTGTGATTCTACGACTCATTTGGTGATTAATATCTCTGATGACTGTACCGTTGTGCTACACGACCTCCTCCACATCAACGACTTTATCGGTTACGTCAAGACCTTTTATTCGGCGACCGGCATGCGGCTTAGTGAGGAAAGACTGAGGTGCTGCCATTTCGGCCCTGGTCTGAGACTTCTGAGCCTCTTCGTCTCGACCTCGAACATTCGAAAGTTGATGTCGTGGATACCTGTGAGCGGACTTAGTCTCTTAATATTTACTATGGACCTCAGCTTTACCCTGACGCCCGGCTCTTACATTTGCTGGCCGACAGGCGGACGCGCTGTTCCCTTGGTCTCACCGCGCGCACCCTTCGGAATCAAGATGTAATTTTGCAGCAGTTTTTATACCAATTTTGTTGTACTCGATCAGTGTCTGTCACGTTCACACAACTATATTTCATGATTCAGTCACCCACCATATATCGCGCATTCTTTGCAAAAAAAGTCCAATATTGCTTTGTCCGAGGACTGGTGGTTTCTGTCTTCTGTGCAAGGCGGCTTAGGCCTTATCAAGGTGTGCGATATGGTGTATGGCTTACAAGCCCATATGCTCTGCAAAGTTATTTTGGCGACCAGGGCTCACGCATTTATGGTCCTTCTTACGTTGATGGACCCTGTCATTCGCGTATATGATAAAGCTATCTCCTTATATGACCATGATTTTGACATATTTTGTGCGCCACTTACGACCGGTTCTCCACTGTCGTCGTTAATTCGCTGCTGATCAGCTTTCGGGCCCTATTGGCATCGAACCCTATTTGTATGGCATACATGTCTACGCCCATCGGTCCCCCGCATGAACTATAAGTTTGCCAAACTTACCGTGCCAGTGCATGTCAATAATGACATCACCTTACAACCAATGGACGTCCATTGGCTGATAATTACCGGCGATCCGTAATGACGACGCCCTTAGCCGAGCTCGGACTCCATCGGCCATATGTTTTTTTCAATCTTGTGGTCCTTTACTTACGGGGACGAAGCTCTTTCTTTATTTCTGCATCGTTAGGAGGTGCCGAGTCTCTGGTGTTGGTTCTAGGTCAGATTACTTGGCTCATGTTCACTGCTTGTTAGAGCCTTTATGTCCTTATCCTATTGGCTCAATTTAAACGCCTCTCTATTTCAGCGTCTTTCATTGCTTGCGTTTTTGGTGCTTTTGACATGGCTCAACCCAATGTGGCGCGCATTCGAATTCTTATTGCCAATCCGGCCACCCGGTGTTGCCGTTGTCACGTTTAGGTCTCGACATGGGCCCACCGACTGCTTTGGGGAAAGAGACTTTGAGATGAGAAAGCATCTACTGCCGGTTTATATCGACTTCCCATAACGTCTCCAGCACAATGCTCTTTATCTGCTATACCGACTACAATACCTCCCCGGGGCTGCCATTCTTTGTCATCATTGATATGGTGTTTTGGAGACGGCGCCTCATCTTTCTTGAAACTGTTACTTCGCGACTTAAGTCTAGGCCCCTTAGATTAACCGTTTTACACCCCTGATGGTTCCCTGCTCGACTGGCGGTCGGTATTTTCTCTGCCATGTGGAGCCGACACCGGATACGCAACTGACGTATGGATATAGCCTTATCGTTCTTTTTTATATTGTGTGGGCGGTAATCCTTCCCTGTCTTTTATTTCATCGGAATGGTATTCGGTTTGATAACGATGCGGCGAACCTTCTGGGTCTTCAATCTCATATCTACGCTGTAATCAATTTCCATACGGAATGGTTTCCACAAGACTTGGACAGCCGCAGCTTAAGTCATTTCAGTTTTACACTACGGCTCCTCCATACTTTGCACTCGGCTATCCATCCACGGCAGTTTCAGCCTCCCGGTTCCCTGCCTATCGGTGAACGCCGGGTTGACCTGGTGATGCGGAAATTTCAGCCACCCCTTGGCATAACGTACTTTATCGGCAGACTACTCCGGTTCCGGTATCGGCCCTCTATACCGTAGCCTATTTGCGGACCTCTCTTCTGGTATGCAATGGTTTAATCCGCCCTGCATGAATTTTCGGCTACATTCTCTTCGACGCGGCAATTGAATTTGTCCAAATTTCGTCTTCGCATTGGACATTTCCTTTTGCAGTCGCCTCTGGCATGGGCCGTTTCTAACGATTTATTTATTCTGGACCGTACCTTATTGCTATCCGCGCCTGTTTGTGGCCACGGCTTTCGCCGATTAAATTCACTTATTGCGCAGTCATTTTGAAAGGATCAGGGTACTACCGATGTGCTGTACCGCCAACGCCTCCGCTTACTACTGTTACAGTACTACTTCTAACTACCCCTCTGGGCAGTTTTCAGTATGGACCCCAAGCGAACTTGATTTACGTACGGTCCTTTTTCGTACCAGGTTTATATAACTACTCCTACACAACTATACCCGGAGGTTGTTTCCGCAAGCATGTTTTATGATCAAGCCATTGTTGAGGGCGGATTGTGATCCCGCGCCACAAGCGCAACTCGTGGCGCCTAACCACTGAACCGAAAACAAATTTTTCGTGCGCTCCAGCGGCAACATGGATTGTTCTAGCTTTTACAAATTGTCTTCGCATGCCACCGGACACTCTTCCCTCCCATTCGCCGTTCCCGAACTTCTGACCGTCGTGGTTAATCTCGCTTCTTCACTGGTTTCCCTTGCTCTTTTTCTCTAGCTACTCATTCATTTTTACTATCCTTTTTTTATAGGGCTACTTATTGAGTATCGCTCCTTATTTACCTCCCTACCTTGGACGAATGAAGTACGGTGGCAACGCTTTTTAATCGATTACAGTGTAATAAAACTTATTTCCCCGCGCATCACGAGGACGCACAAGAAATGCATATAGGCATTCCACACACGTGTCAACTTTTGAGGCATGGAATTTTACGTATGACTAGAGAAATAAACGTGATTAGAAGCTTGACCGCGTACATGTGGTAACGACCATTACGAATAGAGCATGGGTGCTACACGTATTAACTTATCTTGTGGCAAGCGATAAGCCTCGATAAATTGATAATGAAGAGCGGCGAGTACGATGTATGCTGTAGTATACAATATATACGCTCACGTTTTCGAAAAAATACTCAGAAATCACACTTGTATTGTTGTAAAATTACAGCTACTTATTTTAAGTCGTTCATAGAATAATGTACAAGTAGAGAATCGAGTAACTTAGAATAAAACTAGTTTTATACGAACAAGAGGCTATTGAGAAAAAATCGGTATGTCGTCCCTGATGACCCCTTATACCATTTAAGTCATCTCAATCAAAATACTATTCAAAAACAGGACGAAAATTTTACGACCAAAAACTATTGTCAAAAGCTAGGTTGACCATGAAGCTGTGCTCGGAACAGAAGCAAATTATCAATTGAGTATACTTGAGAACGATAGGAACAAATAAGGGTCAGATAACTCCGTTTTGTTTTGAGGCCACGACTACAGGCACACCCCATTTTTGCTAGGGGCACACTCGCCCGCGTAAAATGAAGATGAAAAGGACTTTACATTTCATGGTGCAGAATAATTAAACACGTAGTCTCTTAAAACTACGTGTTTGTCCGTGTCTCGAGGACGCTAAGGAGAAGCTCACATAGCTGCAACTCACCACTTAACAGATGTGAATAATCGCAACACCATGACGATGCTGAAGGAAAAGTGGTAGTGCACGTAAAGGAGGTTAGATAACGCTGGGGTAGCCGTCTGCTGGGGGCAGACTGAGACAGCCGGGAGCAAAATTGTTTCCAAGCAGCATCCGCCGCAGCTTAAAGTAAACGTCCGAGTTCGGTCACGCGCTGTGGATGGTCGCTGTTGTACTCATGGGCATTGCATTGGCTCTCGTCCAACTAGGTTTTGTGATTTAGCGGAGGTGCTGAAGATGCTGCGGCGGCGCAACGGTCATTTGACGTCATTTAAAATCTAATTTTCTATGAAACATGGTGTACTGCTTGTGTAACGGGGCACACCCTTGCGTGAAATTAACGCAAGGGTATCGATGCCCCGACAGACGTACACGAGGCAATCGAGGAAGCGTAGGTAAGGTAAAAGCAGAACTGTTGTATTAATATAATTAAGTCTTTTATCCACTGTCTCTCTGTTTAACTTTACTTAATTATACTTATATAACTGAGTGTATGGTGACGTCTCGTCACCACTCATTGCGCGCGTCTAGCGGCGATTGGTGGGTTGATATCGTCAAGATATCAACCAATGAGTAGACTCTTTGGTCGACCCATCAATATCACCACTATTGGTGATATTGTTGAGAGAATATTTAACACAATACTCTCTATTGTCATTATCTCTCAAATGACAATTTCCATGTAAGGGGCTGACCCGTTACAGCTTGGCGTACCTCAAGAGATTTAAAGTACACACATGTCATGCATGTTGACATACGTCTTCATGTGCCTCTTACAAACTCACGCAAATTCGGCTGTTTCTTGCGAAACGTCATCTATTGTGCCTCATTGTCTATTCTTGCGAAAGGCAGCATTGCGTTGCGTGGTGCCCGTCGTCAAAGGTCGCACATAATGGTGGTGCATTGTTTGAAGTTTCTCGCTTGTCTCAATTTACGGCGAGCGATAGACGTCCGCTGAAGCTTGGCGTGGCTAATGGAAAAGAAACTCGAAAGCGTCTCACACTTATGCAGCATTGTGGCCTCTTGGTGGCTTCAGACGCTGCACGTATCGCATTTTCAAGTCCATTGCATTGGCCCAACTTACATACCGCACTCAGCCGACCCGTTCTAGCCTTAGGTCTCGCGTATCTCCAACTCTTCGAAAGTATGTAGCGCTACGCTGCACGACCTTGCGGAAGCGACTCAGTTGCTACTTGCTCCGCACTAAGACCACTGCAAGTACTACGCTTGATGTGTTTCCTCCCGAAGCGACCTCATGTTGATGTATTGTTCGGCGACGGAAGGCGGCTATTGTCTGGATTTTGCTTGCAGCTTTCAGTGCGCGACGACGTTTGTCATAGGCGTCTGAATCTAATTGTCCCCGTGCGGCCAATCAGCTAAGCCGCGGCCAGAGTCTAGGCGACTCGACGACCCACTTGCGCTATCTTGCAAGAATAAGGTCATCTTTCTGCCTGGTGAACTTACGGAACGACAAGTCCGGTTGATGCATTCCACGTGTCGAAACGGAAGCGCTAGATGCTTTCGCCCGGGCACATGATGACAAATAAAGTTTCCAACCCTTGATCCTGATTGAACTAAGTGCATTTTGGCACGAATGCAGATGTAGAAATCTTCGGCAAAGTCCGCGACGACTGAATGCTATCGACTCGTAACTGCGAGCACGACATAAATTGGTTGTCGATGCCGTTGCCGATGGTAAGATCTTGGCACAGTACCGTTAGATCTTTTACCGACCTTGAACAGTGAAGATCCCAGACGGCATCACCCGTATGGGTTAAAGCCCTGGTCAAGACGGATGATAAAGTTTCACGCATGAGTGCAATTCAGTTTTAAGATTGAGACAAATCGAAAAGATTTTACAGACAACGTGTTTTATTTATTCTGCACCATAATAGCTGAAGTCCTTTTTTACCGTTTTAGGCGGATGGGTGTGCCCCTAGTCGTGGCCCTGTTAGAACATATACCGTTAGCAATGTCAAGAGGTATTGGTCGACGAATTATACTTTCCAATCGCTTAAGGTTACTTACTTGCTTTGTGACCTTGAAGAGGGACTGTCAGAACCTCTTCAAGTAGGGCATATGGCGCACGTGTTTCTGCAACATTGGCCGACGTCCATCTCTTTCTGCTGGTGGCACTTGATGTAAACCGGTTCACCCGCGCCATATATGTTGCACATATCTTCACATTTCGCATTTCCAGTAGCAGACTGGGATAGAAGGGAGAAGACGACGATCAAGAGCTTAGTAGCTGAGTTCATTACGTCAAAGTTGATGTCGTTGTGAGAAGTGCCGTTGGTCTGTCAAGTTGCGGAATAAGACCTAATTACGAATGCGAAACAACAGAGTTCGCTGCCCGTTAAATTCATGCTACACGATCAAGGAGATTCCTGAAGCCTATTCGTAGACACTGGTCTTCATATCGCATTGCCAAATTTTTGAGGCTGCGCACGCGAACGATCGATTCAACGGTTGCTATCAATTCGGTACCGCCTTCTGCTGAATGTTTACGGACATGTTTACGGTCCAAGCTGAATTGGTCGTGACGTCACTAGCCGACGTCAATCGACGACAGTACGAGAGAACCTTCTAGAACCTTCTCGAGGCTCTCGAGAGATCCACAGATGTTTATTGGTCAAGACCAGTCAGTAGGAGTGGCATAGATTATCGAGTACATGAAACGAGTGGCTAGAGAGAGCGTAGCCAGGTTGCGAATCAAGGACCAAACATATTGTCACAAATTTGCCTTCGCCAACAACCAGTAACTCATAAGTTGTGCCAACTTCGTCTACGAGCAATAGTTCAAGCAAAAGTAATCGGAAGAGATAGGAAAATAAATTTTTATGTTGGTTGTGGCTAGCGGTAGACTTGTGTTTGATAACTCGTGCTTATTAGTGTTCCTGAGACGCCTTATCGTATTCACAATTTGTTGGCCGAATTACATAGCTTATTGGTTATTGCTCTGCGCTTTTTAATATAGGAAAACGTCTAGGTATATGATATGCAATCTTTAATGTAGCAGACCTCACAATGACATACGTTTATATCGATAGACAAGGTTATAAAAAGCAATGATATGCCTACATGATGTTAAACTATGTCCGAAAAATTAGTGATTAATCTGCGTTGCCTCCCCAGTATGATAGTGACTTGTGCCTCAAAGCGCGTGAGCAGAATAGCTACCTCCAAAAGTGTGTGCACTTGGACTCTTGGGATTGCCTCTCGATATGAAAGACCGGGTTTCCTTAATGAAGAACTTAGACCTCATCGAGCTATTTAACTACCAGAGCAGTAATAGAATGCACGACGGATCTAGACTGATACGGTGGTGCATTATGTGAAACGGGGTGAGCCCGTTACATAAAAATTGATGCGAAAGTACCAATATTTTAAATATTATTAATTTAGATGATATTCAATTAAAATCTCTCGAGACAAGTGATGTTGTCGGAATATTACCTCTAAAGGTAATATCTGGGGAGGGGTCCACTTCTTGGTTGATATACAATGTACATAAACCAACTTAACCACCAATCGCTGCTGGACGCGCGCAATGGGTAGGAGTTAGAAGACCCACATAGGAGATATTAGTCTAACGTAGTTAAATTAAGACGATAGATGATTCAAAAACAAAATAACTATATTGAATGACAATTCCACTTTTTTCTCCAGACAAAGCTTCCGGTAATGTATTTGTCTTGGTCGCGCTTCCTTAAGCCACGTGTACGTTTGTCGAACGCACGCATCCTTGTACTGTTATCAGTACAAGGCCTTGATGAGCTATCTGATTAAGAGCGGGCCCCGTTACACCTGGTAGCAATTTGTAGTCCTTCCAACGACCACCAATCTTATCCAACATGAAAATGTCGGATGCGGAAGAGAGCTTTCACGTCACACGTGAAGGCTTCGCCTATTTGAGTGACCTCGAATGGGCCGCGGTAGGGAGAATGAGCTATACAGTGCGCGACATTGGCGTTGCCGCTATGTTAAAATCTCTTGAAAGAGATTAACATCATGCCGGTATTTCTAGGTTCGTTCAAAATGAAGTTGTCAGCGGAAAAAAAATAGCCATGCGTCACCAAAACGGCTCTCAATTGGCCGAGCAATCGAGGGAAATAGATGCTAAACCGACAGAGATGTTGTGACAGCAGCAATTCAATGTTGCTTTGGTTGAGAAGACGCACACGCGTCGCCCGAAATCTTGAAGGTTGAAATTTCCAAGTACAGCGGAGGCGAGGGAGACTCCCAGTTGCTATGGTTTGTCAAATTAGACAGAGCCATATAGGCACGTCGCATCGAGGATTAAAATGAAACTCACATTTGCTCAATCCCACTTAGCAGATAGTGCCAAGACTTATGCCTTAGGGCTGGGAATGAGCAACCCATATGCGTACCAGTCGTTAGCAGCCGTTCAGACCCCGCTCAAAAAGACGGTCGAATCGCCACGGTCTGATTTCAGGGATCAATGGGAGCTCCTGAAACTTAAGCAGAGTAAGCGTGATGTGCAAGCTTACGCTCAGTATATACGACTCCTCGCGAGTAGTATAATTGCTAACCCAGTACATGAACACACGTTGATTACTGTGTTTAGGCAATTTCTCACAGATTATTCTTCTGTTCCGCTTGGAGTTAGATACGCTTGAGCAAGCAATCTCAGCTGTGGATCTTAAGGAATTTAGCATGATACAGGCTCATGATAGCTTGATCTCGTATCGTCCACCGAGAGCACAAGAGACCTGAGGTCCGGAAATGGATCTCTGTTATGTTGAGGTGAGAAGCCTCGCTCTTTAAATACAATCGATTTCAGAAGTGCAATAGCTGTTAGAAGTTAGGACACTACGCTTATGATTGTAGTGCCCCACGCCCAGTACTGAGCAAAACGATCAACCATTCGCCAAGAAGGAAAATAGGCGTCGTTCCAACGCTGATGCGAAACCGCAACAACGAAGTGAGCCATTAAAAAGCTGTCGAGTCAGTAGGGGCGGAGCGACCTCCTGATCCAGCGACCTCAAGAGAATTTGCAAATCTCTTGACGAAAGTTGCTCCAGATTCACAGTCACTGTGTGATCCCAAACAACTTTGTTCGTCGCCAGTCACTGGAGGAGCGTGGGCTCAAGTTTGCTAAGCGCGACATCCATCTAACGAGGATGACGGCGCGCCTTGATACAGGCGCATCGATCACCGTTAAGACGCGTGTAGTGGAAATTTACTGCACGTTAGAGGAAGAACAGTATGATGATGATTTCATCGTACTTAATCTGGATGATAAATTCGATGTCTTCTTGGGATTACCTTGACTCAGAAGGTACAAGCCAGGAGTGAGCTGGCAGCATCGATCCGTGAATATGCCTGCCATCTGATGAACATCCCGGAGAGTCTACAAGCGTGTGGATGTACTGCGGGTAAGTACGGTGGCCTCACGTACGGCACAGTCGTTATCACGACTACATTAGTCCTGATTGTAGCTGATCCCTACACCGTGAAGCAATCTCTTGGCGGCTGTAAAGAAATACAGGCAGCGCCGAAAGTTCACCGCTCTAATAAGTCGAGTGGACCAAGACATGTATGCTTGCCTAGCTGGCAACATCGTAGAAAGAGCAAAACCTTTTTTTAAAAAGGACAACGCGGTTGCCCTAGATCGAATGTATGGTCTATCGTTGTGGATCAGGACCTGACTGTGGTTGCACGCCACAGTCAGAAAACGTCGAGGGAATAAGCCCCAATGTTATTTATATGATTTTTCTATCAAGAGGTACTTGGTGAGAGATGTCTCTAAGAAACCTGGGCGGACAATCCCTCAAAATCCTGTTTATATATGTTCCTAGGAAGTAACTGATGCATTGAACGTCTCGTTCAATGGCAGATCAAGCGTAGGCGCTTATGTACTTGATCTGATTGTGCCTACAAAGTTACCTTCGGGGATAACTCAATCACCAACGCTAGAAACGAAACATTTATTGCGAGATCTGCGCAGTGACAAGGTCAAGCAGATCTGCATAATCGTCACGGAGGTCGAGTACGCTGACAATTTTCGGTCATCCATGGTATTTACTGAGACCAAACAGGTTCTCAGCAGCTCACCTATAGACGGAAGTGTCGTCGATCTTATGAATTATTTCGAGCGATACACTCCTCAATCCTGGGAGTCACATCAAGCAAACTCTATCTGCAAGAATTTGATCGATATCAGGGTGTATTCTCTGAATCCTTACTATGTTATTTGCCTAAGATAACGATATTCGATACGAAAGCGACCTCAAACCGGTCTCGAAGCACTGTGTCATGAAGCATCGACCACTGCCTCGTTAACGGGTGATAGCGATCAACAAAATTATTTGCCTATCGCTTTTCAGTGAGCCATGAAAGGAACTCTACTTCCCATCAGAGCTCTCCGACCTTCTGTGTGCGAATGGTCACAAGGGGATGGCGTACAGCGCACGCATTCAACAAGTTGAATGCTGAAATGGTACCGGCTCAGACGCGAATACCGAGGAAGGACGTGATCATAGATGGTATGTCTTAGAGAACCATATTCTTGTCCATGGACATGGTGTATGGTTCTATCAGATAATCATGCGTGAACGGGTCATGCCGTACACAGCAGCGAGCAATCCCCAGCGTTATGCTGTAGTAGTAACTAGTGATGCCACAGGGGCTGAGCAATGCACCTGCAACATTGAATAAATGTGTGAAAAATATGTTGAGACCGGTGCGGGACTTCGGACCGAGTTACTTCGACGATGTGTTCAAGCATGGATCTGGATTAAAAGACGAAGGCGAAATGTCACAGAACTCACGTTTGTCAGGTCCCTCAACTTATGCGCAAGCATAGGTTGTATGCCAACCTCAAGAAGTGTATATTCGCGGCTAGCGAAATACCACTTCTTGGGATGCATCGTGGGTAAACACGGCGTACGCCCTGATCCCGAAAATATCAAGGCGATCACCGACCGGCCAGTGCCAGTCGATGTCAAGGGACTGTGGAAGTTCCTTGGACTAGCGGCGTACTTGCACAAGTACTCGCGCAACTACGCCGAGATGACCGTGCATCTTTCTTGCTTGCTCAAGAAAAATGTCAAGTGGTCATGGAACGCTGAGTGCCATCGTTCCTTTGAAGGTATCAAGCGGAGCTTGATGCAGTCGTCGACCTTGGCGATGGCAAATCAGGACAGACCATTCCATGTGGTCTGTGACGCCAGCGATTTTGCGATCGGCTGTACGTTGATGCAATTTGAGACAGATGGCGCAGAGCGCGTCATCTGCTATTATTCTAGCCAGCTGCAGGCAGATGAGCGTAATTACCCAGTGCGTGACAAGAAACTCCTTGCCATGAAATATGCACTGGCTAAGTTCCGGGTCTATCTCCTCGGAGATAGACCGTTTGTTGTCTATACGGACCATGCGTCACTACGCACGGCCGTAAACAGCCCACACCTCTCGCAAAGGATGGCGAGGTGGCTGTCTTTCTTCGCGGAGTACAACTTTTCCGTCAAATATAAGCTAGGACGACTTAATGTCGTCGCTGATGCGCTTTCGCGCCGGACCGATTTCGAGCCGGGCGCGTCAACCAACAGTGAGGATACGCTTACTGTTGCGACACTTAAAACCAGTGTATCGTCTTCAACATTACTTGAAGACGTAACGAAGACCTATGCGAAATCTTAGGAGATTCTGCGGCTAACGGATTATCTGCTGAATTCAACTCGTAAATCGTTGGAATTCGTTTTACCTCTTTACCGTTCCTCATCGGATCAGCACTCATCCCGCAACACGCGACGGTTTGCTGTACTCTCCAATTGTTTCGAGCAACATTACTCGTGTCGTCGTCCCCCCTCATAACAACTTGAGCTTGCGCATCATGTCTATGTGTCACGATGCCCCGACAGGTGAACATCGTAGGAAGGAAATGACTTACCTTACGGTAAGTCGGGACTTTCACTGGCTCCGCCAGTATCAGTTTGTGCGCAAGTACATTCGTTCTTGCGAGTTTTGTCAACGGGTGAAGCGTAGTCTTTCATCCCGTGCACACTTACAGCCTCTACCTGTCTCAACAGAGTGCTTTCATCTGTTTTCATGCCCTTCGTCTTCAGAGAAACCGAAGACGACCACAAGAATAATGGTATTCTTGTGTTCGTTGACCGGTTCTGCAATATGGTGCATCTTGCTGTAGCACCCGAATCGATCACATCACAGGGCTGTGATTGTGTATTTATCGACACGATATTTCGACTCCACGGATTACTCAGTGAACTTGATTCTGACTAGCCCTCGGTTTACGGTAGAATTTTTGGCAATCCGTGTCCGGTTTCTCGAAAAGCGATTGAAAATGTCGACATCTGAATTTCCTAGTAAATTTTTTCTGACGGAACGTTCAAACGTATCTTCAAGTCGACGCTTCAAGTCTATGTCCACTCTGTCTCGAGTCGGAGCGAATCCCTACCGATGGTGGAATTCGTCATCAAAAATTCGGTGCATGCTTTAACCCAGCCCACACCGTTCTTCGTGAACGGATTACGCCATCCACGTCTGTCCTCCCTTTTAGAGTGTGACTCTTGGATAAGGGGGGATTAAATCAATCGAGCAAAAACCGTTCGGTCTCTTGCCCATCACTTGTCGACGCTAACGTCGTCACGTATGATGCAGATTTGGATCAGGTCGACATTAAACAAATATATCACCTCAACAATATCAATGACGCTACTATAGAGTCCGATAATGATGAAAATGTTGGTATTATTTGCATTGCCAATGCCTACTCCAGCGAGGGTGAAGATACAATCGCTGATAAACAGGAAGAGTAAAGTACTCTTTCTGCAGTTCGCACAAGGCGAACTGAACAAAAAATGTCTCGTCAGCTGAAGGATTTCTGCCGGCTCGATAAGCAGTGGCACATTTCGTGCAGGAATCCATCGCTCACGCGGTGAACCTTCAGAAACGGGAAGCTGACAAGAATCGAAGAGAATATGTCGTTTCAGTTATTGAAGATGATTTAGTCCTACATTCTACGGTAACCCCACCAAGACATGTAGTAATTAACGTGGGCAGCAGTAACTACTGCCCAAGTAGATCAGCCCCTTTCTTGCGTTTCACCGACAAGGCAACGCGTACACGATCACGCGTCCACGTAAGATGAGAACGCATCCTACGTATTACGTGGGGTGTCTCCGCTCGTACTTGTAGTGCGAGCCCTCATCCGACGGTGAAGGTAACCCCCAAGTTTAACAATCTCCATCCGATTATTGCGTTCACGCTCCAGGCGATCAGTCTGTATGCGCAGTAAAAATACCTCTACATGCAATCGACAGATATCCCTGCAAGCTATCACCAGCTCTTCAATCAGGGATAAAACATCCCGTTTGACCTGGATCTGAGCGAGATCATAATCAGCACGGTCCTTCGTACGCTCGGTCTCGCGATCCTTGCGGTGCTACCGAACAGAATCGGTCAGAGAGTGACGTTTGTCTCGCTCGTGATCCGAATCATCGCGCAATTCATAGATTGCGCAATTCAGCTAGTGTTGGTCGAGATGGTGAGTAGAACGACTCAAAGGAGGGTTTTCCGCCATCTTCTCATCCTATAATGGACTCAGACGGTATTCTACCATTCCTTGTGGAACGTATCTTGAACCAACGTGACGAATCAGAATCAAGGACGACTTACCTCTTTCAATTGAGGAAGTATCGACTCTCGTCAAACATCTGGGACCCCCGCTCTCAGCTGACGGTGGATGTCCCCGGTTTCGTCGAAAATTACGACGAGACACACCCTCTGATGATGAAGGGTCATTGTCCGACAAACGCTCGGCGCGTTCGTACAGGGATTGTAAAGTCTTTATTTCTCTGCGCATCTCGGACGAGATGCGCGCCTCATACACGGCTGATTAGAGAGAAAGGCCTCCTAATGGGTGCGAAAGGATTTGTCAGCAGAACTCTGACAGGTCTCTCCTCACGGGAGACAAGGTGAACCTGCCTTTCGAGAAAATCGATGCAATTTTAAGTGAGCGTCTTGGAGACTCTGCTCAAACTAATTGCGAGCTGAAATGAGTTTGCTTAGCTCGGCACCACGATTATCATTCTCGCCGCTTTTAGTAACGAAGTTTCACGCTTGCAACAACAAACCTTCGTTTCGGCCGTGCTAGTCGATGTGGTGGAGTGGTGATCACAAATTCCTTGTGACCCCGACTCTCCACTGGCGCCCGGACGACCGACTAATAAATGGGGTACTCCGATTCTGTGCTCTATGTTTTTTTGCTTTCCTTGTATACCCTTCGGTGGGGGAGGCTTGCGCTCTTTTTGGTGGACTAACGCTGAAGCTGAACTTCATTGGTTTAAGGGTAGAGGATGATCGGATGGGAATGCTGTACCCGTTTAAACGTGGGGTGGATTTAGTGGAAGTTCTTCACTCGGTCGCGTGCATACGTGAGCTCTCTCCCAGTGTCGCCTTTGTCCAAGGGTGATGCTTGATGCGCGATCCTTCTGATCACTTGAGTCGTCTCGCGATTTTGAATCTTAACAGTAAGTTTTACTGCGTCTAATCGCAGTGGGGGGTTGAGAATCGATGTTCGCGTGGCCGCACAACCCAAGTGCAAAGTTTGCAGAGGCTCGGGCCACTTTTTGTTAAACGGGAGGCCAAATATCATACCCGAGAGATGTCGACGCGTCAATTGCTTTGAAAAATATAAATATGTTTCATGTCAGCCTACCAAATTTAAAACCTATGACTGTGTTCATCAGTTTTCTAGGACTGCTGTTGCGTGTCGCTTGTCTATGTAATACACCTCTTGCATCTTGTGGTCCACAGCAGATAAATTATATTGGATGGCTCCTTAGTAAATCGCTCCGTACAGGATCGCTCGGTAGCGGACCGCTCCGTAGAGGTCCCATGCAGTGGATTGCGGTATGTGATCCGCACCAATTATTTGTCCAAACAATCAAGCGCTACACCCAAAATAGATCATGGTCAATCGGTTGCGTCTTTGATCGGACATCCATCGTCGAATCGTTTTCACATCTGGGAACTCGCATGTATGATGATCTTGGAAATCCACTCCTTCAGCCTTCTTTCATATTAAATTATCATCTATGTTTCATTTTCGATCCAATAATCCAGATGTTGTTCATTTAATAAGTGATCCGGTCCTTGTAGCTTGGTGACCTAAATACTTAAAAGCGGATCGTGTCGGTCAATAGTCGATCCTTGACGTTACTCCTTCTTTTCCGTTAAGTAGACCAATCCGCCCAACTTCAATAGTCGTGTTCTTTCATTGACTTTTTTGATACCAGCATTCGGACCAACGGGAACATCTCCGAGCGCAATCCATAAATCAAAGACTGATTTCGCACTTGATGCTATTCGAAGGATTCACAATTTCCATATATCCTCCTATACGCTTTTCCACACTGTGGTACCATCGATGTCTGAAGAAGACGTCGGTGCAGTAATCATGTTCAGTATTATTGTTTCTCACACTGACATCAAGACCATGGATTCTTAATGAGTTGAAAAGAAAAGATCAATAACTCCTAGTGGTATACCATACAACTCCCTGAGGTTACTCAGGGTAGTCGTCCATGGCTTGTTCTCAGGAGCAGATCGTAATTCTTTGCGAACCTGCTCCTCTTGCATTGTGTCTCTGCCGACACTGCGATCGCCGCAATCGCTGGAATTGCGGCGGATGCGATGACGTCACAAAGCGTCATCGATAATATCACGATGACTAACGTCCTCATGTTGCGCATCGCATACAATGTATGCGAGCGCGATCGGCTCGGTCCCCGCGACGAGTGCAAAGACTCGCCGGATAAGCCGAACAACTTATGGAGCAGTATCTTGTCGAAACTGTCACAAGAAACGACTTTAGTCGCGCCTCAAACCCCAGACTCACGAATGGGCTTTGCGGTCGACTTTAAGTCTGACGGGAGGTCCAAATCGGCCAAATCGAAAAAAATTATTATGATATCAATGTTCATTGGATTATTATTTGAAGCCGAAGCTGTGGATAAGAGAGGTGGACGTGGATAAACACGTGCACCTTCGACATTTGGTGTTGAAGTCTTCTTATAGCAGCAGCAGGCGACGGATCACTAGATGCTAAAGGTTGCCCGCCGACTGCACGCATCTATGCTGTTGCGTTGGTCGCAGCTTTGTTCGAGAGGAGCATAGACGATTTCTTCATTCGCTGAATACTGAATTGAGCTGGCTGGAACCAATAAGCGTTCCCTTCCCTCACGGCTACACGAAACGGGTCACTCTGTCGCCAATCAGTAATATTTCTTACCATAGTGACTGTTGCTTAAGGGATGGGGTGATGTAACGAAATGAGATCGTTACGTAAATTATTGATTCAAATGTACCAATTTCTGGTTGTTATCTGTTAAGACTATTCTCAATCAACACTTTACGAGAAGAGGTGATGTTGGCGGAATATTACCCCCAAAGATAATAGTCATGGGTGACATATTATTGGAAGATGTACTTACCTTAATCAAATTACCCATTAATCACTGCTGGACGCGCGCAATGGGTGGCGAGCAAGAGATCCACATATGAGACTGTAGTTTGATATGGTTGGATTAAGACGATAATTGATTATACGAGCCAAATGGTTACTAAAAACACGTTTCGACTTGTCTAAGACAGATCCTTCTGGTCTTAGTTGCTTTAATTGCACTATCTCGCCGCGTGTACGTGACGCCAGGAGCAGGCAGCCTCGTGTGAAGTCTTCACTAGGTCTTTCCTGTCATTTAGAAAGAATCGTGTCTCCTTACATAGACCTGACGTAAGTTTACTTGCACATGTTAGTGTAATTGTGCCGAATTACTTCGTTGCGTAAATTAGATTTGTAAGAATTCGTACAAAATTATAATAAGTTAAAATATTCTTGTAGCATTAACTCTAACATCAGTGATATTGTTAAGATATTCAAGGGCCTAACCGAAGCTTAGAATTGGATTGATATTAACCCATCAACGGCTTCTAGATGCGCGCAATGGCTGGCGAGTTGAAGCAATTATAATTAGGTCATATTGCTTTAAATATGCCAGGTCTAAGCAAATACCCGCTGGACTTCATTGTATAAAAACAACAATTTTACATTTGCTACGATATGATTCTTTATAGTCATTAGCCTTATTTCTGATTAGTGCATTTACGTAGCAGGCTACTGACCTTCACTGTTGTCAGTGAGAATTAACATCGTAATGGTCTTTTAACTCCATGTGACTTGTTCCCGTCGAAGTAATTGGGAAATTGGAAACACGAAAGCAACAGCACTTCTTACATAACTAATCATCTCCAGCCGCTGTCCTCGGAGATATTCGATTTTTGTAACCATTGTAGCTGTGTACACTAATTTCTCTTCACAAACATGAATTTTAAAATAACATTTTTTCATTAATATTGAAGATATAATTTGCCTGGTTCCATCTACGACGTGGGACATTGTAACTAAAATTTAGTAATGTAGTCACCCTAGAGCGGTCAACATCGTGGGTTTGCATAGCTGATGATCAGTGACAGCCCCTGCAGGAAGCTGTGTAAATTATCTCATATATAAATTCAGCTTTTTTATTTTGTATCGCTGTCCAGTGCCTATGACAAGTCGCGCAAACACAACCCAATACTAATGTCGAATAACGAGACTCTGAATGATTTAAGTGGGATTCGATTAATTGGATCGGACTTATTTTAGGTGTCCAGCTCAGTGGAAATATATGCTCCTACATTTATACCATGACTAGCGCAGGACATATTTTGCCCGATAAAGTGTTTTGGTAAAATTATATGATATGATTCGAGACCAGACCAGTGCATTTTGAGGTCTTTCCGGAGACGAATGCAATATGTGAGTGGTGCTGACGTGTAGTCGACTAATCATGAAAAATGACGCTACTCAAAGTATAACTAGAACTTCTGCTGCTGTTCATTTTAATGCTATTGCGTAGGTATAGCTTGAACATCGTGAACAAGAAGCTGTTCGTGCCATTGCACATAAAAAATTACAAAGGAGAAAACGTTTGCGGCGATTACGCTGAAGAAAGCTATTACGGTCTACAGAAATATAAAATTAGATATGTAGACCGATTCATACTGCAATAAGACTGTGTTATGTGACCAGCCATCATTTTTGTTTGTCAGGATCCGAATTTTGCACGCGACAGTGATTCATTATAACCGGAATGATATGTAAGATATATGGAACGGGTTAAGCCTGGTATTTGTCACCGGCGAGTTATGTATTAATGATAATCTTACCTGGTAAAACCAAATTTTTTAATACACTAGCTTAGCGAGTCGATTAAGCTAAACGTTTACCTTCTGAAGTACTATAAGACACCGCTTTACTATCAATTACTATCGACAACATCGTTATATTAAATAGCCACTACTTGCTGCTAAACATGTGCAATGGCGAGTTCGCTTCTGCCTGTTTAGTTTTTTATTTTTATGCAATGAGATAGGCACTTAGAAGCCATATATCGGAGCTTAACAATATATTCTATGAAGGCATTTCAGTTCTGTTCTGAGCTGCCTTTGCTTATATTCCTTAATCACTACGAAAGCTCCATGATCATGGGTCAATAAGTGTGCAAACATTGGAAGTGTCACGGTACTAGATCTCATCAGTTACCTGGAATGGTAAGGCCTCCATTACATTTTGCAAACTTCGATGTATATCAACGATCACGTCGCTTCGCCCGGATGAATATTTGATAAAGAAAGAAGATATTACCTCACGCATCACATCGACTAAAAATTATGTGGTATTGCATGTACTGCTATTTTCTATTCAGCTCTATTTTACGTGACAGAGCAATCAGTGGTATATTGAATTTTATAAATAGAGCTCAAAGCACGCCGTTTTAAAAAAGTAATATAGAATGAATATGCTGTTAACTGAAGTTTTTAGCTTTGCTTCACAATTAAGGATATAAACAGGCCAAATGTTTAAGAGAACCCGTTGATCAAAAGACATAGATGTTTAGAAAGCACTAGTTTTTTCTGCTACGTTCGGGTTGACTTATGCATATCGAACCAACAACTTGAAGAGTGATTCCTTAAAGTAAAGGGAAGTCAAGGACGAAAACCTGGTCCGGTGGTTCATCGAGACATACGTCGGGATAACGGCTTGTCATTATGTTGTCAAAACAATGCAAGTTGCTTCAGACCAATTTAAAATGGCCGTGCAACCCAAGAATTGGGTCTTATGGATTATTATTCGCGACCCTTTTACATTAGTATTTAAGATCATCTATTACGGACAAAAGTGGACATTTGAGGCGCCACGAGCTGATTTTGGGGTTCGTGACAAGTTAAGTAATACAGACAGCGTAAATTTTATACGCACGTTCGTGCGAAGCATATTCGATTCTTCTTGTGCTTTATAGATGCTTGTTCGATTATATTGACACACTTGAATCTCTTGTGTTTCTCAGAAATTTGTCTCGCAGTTTGTCCCAGTCAAGAAATACTCTTTCTTTCTCATATTTGATTTGCTACAACGATCGATTTATCGAAAAAGGACACCTTTTTTTAAGACAGGTTTTATCTATAATTTCCGACTATCTTCCATAAATCGAGAGACATTGGATGTCCAGAATTGACTAATTTTTGTTTTGTGTAACGAATATGTACCCTCTCTTTGGTGATCACACCATCTAAAAATTGTAAACTTTGTTGATTGACTGGATACTTCATCTATTAGTGTAGTAAAGAAAAGCTGTTGTTACATGTACCACATTAGAAGACCGTCCTTTTAGCAAGAAAAAGTGTACAGCGAGTTCTAAGATATCAAAATTATGAACCGAGGCGAATTGACATAAAAATGGTTTGTCTCAGCATGGTCGTGAATTCGTACTGTCCAGTAACATATAAATCAATCCAATTCTATCGAAAAGTTCTTCTTCATTAATTAACTGTGTATACGGACCTTAATTGACGTAACCTCATCAATCGTAAGCAATAAAAATTAAATATTAACATAGAGTTCTATATCTTATAATTTGTAAAAATAGCAAATGTTTGACCAATTCGATTACTATTTGAACGCGAAATTCTCTTTGACGTAAAAATTGTACTCCATGCCTTAGTTATCTGTGGTACATTTTCAAAATATAATCCGACGCCAGTCGCTAGATGATCGTCTTGTTTCATACGCCGAATTTTAAAACGTTGAACGAGGCAAACGTTTGTCTTGCAACAAGCACATTTGTAAAAGTGAAAAAAATATTTTTGAAATCACCACATTTAAAATATTGTATATAATATTATAATCTTGTATTGGAGTGAGACTCGCAAACTTGCAAATGTAAACCTTTTAATTTAGGCGAACGGACAACTATCTAATGAAAGTGGGTCCGATTCCTGCACTTTTTTTCGTTTTTTACCGTGTGTGCTTGTATATGAAGTAGTTTGCATTTCATCATGAAAACTCATGTAGTATTTGTGTCGATAAACTATATTGGCCATAGTGCTGCAATCTTAAAATGATAACGAGTATACGTGGGAGTGTCGGTATTAGCCATCCCACTCGCGATTGGACTGCTATATCCACGTGTAAGCCACTATATTTGCTCGGCTTTAATACCGGTTGTTCCGTACAACCTATAACAGTTATCCCTTTTACATTACAGCTGCTTTCGGATGCAATTAAAATACTTCATCAAGCTACTTAACCCCAGGCCAAACAGTTTGGGCATAGAGCTTAAATATAATGAAAAAAATTCTAATCGTCGAAAATCTTATTATTTATTAATCCTGATACACAAGTCGACGCGTATCGTCATAAATAAAATGAATACATCAGATGCCACCTAACCAGATAGAATCTTAAACTTAGGTCGTTCGATATGTCAGGTTGATCTATCACAAGTCTTCTTAGTTAATGATTATCGTCGATTATTTTTGTGGTGCAAAGATAACCTACGATCACTTAAACAAAGCAAGCCCGAAGTTACTTATATCAATTGCAATCATAATCTCCGATCCTTAATTCTAATCCAGGATGCCTGGCCCAGCACGATCATATTATTCATGTATACCGCCACTACTATATAAAATTTAGGTCGCGTTTAATGTCGAATAAACCTGAGGGCTCGGGTAAGATCGCAACATTTTAATTCTGTTCAAGCTATTCTATCTACTTAAATAGACTCATTGATCCGAGAATTATATTTTTTGACAAAAATAGCCACAATGATTCTACTGTGATGCATGTCAATTGATAGAGGCTGACTATTCCATACGTGCCCTGACTTCTGACAATCAAGAAGACCCCATCGATTATATAATTTTTTTGAGAGATTGTTCTTGCCGAATGTGGGATCCAATTGAATCACAGTCAAGTCTACATTTTAACCATTATTGACTACGTTGGTCTCTTTATCCATTTATATAGTACAACATTAGACAGCCAGGTAAAATCTAACGACAATGGGCTTGGCATAATCTAATATTAATAGAGTGCTTTGACTAACTTCTCCTTAGCCGTCATCCCGTACTGATAACTCATATATAAGTCTGATTTCTTAGCGCATCCGTAATTCAAATGTATTGAGCCCATTTACGGCTATATCGACATCATGCACGTGGACGGGAGACCTTAATAACAAGTCAAAATCAGATTTTGATCACCCTTTTTCAAATTTGACGGTCTCAATTGACAATAAAAAATTGACGGCATTCGAGTCTCCTGTAAATTTAAATTCGGTTCATCGACATTGGGGGTCTTTATTTGTATCTACTTTGCAATTATGTTCGTTTTCACTGCATCTAATATGCCATGTATTTTATTGTATAGGACTTCTATTTTGATTATTATGGATTCCATTACTCACCAATGGTTGCGCCGATCGAATTCCCCACAACAGCAGTAAATTAGAATCGTGGTTGGCTAAGTGCATTTTTGTAATAGAATCGAGATTCTCTATCGTTGAAATCGATAATTATTACTGTGTCAATAAAACCATGAAATAATCGATTAAAATGACCCTCTTCAAGCGAAAATGCGTATTATAGAGGTGTGAAAGGTTAATCAATACATTTTATAGCCTGATGGCGCATGCGGGGTCGTTTTTAATTTTTTTAGCGATAGACATTTAGTGCTTTACGCTATGAACTGGACCACGAAAAGCCTGCAGTCGAATTTGATGAGACATTGGGTAATCTGTTAAATATTTGGCAGAATATTGTACCTGCGATCGTCTTGTCTCAGGATTATTGAGGCTCGCGACACTATAGGAATGTTAACGCCAAATTACGGCATTTGATCGATGTAACGCTTTTTTCGCCCTCTTTAAAGATCGCGACGAACAAGCGCAGTATCGAATCAAAGCCTTGTAGTCTATATATATAGAAACGTCACGTGTTTTCTGATGTGTCGTTTTTTTAAAAAAACTAAGTCGACATTACGGAATCTACAAGCTGAATAAGCATCGAGTAAATCGAATTTGGCCGTCAACATAAGTGGCTGAGCTCGGCAGATTAATTCGGCCGTGTATTGTTGACCGTGTAAGGTTAATCGTCTAGTTGTAATGAATCAATAAATAATAATCATTCGGGTGACGAAAAACAGGATTATGTGACCGGCGGTCGATAATCGCATCAACTAGCATTTTAATGTGATTGTTAAATTTGCTTCATTTTCTCAGCCAATAGCCGCATCTGATACGGTAAGTATCGAGAAATATAGCACCGCTAGAATTTTTTTGTCTTCGCACGACTTTAGAAAACCTTAATCGACGCGTAAAATAATATCCGTTATCACCAGATGTCGACTCGCTGCTTAAGATCGACTATCTCCACCTGATATTATTGAACTATGTTCGGAAAACGAACGCAAGCTTTACGTCAAAATAACTCACCTCCGGAGTCCGTACAACTTATTGTTGAAGGTGCACTTACTCTATATGCTCGTTCCTTTTCCAGTAGGAATTCGATATAGATTGATCTAAATTTTTTGAGGTGAACTCATGTAAATAAAATGATGTGGTGAAGAGATGAATGCTTTGGACCACGATTGAAGTGGATCTCCCATCAATCAGGCGAGTGGCGGCAACGACCGCACACCGAGCGAGGAAACCTGATCGAAGCCACACTTAGTGTGTACCACTCACTGGCGTCAGGGTCAGAGTGATGTAAATCACTTGACATCGGTAAGTGAGTCTGCTGGAGTGGTAACTGACGGCTTGTGATTACGATCGCCACGTTGTACGCGATCGAAACGAGGTAGGCGATTGGGACTAAGTACGCGATCGCAATCGTGTACTAAGTACGCGAATCAGTTTGCGATTACGAAGGAATAGGAATCTGCGATGGACTACATATCACAAGAACGTGATACATAGCAGAGTGGTACTTACCAGAAGATTGAGTGGACAGAAGAGGATCAGGCATAGTTTTGGGTATGATTGGTTAACATTAGATAGAGTTAAATTTGCCGCCAAGAACACGTTTCGCCTTCTCCCGGGATGGATAATTGGCCTCCTGTTGAAAATAGAGTGACTGCGTCTGCGTGAGCACCGCCCCTGGATTGTTTGGCCAGGCGTGTGATCAATTCTCAAGACCCCCCCACACTTTTCTGCGATTGGACGCAAGGAACCCTTAAGGTTCAGATCAAGATCGCGAGACGGCTTAAGTGGTCAGAAGGCTCGCGGATCAAGATCGACTATCTGGCACCAGCAACTCCGGGAGAGCGATCACGGACATACGGGACCGAGTGAGGAATTTCCACTTGTTCCAACGAGAAAAGCGATCGAGTGAGAAATTTCCACTCGATCAGACCCTACGCAATCGGGTGAGACATTTCCACCCGATCGTCCCCCAACCCAACCACGGTCCGTCTAAGTCTACATGCAAGTCCACCAAAAAGAGAAAAACTCGCCCTAGTGACGGGTACACAAGGTGAGAAAGAAGAAGCAGGACTTGGTATCGGATTACCCTCTCCATTAGTATATCGTCAGGACATAAGTGGAGAGTCGGGATCGCATCCGCAAGTTAGCGTGATCAGCTCAACCACAAAAATCTTAATTGTATTTGCGAAATGGAAGATGTGATCACGTAGCATATTTATCGCAACCGAGGGTATAGTGGTCACGTGCTGGTTACGTTCACCCTATTTCTACAAGACTGCCTATTGCAAAACGTAGATGCTCCATCATTTTACCGTTTATAAATTGAGCCGTTTCGCGATGTCGCGCCTTGTTAATCACGTTGTGCTGAGTCTGACACAATAGGCGAATGAGTTTTCTTAAGAGTCCTTAATTATAATTTAACAATCTAGTTCACCGCCAAAACAAAATTGCGCCTTTTCTAATGTTTGGTTGACAATAATTCTGCCCAAAAAAGAGGTCAACCCGTAAAATTAGATGTAAAATAGTTGCTCATGTATTCTTTATCAATCAAACCATAAATTACAACTAAATATTTTTTTTAAATTTGGTGTTACGTTTCGTCGATCGACGAAGATCCTTCCTTGTACTACGTGTTGTATCTCTTGTACGAATCGATCGCCGAGTGTGATTCACAGTGCATGATACCTACCACCAAACGTGTATCGCAACTTAAGTGTGCGGATGTGCGGAATAAATAATTTTAATTTGATCGCGTAACGCAATCCCGAGTCGCGGATCGCGGATCGACGTGTGTAGGACACATCAATAAAATGCATATTGAGTATCGCGGGTCGCCAATTGCCCATTGCAGATTACGAATCGTAGATCGCGAAAAGAGCGACGAACATTTGCCGCTTAACGCGATATTGTTCTCCCACGACACTGCATATCACATGTTCGTTTCATCAATTTATTCTTGTCTTTATTGATAGCTTTTTAAACACGATCATGCCTTCATAGCGGTTTGCATTATCTAAATGCGATCATGTCTTCAATTAAAAAATATCCGCATCGAGGTAAAAAATTGATCCAATCAGACGTTTAAAATCAAATAAACATGTGCAACGTTGAAATTGAGACCATCTATACCTTTCCTTTGTCGGTTGTGCTTTGTAAAGAGCGCGTTATGTTTTTAAGAAATGGCGTGATCACAGTACTATGGGATATCAAGTTGCGCCAAAATATCTGTAGGATGAATGCAAACAACCTGGCGGATCCTCGCGTGAAACTGATGATTCGTGGTGACTAATCTAGTATCATTCACATCTGTTTAAGAGGTTTAATATTAAATCAACCAAGATCGAATTTTACCGCGATGTCTTCACCACCGATCGCGATCGACACAATCAGTTAAATCGTGCCCCCCGTAAATAATAGTCCCTATTTCGATGACGATTTTATTTAAAAAATCGATAAGTAGCTTTTTTTGCAATCTCAGCATAACCAGCGAGTATTGGAGCATTAAGCCATTGCTGTTGACACCTATAGCGAGTATGGCCTTCTCAAAACATTTAGCTTTTGTTCCATTCATGCAATTCGGGGACAATATATAGCCACTCTTGGGGGTATCAAGTATTTAGCTTTAAATGGCATGATGACTATTATAATATAACTAAAAGATTTTTTATTATAATTATAAGGAGTCGAAATAGGATGCACTCATGCTTTATAACAAAAGAATAAACAGTCCTTCTTATCATCGTTTGTTCCCTTGAATGATTATCCTTTTCAAAATTGACCGAATTTCTTACCATGATTAAGCGGACGTATACGATCATAACTAACGTCCGGCTCGCTTCAATCCCATGAAAAGTTTGAAGATCTGGCTAACGTATTTTAGTTAGTGATACCCGTCATTACCAATCTTTGTGGGAAGTTTAGCATAATTTGTCGTTCTCCGTCCAGCATCGTCTAGATTGTTCAACGTAGGCATATATATCCAAATACAGAAAAAATAGAGAATGATCCGGTTCTTTCCACCTAATAAGGCACTATAGACGATCCTTGCCTCCTGCATGTCTGTTCGATCCGAAAATTTTCAAAATCCCTCTTTTTTACTAGGTAGTATGAGAATTTGGCTGGTTTGGTGGGATATTTACTTTGGTACGCGAACGTTTCACAATATTTAATATATTATAACCATGGTTTTTGACAGGTAATGGAAGAATTTTCAGCAACTGTGGGGATCATTATACGATTGTTAACCTCAGGGATATTTGTACACATTTAATAAAATGAAACCGGCAATCATCATCTTATAAAATTTGGCTACTGAACCACTACCCCAGGGAACTACCCTCGGTCGTATGATATATTCAGATCTTCTAGTCCAGGGACTAGAGCCCGAACATAATAATCTCTTTACAAAATGGAATATTGCGGAACTTTGTCTAAATGTGAAGAAGTGCGAAGGAATAATGACGAAAGTTAGGATCGCGCGTCCCCCTAAAGGCAAAATCAATTTGATTGGTGGAGCGCGCACAGAGATGGGCCCGTTAGCACGAATGATAGTGTCACACGACTAAGTGACAGGAAATGACGGTAGAAATCATGCAGAATGACCCACCTAAACGGTCAAGAAGGCGTATTGTCATAGATTGACGATGGACCTGTCGAGATCCTCGGTCGATGATTTAAATCACCAAGGTACAATAACTGGATCACTCAAGGGGTAAAAGTCAAGTGAAGTACTAGATCGATATCGATAATAGGATGTAGGTAAACATGGAAGCAAGCTGGAAGAGTGGATCATCAAGGTAATGCAGTATGCGAAGTTTCGGGCGTGAAGGTGATCCGGCTTTGGATGCCTGATCGGAGATACGAACGATCGACCACGATTGATTCGAACTGTGTCCTGCTGGTCGAGGTGGATTACGTACCCGGCGTAGTCCACATACCGCGATCCGCTGACTCGCGATCCACTACACCGCGATCCACTACCTCGCGATATACATCCCCGCGATCCACTGGATACGTCTTTTGTGTGGACATGTAATGGCATGGATCACTATATTAGTGTGGATCACGTACCGCGATCCGGTACTCTGCGATCCGACGCTCTGCGATCCGGTACTCTACGATCCGGTATGGGGCGATCCACTATGGATTATCTGCTGTACCCACATGATGCAAGAGGTTGATGACATTTACAGGCAACACGCAAGAGCATACCTAGCAGACAGATAGGCATCGTCATAGGTTTTGGATTTGGCTGGCTGAAATTAAACGAATTGAATCTGCAACTAAAAACACGCGTCGCTTTCTTCCAAGTATGGAATTTGGCCTCCCGTTGAATAGACTGTCACCCACGTCTCAGTGAACTTCGCCCTTGAATTTTTTGGCCAGGCGGAAAGTCAATTTCCCCCCCCTCAACTGCGATGTGACGCAGGGACCCTTACGGTTGAGATTTAAGATCGCGAGACTGCTCAAGTGGTCAGAATACTCGCGTATCAAGCATCACCCCTGTCAAAGGCGACTCTGGGAGAGCACCCAAGTTACAAGCGATCGGGTCATGAATTATCACGCTATCCACCCACGTTTGACCGGGTGAAGCATTCCCACTCGATCCAAACCCATCCCTAAGACGTTTAAGGTCAGCTTCATCTCAAATCCAAAAGAAGAGCGCAACCCGCCCCACCGACGATTACACAAGGTGTGCAAGAACATACAGAACACGAAATCGGGGTACCCCTTCCGTCAGTCGGTTGCCGGGTGCCAGTGGATTGTCGGGAGAGTCTGAGCAAACGAGCGAACATCACTACATTACAAGTTCATGTTGAAAAATATACAGCGGTGAAATGCATCGACCCTACAAAACCACTTGTTTTGCTGGATAGACTGCGGCAACTACAGAATGTGATGATACCTCGAATTCTAAATATGATCATCATCAAATTTTATAGGTCGATCCGACAATGTCATTTGGGCGTCGTTAGCTTTTTAAAATATACATTTTAACATATAGTTGTACAATCCAGATATATATCAATTTAAAAAAACGCCTAGACCCGCAAATTAATGCAATTTATACCTTAGTAAGCATCATTCGAACAAGAGTGATATTAATGCGATTATTTCGTTTCATTAGAGCAGAAATTCTCCGTATCTTCCGATACGCGGTAGATCTAGCACATATATATTATTTTTTCTGATTGTTGAACTTATTGTAGGGCGTTTTAAAAGGGGAAATTGTTGCGATGCATGATATTTAATTAATAATGATTTAAAGGTGAGACTATCAGTGAGAGATTCATGATTCTTATCTTTTTTGCATGCTATCTATTATTCGATGAAAATTGTTGCATTGTGTCTGCTTGCACGGTCGTATGTTTAAAAAAATGTCTGTCATGTTAAATTATACGATATCATCTGAATTAAATTTAATATCAACTCCACTCATTGTCATTTACATCTATATTGATTTGTTGTGATCAGTTGATGTGTTCAAAGCTGTTGGTCTCTGTCAGTAATGATAGTTCAAAAAATCGTTATCTGTCCATTTTTAACTGCTGAGCTACCAACGCTTTCGTTACTATCACCATTTACATGAACTTGTTATGCATCGACAATAACTGAAAATGCATTTCGAATTTGGACAAAGCAGTTGTTAATTTAATATTTTGCATGTGACCTTATCACTCAATTTGATATCATTCATTTTAATTCTTTGATTTATTATTATAACTTTTTCTTATGAACAAAATATCGCGCATAAAGTAAAAATTCTTATAAGGCCACGACTTGGGGCACACCACACTTTTGCTACAAAAACACCCCCCATTTTGGATACGGGCACATCCGCCCTCCGTAATTGTAGATAGGACTTCACATTTTGTGGTGCGTAAAATATGTAAGGTATACACTACAGTACGGTCTAACGGAATGAGTTGGTGCGTATCTCGTCCCAGATGCTAGCTGTAGTTCCATAATTACTGCACGCGGTACGTGTTTGTCCGTGCTTCGAGGAAGCTAACGAGAAGTATACTCGTGCTTCAATTCATCGTCCAACGAAATTGAATATCCGTTAAGCCATAACGATTATAAAGGAAAGAGTGGCAGAGTAGAAGAAGGAAGAGATAATTCGCTTAGGTGACCGTCTACTGGGTAAAACCGAGGCAGTATAGAGAGAATGTTTTTCCAAGCAGCATCGGCTGCCGCTGAAAACAACGTTTAAGTACAGTCACACGCTGTAGATAGTAGCGGTTGTGCTCATTGGCATCGCAATGGTTCCTAATCAAATTAGTTTTGTGGAGTAGCGGAGGTGATGAAGATGCTGCAGCGACGCAACGTTCAATTGACGACATTCGAAAAACTAGAATTTCTATGGAAAAATGTGTATTGTTAGGCCATTATAACAGATTAATTCGGCGGACACATGCCAAGTCTACGCATGTTAGTATACGCCTCCATGTACCTCTTCCGGCATCACGCGAATCCGGCTGTTTCGTGAGAAACGCCACCTTTTGAAAGATCGGCAGCATAGCTTCGCGTCTATCTGTCCCGTGGCCATTCGTCACCCCGCTTCGCCTTCCTATTTTGTCCACGCGCCAAGCCGTAACGTCGGCGGCTCGTGCAACTCATTTTTAAAATTTGCACGCAATACTTGAATGTTAAATTGGAAAATTTTGCTGGACTTGCGTGCCTCCTACCACGCGCAAAGTTTGTTCCACTCTTGCAGAAGTATCTCCCCATTAGCGGCTTGTGTCATGTAGAAATCTCCGGCAAAGGCCGCAACGACTTTACGCTCTTGACTTATGAAAATAGTTGTGGACCCGGCTTCAAACGAGTCGTGACTGTGATATCGTACAAACTTGGATATCGTTGCCACAGCCGGTGGTCCGATCTTTGCATCGTATTATGAGATTTGTATACCGTCTTCAATAAAGTAGAGATTCCTGCAAGCCGTGCCCTTTTGGATACCGCCCTGGCTAAAATGGACTGATGAAATCGTGCGCATGAGTGCATTTACCGTTTAAGATATGGATATATCGAGCAGTAGTAACGTTACCACGTGTTTTACTCATTCTGCACCAAAAAATATGAAGTACTTTTTGTCATTTTAGAAGGGCGGGTCTGTCCGTAGCAAAAATGGGATGTACCTCTAGTCGTGGTCTTTTCAAAAACAGTTTTGTTACATTTATATCAGCCTTAAGCTTTAATGTGGAAGCCACGACCACCCAGAATTGGTTATCCCGATATGGCGGTGCTGCCAGCCAATCGCATAATTACCCCATTGAAATCATCTTGATGCTTTTCAAATTTATGATTTTTTTACGTTGTCATCGGTAAGCCTATTGTGTTCTTCGAAATCTTCATTATGTTGATCTCAATCAATAAATTATCCATAAATTTTATAATCGTTTAATCCTCAACGTATTTCCTCAGTATCTAATCCTCGTTCTAAAGGCAAGTATCATCAATTTTTTTCACACTACAGCTCGTTTTCCTAATATCTTATCAAGACCTGAATATGAAGGATTGTCGCGGTGCTTATATATAGCATTTAGACAGTTATATCGCGCAATTATAAAATTGGTATGGTCAATCAATATAAATTATCTATTTTTAAAAAAACCTATATAATATTTTCGATTTTTGGTGCTTCAAAATTAATATAGGTTTCTCCAGATTATTTGACTTAAATAATAACTTACATTATAAATAGTATAATAATTCAGATGATTAGTGGTAACCGTTTATAATTGTAAAAAATTAATATGAATTATGTCTAAAAGTTGGAGGATACTTGTATCTCTGACTCTAGTATTCTGTAGAATGACCATGATTCGGCGTGCGACTAGAGAAAGCGACGAGTTATTGTATACTACAACGCTCTTTATATATTGCAGGTACTGGTGCTTAATTTCTTCCATATACCACGACCTTACGCGGTTAATCCGGACCGAAATATGTATTTAATGTGTTATAACTTTTTTTACTTCTAGAAGCTGCGAATGAAATGGCGTCTTTCTTTCAACATTATTAGTTTTTTTGCGATCGAAATTTTCCTTCAATTTTACTTCTGAATGGCAATTGTACTTATTTTAGAAACTGAGATCGCGACCCGATTTAGCCTCGCGTACTGACATCTTAGCTTCACAAATGAGGATTGTCCCAGGTGAAGCAGCCTCGCGCATATGACAAACAGATGACATTTGAAATTTATATTCTTACTAAATTGACTATTGTGAGTCGGACTTCCTAATTTGATTACATCGATCTCAGTGTCCGTGGTTATGACAATTTGAAGGATTTTATATCTGTTGTTATGTCTTCTAAGCCGAATAGAAAAATCTATTGTCCGCAAATTTTTCATCTAAATGTATACACAAAAATATTTGCCTAGTCGAACGACATATTATACGATCTGACATCCTTTCTTAGCCATCATTTGTCTAGAAATGCGAGCTCCACGATGTAACGGATAAAGATTTATGTTTAAACTCATAATAATACCCCAATACCGACGGTTTTACCCTTGTATATACAATTTATCTTGAAAAATATATACAGTCAATGTTATGACCTGGAAGAGATTGAGTCGAGGTCTGCATTGATTTTCTAAAATGCATACAAAATGAAACTTCTCTTGCACTGGTAAGATGTGAAGAATACCTCATCCCAAACGTCTCCTTACAAACATTATCACGATATAGTATCCATTATCCATTTCGCTAAGCACGTCATCTCAACCTTTCACTACATAATCTCCAGCGAACAATACCGTATGGATTCATTCACTTAATGCCCGTTTTTTAATTAGTAGTCAAAAGTCCAAACTATAAACTTAGCAACCTTTTTTACTCGTCTATAGTATAGGCAAAATCGTATGGCTGCAATATTTTATCCCTATGAGTGTTCAGGGCAATCTCATCACGTAGAGAAATTCAGATAATATTAGCAGACAATAGTCCCTTATACTATTATATTATTTTTAAGAAATTCGAGATCTACATGCCGTCCTTTTTTACCGTGATTGGGTTTGTCAATTCCGACATAATATTTCCACCCCGCTTTACGCGCTGCAAGCGGTTATGTATTCAATTTTTAGTAGGTTATGCTCGATATACTTTTCTCTGTTTCTGTTACATCCCTTGATATCTGTCATCGATCTTTCGGCATGTTTAACTTGGATGTCGTCGTCTTACAATCCGTTACGAACGTAAGTGCGTCCGGCAGGACTTCTAAATGCCAAGCAGCATTTTTCACATCGTTCAATATACTCGTGATGCGATACTTATTTAACTTTATATTTTTCTTTAAATAGAATTTAATTGCTCATCGAGCATTGAAATTGTAATATTATTGATTGCGCCGTAATACTTCATCAGCATCCTATTCGTCACTACTACCCTCAATTTCGGTAGCTTTTAGTCCACCATCTATTAAAAATCATCGATTTGGTGCCTGATCCTTCTTGTCAAAAATTCTTATAATGACCTAATCACATTGTATAACCCTCAACATATTTGACTCTTATAGCTCAAGTTACAGCTGCGTTCATTAGTAGATCAATATTCACTCGCTGTATTAAAAATACCTACAATAGAGATCGATATTATATTCCTCTCCTTTCCTTTGTCAAGAGAAACAATTTCGATATACGATACAACATATGTGGTATTGGGATTATATCGTGCGGTCCTTCAGATCACCTGATGGTGGTTTGTAAGTACAGTGAGGTTAACTTTAGATTATTTAAGAGATACACCCGTGAAAAGATCAAATTCGGTCAGTAGGTTTTTAGTTTCATCCGTCTATTCCGCATCCTATGTGCGGACAGACAGGTCGTCCAAACATAAGTTTTTTCTAATTCATGGCTTACATCCGACTTTCCATTGTTGTATCCTTTAACGCGAAAAAGAAAAAATGAATTTTCCAGTACCACTTTAGTTTACTACCACCCGGTTATTAAGATCGGTAAAATTATGTAAAATTAAATATATATTTAAAGTTTTAATTAGCTCTTTCCGTGGTGGCTTCGTAGGCAACAGAAGCCACTAATTTTGGAGCACTCCTACCAACACATATCCTGGTAAATTAGGTACCATAGTGCCAGCCACCCATTTAATTAATTATCCCTTCTGGATCTGTAAGATTCATTTGGTTCGAATATATAATTTGACCAACTACTTTAGCAACCGCTGGTATTAGATTTCCATTTCTCTTATACACTCGCACCTAAATTTGTTGTGAACAAACTCCGATACTTTATTGTTGGTTTACCACACACGAAATATCACACGAGCACTATTTGCTGAACTGACTTCATATACGATCGATTTAAACGTATGCTTACACCTAAAGGCGTCTTAAAAAATCGTCAGGTAGGCATTAAGCTTCGCTTACAGGTCAAGTATTTCAACCATGACTAATATATATTTGCACCCGAGAATTGTATTTTGATTACTTCATTCCACCAGGGCTCTAATGACAAAAAAATACTTTATTTTAAGTGATCTCGATATTGGTGCTTCCTTCACTCATGCAAAGATTATCAGTAATTAGACATATTTCTATATTTCAACTAGCTTTGCAGCACCGGCAAACTTACGAGCAAATTTAATATTCATGATCAAACTCTAAGTACCTTAGACATACAAGAATGTGTCTTCCTATCTTTATTTCTTAACATCGCCTTATCTGGAATGAAACATTATTAAGGATTATTTTAAATCGCTGCGCAATTCATGCGTGAAAAATTGAACGATATCTCCGCGGGCGATCGGGAGTGCTTAAGTACCCTCTTGACGCTAACTATGACAACATAATACTTGGTTTTTAACACATCTCATCGGGTGGATTCTTTAAATTTTGTTTTGATCCATCATTGTTTTCTGAAAGAAGCACAAATATAGAGCTGACTCTTACCATATCCCGCTAAGGCAAGTTCTCTGGCTCAGCACCCCTTTCGTCGTTGGTATCAGAAAATCTGAACGATTAGATTGTTACTTTTTTGCAAGAAATGGTGCAATGCTCTTTTATGAAATACGCTTATATGCGCTTCTTCACGTATAGCGCAAGTACTGAATTTTTTGTTGGATAAATGTCGGCTGCGACAGCATATTTGCCACGTCTACCGCGTATTATATCGTCATTATCATGATAAATTAATCGGCAGGGGTGCAGGCCCGTCATAGCTTACAATATTAACTCCTTATCTTGTTTCCATCCTTTTTGGTGCGCATCTCCTTAATATTTTTAACGCAATAAGACGTCGTTGCAACAACCATAGCGTCGATTTTCTTCGACGTCCAATCGATTTTGACCAAATTTGGATTTACTGCTACCGCTTACCATATGAATCGTTCTTCTACACCAGCGTTTTTTAAGGCATTAAGACCAATTACGAAACGGATCATTGTTAATCTTTGCTCAAGTACACCGAAAGTTGGTCCAGCTGGACCTTCATGCGTCGGTACGCTCGTTACATTTCCTCTATATCACCAACTTCAATATGCTAAGAAATAGTATACCTTGAATATTGTGAGTCTTCTAACGTCATTATTACATGTTTGACAGCTTTACGCGAAATCCAATCGTTCCGTCTCATAGCAGAATCTCCACTTGTATCGCTGTCAGACCTGGTCGATAAATATTGCAGTGTAGTGAATTTCGATTGCTTTCTCACATGATGCCAACTGACATGCAGTTTCCTCTTTATCGAATCTATATTATTGTGTAGATCATATTATAAGAGCTAGGCATGCGAGCTCAGCGCCGTATTTAGAAACAGATCGCTTAACACACAAAACAATTCCGAATAATTGCTCGATTAGATAAAACTCCGATTTAAAGTTGCTGATTAAGATTCTGGCGCGATCTTGATCTTGATCCAGTCTTATTCTTTTATTCAGGTTTCCTATCTCCTATATTCAAAAAATGATGAGTCTCTACCCCGCCCCTAGCGTAGTCTTGATTGTTTCTGTAACAGCGGCAGTCTTATGTTTTTATTCCAAATCATATTATTTGCACGTAAAAGCTTTACGATGACTCAATCCAACTGATTACATGTACACTATAAACGCCGTTCCGCTAACGCATTATTACGAAATCCGCCGTTTGTCCAGAAGTTTGGCGAACACATCGCCTTTTACTGACCGGCTGCAATTCTATTTGTCGACAAATGGATTTTTTTAATATCACCTTAGTTTTTTATAACTTGCGTAGCTATTTTGAATACGGACAGATAAAAATACTTTTAATGTTATTTGCGGACGCAAACGGAGACGATTTGTTAATTTATTGTCCTAGAAGGGATGTATTCGATTCTTTTTATCACTTGATCCACCTATTCTGAACAAACCTTGACATGTAACAATTTTTTCTACGCATCTACAGTTCTAAGTGAATCACCTGTTTGTAAATGAATCTTGATATTATCTGAGTGTCAAATAATTTGGTGATAAATATAGCAGCCAAAAGCAGATTCTATATATGACAAATCGTGCAACGAGGTGTTTGATGTTGTTTTGGGCGCTGATTATGGCGCCTTTAAGATCTAATTATATATAGTTTTATCGTCTTATAAACTGATACTTGGTAGCAACTCGTTATAATCCTTTCAGTGATAATATCATTTACGTCGATCTGGTTGCGAGTAATCTATCTATGCCTCATACAGCGAATATGAAAGGTACACATTATTATTGTCTTCTAAATCATTAAAAGTTACTAGAAAGTATTTTAAACCTGTTATATGCATGTAGGACGTTATGGAAGGTAACAAAAATTACTTGCTGTTATGCTAGAATTAGTCCTGCAGCAAGTATGGTTAATTACGCTATCCGCGATATTTTAAGTCGTTTTATAAGGTTTTTATATTCATTTTAGTACATATGGACTCAGATATTTTGCTAAAATTTTGCTTGTCAGTACATACCCTTCTGGTACCTAGTGATTCAAAATATAGTTCATTTGCCTGCCGTCTACTTAGACCCATCTTGCGCTCAATAATCCTACTAGCTTTTTTTATTCACATCGTCTCCAAGGATCTCGCGTCCAGCTACCGAGTCATTAAAGATTCGGAAACGCGCAGAATTCTACTTATGTGTCTTCAAAAATACGCCTTTGTGATACTATACTCCGCTGGAGAAAGACGGCCAGCTACTATGGAGTATTCTTTTCCGTATGTAAGACATCCCTCACCATCTTCCCATCAGCAAAGTTGTGCACTACTGTCCTTAGTAAAATTCAGTCGATTATAATCTTATCAGCGAAAAAAGAACCGAGGTTGGATCGAGCGATGATTTTTTTCTTGATCGCGTTAGTGCTTATGTGGGATTCTCGATATTCGATATTGCTATCATAAACATTACACTATTGTTATATTTCTTTGCTAATGCATGGCATAATTTCCTTCTGACCTCTGCATACGCCCATCAATAATATATCTATATCCCTTATTGTTCACTCCTTCCTCTATCAGTTGGGGGTGGGTAAAGAGTCCTTGCGAATCGCCAAACAATACTTGATGGGGCGTCGGCGTTGCGTAATCGCTATTCTCTGACGTAGGAGGGATGAAAAATTCATTACCTACAAATTAACCCTTCGCACTTTGACTTACTTTCGAGCATAATTCAACATGTATTATAATCGGCAAGGCTTGGATATTATATCATTCACAGTCAGATATCCCGGTTTTACACCCAGCAATTTTTTGTCGGTCCCCGGAAGGCCAAGATTGCGCAGTTTTTCTTTCTTCTATCTTCGACCTTCAGAAGAACTAAGATACTTCTTTCACATGACTTAAATAATGTCGTAATCTTTGCGTAGACTAATCATGTCAAACTTATATTTTTAATCATTAAGTGCATTTTCTAACTTAATATATTCCAATCTTTTTCAAGAAATTCGGATTTCATATGACTGAGGCTCTGACACCAATACGTATTATTAGTCCAAAATGTGTTCCTGCCCCATAATTTGCTACGTACAGCGCGCATAATTAAAATTGTGTTAATATAATTACAAGATCTTATCAAAAAGTTGCGACGAAGGATCTAACAGATCGCAGGCGTCGATTAACTCCGAAAATAGTCCTGATTGGAGTATTACTGTCCGAAATGAGTGGCTCGCACGGCCTTAATCTGATATCCCTCGATCGCAATCCCGATCCGATCTCTCGATCTCGATTCGATCTGAGGGCTCGATCTGATCTGATCTCCTTATCTCGATCGAAGCTCTCGATCTCGATCGGATCTCTCGATCTCTGGTTTGGGTTACGCCAAGTTTTCAGAGAGAATACACCTGGCGTAAACCACTTGGCGTACAAGAGAGAGATATCCTAGAGAGAAAGACGCGAGGCTTCAAACGTAGTGATACTGATAGGCCTAGCAACGGGGTAGTTTTGGGTTTGATTGGTTAACATTAAACAGATTTCAATTTGCTTTAAGTACACGCGTCGACTTATCTTCCGCGTTGGATCATTGGCCGCCCGACGTCAAAGAAAATCGCATACTTTACTCAAGTGATATCCCTGCATTGTTTGGCCAGGGATCAAGGACTCTCAAAAAATCATTCAACTGCGATCGGACGCAGCGAACACGTAAAGGAAAGAGGTGTAAGATCGCGAGACAGCTCTAATAGTCAGAAAGCTCGCAAATCAAGCATCTACATTGGACAAGGCGGTCCCATCGCGATCAAGGTGGATCATTGTGATCATCTTACAAGTACACCCGCTATTATTTTAAGCTTTACACGCTACAGCACCAATCTTAACCATTGTAAAGATTGGCATCGACTCAAATTCATCTGGAAGAGTGCGATCCGCCCCACCGTTAAGTATACAAGATGGGAGAAGTATACAGCACAAAATTGGAGCATCCACTCTGTGGTGGAGTGGTGATCACCATTTTTTTGTGACCCTGACTCTCCACTGGTGCCCGGACGACCAACTAACGAAGGAGGTTAGACGATTTCGTTCTCTGTGCTTTATTGATCACCTTGTGTACCCGTCGGTGACGCGAATTTCGCTCTTCTTGGTGTACTTATGTTGAAGCTGAACTTGACCAATTTAGGTATAGGTGTTGATCGGGTGGATGATTTTCACCCGGCCAAATGTGGGGTGGATCGAGTGAATTTTTTTCACTCGATCGCGTGTATACTTGGTCGCTCTCCCAGACTCGCCTGTATATAAATGTGATAGTTGATCCGCGAGTATTCTGACCACCTGATCTGTCTCGCGATCCTGAATCTGAACCGTAAGGTTCACTGCGTCCAATCGCACTTTGGGGGAGGGGGGGGTTGATAATTATAGTTCCGCCTGGCCACACAATCCGAAACCGAAGTTCGCAGGTACGTTGGTCGCTCTCTGCTCAATGGGAGGCCAATGTTCATGCCCGGGAAATGTCGACGCGTGTCTTTCATGTCAAGTTCAATTCTTTTTTATGTCAGCCAAGCACCCGAAACCTATTACTATGGCTATCTGTTCTCCAGATCTCTGTTGCGTATCGCCTGTATGTGCAATTAATCTCTTGCATCGTTTGGTCCACAGCAGATGCTCCGTAGCGGATCGCGGTGTATTGGATCGCGGTGTTGTGGATTGCAAAGTAGCAACTCGCGGTGTAGTGGATTGCGGTTTGTGACCCACACCGATTATGTGTCCACACCAATCATGTGTCCACACTACCCAGCGGTACATATACAGGATAGATTGTGGTCAATTGGTTGCGTCTTCGATCGGACATCCACGGTCGGATCGCCGTCACTTCTGAAACTTCGCATACTTGATGACTTGACGATCCAGTCCTTCAGCCTGCTTCCATATTCACCCGTTGTCCATTGTCGTCATCAGTCCTGTATACCAGACGTTTCTTACTTCTTGAAGATCCGGTCGATGTAGCTTGGTAATCCAAGCCCTTGATAGCGGGTCGTGATCGGTAAATTATCGATCTTTAACTATATTCCTTATTACTGTTAGGTAGACCAATCCGCATAACTTCAACAGTCGTTTTCTGTTATTTAGTCGATTAATCCCATCACTCGAGCGGATAAGTCCACCTCCGAGTGCGCTCCACCAACCAAAATAATCTCCCACTGAATGCGGTTTGCAAGTTCCACACCTTCATCATTCTTCATTTGCGCTTCTCCACAATTCCGTTAGTCTATTGTCCGGGCGCCAGTGGAGAGTTAAGATCGACTCCTAGGAAGAGCAATTACCACGCCACCACATGATTGCAGCGCATTGATTACTTATTGCAGTGTTGGTGGATGGCCTTGCCTAGTCGATAGTTCAATTGTTTAACAAACTACCGATGGGTTATAGCAAAACCCATTCAAAGTAGACGTTCCATCTCAATATTCATGATCGTGTGCTCGGCGCCCATGCTTTGTAGTTGATGACGCGAAAGTGCAGCATTCCTGGTTTAATCCGCCCTCAATTCGACATGGCTATGTGAATGCTGATACAGTTGTCGACGCAACACAACAGCATACGAGAAGTCGCACTGAGTCATATCCGATACGAGTGACATCCACATTTCTGCTGCTGGGGTGATCAAACTTACTTTTGTAGCACCATCGTTCTGACAGACGCTTAATCATCGCAGGAATGTAACACGAGCGAGCCGATCTTGCTGGTCGAATTGTACATGCTATGTTTTGTAACGGAGCTACACGTCGACTGGTGGTCAACGATAGGTGTGGTACACACAAGGGATGTGATCCTTTTTAAAGTAATATTAGAACACAAGTATCAATTGTTGAAGACTGATGTCTGTCAATTATTGATTACGAGATCTTTTGGTAGATTTGTTTAGGACATAAATAAGTAGGTTATTTAGTTTATTCTACGGTGTTTTTTTAGGTTGAAAGGAAAAATATAATTCGGTTCCGATTTTGATCATTAAATAACACGTGTCTCTTTGAGGCGTCTTGCGATCATAAGGAAGTAGCAACACCTTGTTAAGGCAGCTACACCCTGTGCATTCAGTGCGTTTGATTCATTTGAATCGTTTGGTCCCCCTGGAACAGGGACCGTAAGCTCTCTGAGCTGTTGACTTTCTGAGTCGGGTTCTTTGAACCACCCTTATCTCTCTGAGCTGTTGACTCTCTGAGTCGGGTTCTTTGAACCAAAGTTGCGCGTAAGAGCGATAAGTCTTCCTCTGACTTAAGGATCTAAGTAGACCCGCTACTTCGGTAGCACTAGTAGTCAATCTACGCCTGAGTCGATAACGACTGATCCTCTGTGAGGATGGAGCAAGCCACAACCCTCTTTGAGGCTCAAAAGGTCGGACTTGATAAGCTGGACGCGGCCGTAGGCCCTGAGTATGTGGTGTTTCTCGCTGCACAAGGTCTCGATGTGCTCAATGCACGAGTCGAGACCTTCATGCAGTATCAAACGGCCATGTTGGAACAGGTTCAAAACCAAGTAGCGTCAACTATGCCGACACGCTACGTGGCTATCTCACCAGAAGAGGCTAAACCGCGTCCCGATTCAGGTGGACGTTAAACATCACTCCGGGACGGAATAGGATAATATTACCCTCTGGATCCGTGAGATTGAGATGGCCATGGACCCTGGGCTCATCTCACCGGAGTATCAGCAAGTCTCGCTGGCTATCTCCAAGCTCTATGGAAGAGCTAGAGATTGGGCTTCAACGTGTGGCACGTCGGTCAACTTGGCGTTTCCCACGTGAGAATCGCTCAAGTTGTACCTCTTGCTAGATTTCTCGCCGCCTAACTAGGCATACCGCGTGCGATCACGCTTCTTGTCTACCCGTAAGGGTAAGAATGAGTCAACGGACTATGTCCAAGAGTTGAGAAACCTAATGGCTGCTATGCAGTCTGACCCTCTCCCTGAGACTGTCTACGTGACAGTCTTCATGGAAGGTCCACGCACTGGCGTGGCCAGAACCGAGGTTTTTCGGGTTCATCCCTCTACTGTTAAGAAATCTGTGAGAGTCGCTCAGAATGCTGAGCACAACTTCAAGTCGGCCAAACTTGATTGGAATGGGTACAACCCAAGCTTTGTGAGGGCAACCTCTGCGAGCACCTCGGCTTACGGTAAGCCAGAACAGATAGATCTTAGCCATGCTGAAGATAAAGGCGAAGCGGAGCTTCATGTTGCAGAGCAACGACAGGATGTGAGACTTCGATATATGTGCGGAAGCACTAAACACTTGCGTCCCACTTGTCTTTTGCGTAAGTAACGACAGACTCTTATGAGGCAAAAACACGGCCTCAACCAGAAACCTGGTATGACACGGGGGCATGTCGATACCTAGTAGGTGCGGGGAGCCCTACTGGGGTAGAACTTAGTTCTGTCACTTCTATACGAGGTAGAGTAAAACCTGGCTTAGCCCCCCTTATCTATGTTCCAGCCAGCACAGAGCGTAGATACAAAACTGTCTAGTTAGTCGCCGAGGCGACAGTGAAAGGATTTGAGAAGCCGTGGTCGATTTTGATCGATTCAGGAGCATCATGCAGATATGCTCGACGTCATTACATTGAGGGAAGTCAGAGATACGCTGAAGGGGCTCAAAGCGCATAAAGGTGATTCGATCACCGTTCGTTTAGCGACTGGTGGTCGCGTCACGGTGCCTAAAGTTCCGTTGAACTTAGGTGTGAAGGTTTTGGACTTTGACATCATTGAGCGCTGTCTTGTCCTCGATTTAGATTCGAGATACGATCTCATCCTAGGTATGGCCTGGCTTGAACGCCATGCGCCAGGGATTGATTGGAGGTCTAAGACCTTAGATGCATAGCTTAACGTCCCTAGCGAAGATTTGGATAGTCATGAACCCACATTCGATAGGCAACAGAAGCAATATCGGCGCGAGCCGTTGACTGAAGATGTCAACGTGCTGGACATTGGTATATCCGAGTCAATTAACTACAATATCAATGATTTTTAAATGTTCGGGGGACCTGTTTCACCGTCCGTGTAGCGATTACTGCTCCGTTGAGTGATACTAGTTGTGATAATGAGTAACTGCATGCATAAAGAATACAGCTACTCATTTTCACAACTAGTAGGGCCGATTTATCAAAGAAGGTATTTCCTCTAATGTGAGTGGGGGTGGCACGTGAAATTCTACTGAGTGAGGGCAGCCGCGATGGCACCTCAATGAATGTCAGTAATGAAATTGTAGACGAAAAGCCGAATCAATCAGAGAAAGGCCACATAATGCACGTGAAGTGGAACGTGGAAACACTAAGTAAATTGATCGAATTACGTAAACCTCCACTAGATATCGCTCACGACATAAGCTTTCGTATAGAGCGTGCTACGGTAAAACGCAACCACAAGGACCCCATTTTTTCGGCCCCTAAGAGAGGTAAAGTCTCCTCAAAGAGACTGTTTCGACGTAGGGTGGCAGCTTCTAATCGCCAAATGTTCAGGATGTCACGAAGTGCTAATAGTAACAATACACTACATGCACTTGTCAACGGGGTGACTCGCTATGTTGATGACAGCATTGGCCTAAGACTCTTCCATGCTTGTATATCCTTTTTGGGCTCGACGAAATATCTGATGGCGAATCTAGACACGCTATGACGCCAGGAGAGTAATACGAATTAGTGACCATTCGACCCGATGTTAAGTTGAACTCATTTTCGTCATTTGACGAGTCAGTCCTTAAGGACACTAAGATTGGCACTTGACGCGCGTAGTGTATCGTCGATACTTAATTATCTTATGGACTCGTTCTATTATCTAATAAAGGAATCTTAAGACGTAGTGTGTCACAACCCACCGTCCGTCTTATCTCCCGACAGAAATGTACGTTATAAAATTGACTTGGTTCCTGGAACCTGATACTACATAACACGGTAGTGGCCCTTACAAAAAGAACAGTGTGACGTAATTAGCTACTTCTTTAGTGCAAAGCACGCGGCTGGTATGGTTTGTAAGAACAAATCTCCTCATTCCATACCGACATTTTATGTCCGAAAGCCCATATGCGCATTGTCCATGCTTACAATTAGCTCAATGCGTTCACCATTCTAACTCAGTTATTAATCCCTAGCAAGGATGTTCTTCAGAAGAATGTGGTGGGCAGTACTATGTACAGTATGCTCGACTTAGTCGATGTTTATTACCAGTTGCTCATGCGAGAGAGCAATATTCCGCTGACAGCGGTCCGCATTCCGAGCGGTATGCTCTGGAAGCTCGTTATGCCACAGGGGTCATCAAATGCCCCGGCTACGTTTAATCGTCTAGTGACGTAGTTATTCAGACCTCACCGAGGCTATGAAAAGACGTAATTTGATTACATCGTTAACCATAGGCGTGCTATGAGCGGTCGGTCGGACGTGGACAATCAAATCGACCATTTACGAGCGATGCTCGAGTGCATGCGCACGAACAAGTTGTAGGCCAACGCACGTAAGCGCATTTTTACTGTAGAATAAATTACGTTCTTAACGTACTCCATTGGTAAGCGAGGATTCGGAGCGGTACCGCTACGATAAAAGCCATAATTGATTGACCGGTATCGAAGGACCAAAAACATACGTAAGTGTCTTGGCCTTGCCAATTGCTTAAAAAAACTAAAGTGCGATTTAAGCATATATGTCTCGGCCATTATCCAATTATCTTGAAAAAAATTGTGAGGTTGTGCTGGAGCAGAACCGAACATGAAGCTTCTCAATCAGTAAAGGAGAGTCTCCTTCATGCGCCAATCTTGGCTTTGCCCGATCCTGATCGGCCTTTCAGTGTCGTCTGTGACGCATCTGACCTTACCATAGGCAGTGCTCTGTTACAATAGATAATGATGGACGGGAACGCGTCATTGCGTTTGAGTCCCGGCATCTGAAGGATGCAGAAAATAACTATCCAGTTAATGACAAAGAGCTACTTGCAATGAATTATGCTTTAGTCAAATTCAGAGTTTATCTTATTGGCTCTAAGCCGTTTGTGATCTACACCGATCATGCGTCATTGCGCACTGCGACCCAGTCGCCACATCTCTCTCAGAGATTGGCTCGTTGGCTTTCCTTCTTTGTCGTATACAACTTTGAGGTGAAGTATAAGACGGGCAAGCAGATTGTTTGACTGATGCGTTGTCACGCAATCCTGACTATGAGCTTGCTCATCTTACGACTCTGTCATAGTCGGTCACTGACCTCATTTGTTCGGCATATGCCACAGATGAGCATTGTGCAGCTCTGCTACGTGATATAGGGAGTGAGGAGTTCTAGGACTCAGGCATAGAATTTTCGACAAGATTAAGTGCGATAATACATCAAACGTCCATCGATTAAAACGTGTTGTGAAATAGCACGGATGTTGAGGATACTCCTCTTATCGTTGTCCCTCATGATGAGAAGTTGAAGAACCGGAACCTCTATGAGGCACAGGAAACTGCGTCGAGTGATTATCTCGGTCGTGATAAGACTTGTGGGTCAGTAAGCAAACGGTATCAGTAGCTTAAACTTCACAGATGGGTCAGCACTTGTATGCGTACGTGAATAACGTGTCTACTGGTATATCTCTCAGCTCACGTGGAACCGCCAATAGCTAGTTTTCCTGTACCCAAGGGGTGTTGGGAGTCCATCAACATGCATATATTGTTCGGTTATAGGAATTTGCGTATGACAACAGGAGAATTGTGGTCTATGTTGACCGCTTATGCAAGATGGCTCTATAGCGAAGGTACCAGACTCTGTCGATAGTGAAGGTATTGTTACGCTGTTTATCAATCAAGTGCTCGACAACAAAGTTTGCATATGGTAATTATCTCTGATGAATGTCCCTGCTTGACTAGGAAGTATTGGAAATTCGTCATTAAGGTCCTTGAAAATGATCAAACGTGTCCACAGCGGAGCATCCGCATATCGATGATCTTACCGAGCTGATGAATCCCGCCATCGGCGACATTTTGCGCTATTTTTGCTTTACAACGCCGAAACGTTGGAGTTTTGTGCTCTCTGTGATTGAGGTTTGCGTTGAACAACGCCGTGTATGCCTCCTCCATTCACACATATTTCTACGTGAATGGTCTCACACACCCTAGCGTTCTATAAATTCTACCACGACGTGGATCGGGTATTGGGTGGGGGGAGAGATTCCGATAGTAAAATCGGTATCGTCTGAATGTCGCGGCAATAAGAGCGAAGATGCGGATTCAATACGGATCGCGAGATAAACGTCGTGCACTTGTGGAGCATTTCATTGGGAAGCTTGAAATCGCGATCTGGCCATCAATTGACTTTGCTAAGGTCGGGAGATGCAGATGAAATGAATGAGAGATTTCGCTCTAAACAGCGGTTAAAAATAGACAGGTTTAAATATCTACAGGATTGAACAAGTTCCGATCGCGACATACAACAGATTTTCATCCAACACCGGCGAAGCCAGTTTGCGCAGAAATGTCCTTTGTGTGGACACTGAACATAGTGGATTCGATACAGATCGAAGCGGATTGAACGGAAAAGAAGAACTACGGAATGCGATTATGGCCGCGACTTCAGATCGCATTGAACATGTGGGATTATAGAGTGGACCCGGGTGAGGAGCGTCAGGAAGGTAGTGCGAATCGCATCACGATGAATAAAGCGTGCGCTCATTGCGGTTCAAAAATGCATGACTATAGGGGGTGCTGGAAGCGATTGACATCACAGAAGTGTGGTCGCACAGCGCATCCATCGGACAAGTACCTGCATTTGTGTGCATCTTGTGAAGAGATACATGACTGTGGAAAATGGCCATGGAGAAATTATACAATCTGAGCTGCAAGTAATATGTACCAAGCACACATGCAAGAATGGTTTCACCCAAGTTTGAAGAGATGTTAAATCAGGACGCCCGCCAGGTTTGAATCTGTTACGAGCCGAGCGTCCTAGAGTCGTAATTTAGGCATTTGTGAAAAGCGAAAGAGAGGTTAAGAGTCTAAGGATCCGATCGATCCGATCGCTTATACACGTGGTGGTTCTTCTTTTGTCTCTAAAATTTTGAGTGTTAAAAGAGTGGACTAATATATACTCGATCCCCTATGAAGATTGAACTCGATCTTGACCCAGGGGAATAGCGCGAGTATTAGAAGTATCATACTCTGGAAAGATAGCTTTACAAGCCAAGGCTGTAGACATGATCAACAACGAGAATGCCACCATGTTGTTTGACTTCAGCGCAGAAATCTCAATCATGGACACTACCTTTGCTCGTAAGGTGGGATGTGTGATTGACGAGAGATGGAACCAGGAATGAGGTGAGTTCGAGGAGGAAATCTACATGACGATGGGGCAAACTACGATCAAGGTCACATTGGACTGATCGCTCGTGTAAAACTTTTACGTATGGGACGAAGATCAAGTATGGTAATAAGAAATTTTGGGTTCTCATCCCAGGTGTGAATCGCGTCTGCTATGTCAATTGCCAACTGACGGGTAACCTTGTTGCTAGATAAGTCTTTACGTTAGCTCTTGATGTTGGATCATGTTAAATTGTCGTCCCTGAATAATATGGAATCTTATTAACAGCAACAATTTATCAGTAGGTTGTCATAACAATTGATCGCAACTAATATACATACAGACTTCAACCATCAGTCAAGCCCAAATGCGCTTTTGATAATATTTGCAACCCTTTTTATCAATCGTATATATGGGCTCACACGTACCTTGCCTTATTCATTTAACGAACCCTCGTGTATTCATGCTAAGCGCCATCTTGCTCGAAATCATGTCGCTCAATTCAACGCTAGCCAAAAAACTCATATTTGTTCTGCCACGTCTCTGAACGCGTTCCCGCTGTGCTACGAGATGTAATATTGAACTGCATGATAAGACACTTGTGTTTGCCTAGTTGGATGCCAACAATCAAGGGTAAAGTAGGAGACGACAGAGATATCCGAGACAGGGCATCTACATTAGCAATGACAGCAACCAAGTATATATGGGCTTTAAGTACGAAAGCAAACAAGTACGACGACAAACGAGCGCCATAGACATCACATTTGCACAAAAGTTGCTGATCTTCGTGACTTTTCTTCTCATTTCTTGCATCCGAGTGGTAATCTGATAATGATCTTTAAATCCGTCGGCTCTTGGATTTTGTTTCCAGTTGTCCTGATAATTCCTTCGCTGTGTTGTTGAGGTAAAGTAAAAAGAGATCTACGCACGTAGTCTCTATTTTTTGGTCTTCTAGTGATCAAGAGACAGCACTTTTAGTGGGATAAGCGCCACCTAATTGCTGCATTACGCTGATGTTAAAGCTGATACGGTTTTTGTCTCTTTGCGACAAAGTCTATTCTGTATGACCTTAATTTCGAACGCGCTGCAAGCTCATTAATACTATAATGTCGGAGGCTAAGTCTTCTATCGCCAATCATGCTGAGGACATTCGCTTTTGATTTAAAAAGTCATGAATATGACCAAGACTGCAAGGCAATTCCAGCATGACCGCATGTGTGTTTTGCACATCGAAAACGATGTCTGATCGATGAAAGTATGCAAAAGGTAAGTTGAATCCTGCGATAGACGAAAAACGACTACTTTCTTGTGCAAACACGTAAAGACAAAATTTGTGACCAGCCTTGACTCCGAGCACATCACGTAGAAAAGGTAGACATGTATGTCCCAAGATGACCGCGGAGAAGGCGTGCATACACTAAGACACCGCTGCTTTCCCTTAATTAGAGTATCGACGATTATACTATACTGGAGGCAGGATGAGGCAATGCAACGCTGAATTTTAATGCATTTGCGCTTCATTCTAGCTTCATTACAACAACCCCTGGGCGCACGTCTCGACAATTGATGACCATTGGGTGAATGAACAAGTGCCCCGTATCCACTAACCAATAAATGTGCGAAGTAGCGAAACCCTTTTTCTGCAAGTAGGCGAAAACAATTGCTGCTTCAGTAAACATTGTTTATGTAAAAGAGAAGTTCTAATTGCTCGGGTTTAGAAGAGCATCGTGTACACGAAAATAGGGGCAAAGCCTTTGGAGGCGCGATAGAGAATACCACCGCTTGGCAATTTGACGATCACACCATTAGGTGAGAGAAAGAGACTTCCAAATATACTCGGAACTTGTCTCTTTTTTGCACACATATCATGATAGCAAATTGCATGGATTCCTCGGATAGCTCATAGGCTTCATGAAGACGGATTCTACTGACTAGCCTAGTTATAAGTAACGGGGATTTCTGATAAAAATGTGTAATGAGAATTATTATATTACAATATCATTTTCATCTTTAGTTTACATTAAGATTGGCCGCAAGCACGCCTCACAAAACTACAAACGCTCGAGATCTGACAGCACAAGGCCAAAAACCCGAAAACTGTTTAAAACGGCTTGGTAAATTGGGCCTTAGCAAGTCTGATCCCCATCTCACCCAGAATGCCATATCTCCTATACTTAAAGAAGCACACGATTCTGTAATCAATGACAGATGCCGAACTTTCCGTCAAACGCTCGTGTGTCGCTTAGAATCCGAAGATGAAGAAAGGTTTGTCGACATGGGTCGTTCATCGCCAGACAAAGTATGTTGCCGAAACTGGATTAATTATAAATTTAAAGGACTAGGTGTATTCTGAACGACGTGAATTACATTAGGGAACCATCAAATCTTCGTGTGGATGGTTGCAAGCGATTCATCAAGGGTAACAAGCTACGAAGATACCGTTATCACGTATAGATTGGTTCAGCAAATGAGGAAGCCATAATTTAACATTGCCTCGACTTCAAGTTGTAATTAATCACTACGAAAGTAAAGATGATTTCACCATATTGATAACTGGTACATCTGGATGTGATAAATCTTAATTTAGTCCAATGTTAAACATTGATGCTGTAAATTTCGGCCTGTTATACGACATGGGTCAGAAAAAGACAGTTGCGCAGAAAGAATCTAAAGGGATTTCGAAAAAGAAGGTAGGCGATTATCAGATTCCTATATAAACTTATATATCTTGAATTTTTCAGTTCAACAGCGGTTTTTATGATCTATACAGGGACAGCCCTCTATTGCCTCCACAGATAATGCGGATGATACTGATAAATCTAGCTATCCAGAAATTTAATCGCAAAAAAACCTCGGTGCTATAAGCGCAAGTCCATGAATTAGCTCTAAAGATACCACAGGAGCAGCAAGAAGGTCTGTATAAATGGTCCACGTTTAATCGGTAGTTAAAGAAATTGGACACCAACATAATATTATGTTGAAAAAATTGTTTTCATCCTAGTAAATTTGATCAGTCCACTTTAATACGCTTTATAATGGCAGTATCACTTCCAGGTCCGCACGAGATAGGTCATGGTGGTGCCGAGCTAAGCAAACTCATTTCAGCTTGCAATAAGTTTGAGCAGAGTCTCCAAGGCGCTCACTTAAAATTGCATCGATTTTCTCGAAAGGCAGGTTCACCTTGTCTCCCGTAAGGAGAGACCTGTCAGAGTTCTGCTGACAAATCCTTTCGCGCCCATTAGGAGGCCTTTCTCTCTAATCAGCCGTGTTTGAGGCGCGCATCTCGTCCGAGATGCGCAGAGAAATAAAGACTTTACAATCCCTGTACGAACGCGCCGAGCGTTTGTCAGACAATGACCCTTCATCATCAGAGGGTGTGTCTCGTCGTAATTTTCGACGAAACCGGGGACATCCACCGTCAGCTGAGAGCGGGGGTCCCAGATGTTTGACGAGAGTCGATACTTCCTCAATTGAAAGAGGTAAGTCTTCCTTGATTCTGATTCGTCACGTTGGTTCAAGATACGTTTCACAAGGAATCGTAGAATACCGTCTGAGTCCATTATAGGATGAGAAGATGGCGGAAACCCTCCTTTGAGTCGTTCTACTCACCATCTCGACCAACTCTAGCTAAATTGCGCAATGTCTGATATGCACGATGATTCGGTCTGCGACTTTCTTTTATCAGCGTGACGAGTTGAAAAATTTAATCTTCGGTCGACTTGACAGGCTGGGTTTAAGGATAAAGATACCGGGTCGGGCGGATAAGGCCATCATTCTTTCGAATATCCTCTGTAGAGGTCCAGATAGGCTGTAAAAAACGAGGAAAATTTTCTCTTTGCTCTGGTGGCTCAGCGCACGTATGTAGACAGCTGCACTGTCCATATTCGACAGTTCCTACACCGTGAATGCGGATGATATGGGACGAGGTGTGTCGCTCGGATCGAGGGCGGCAACATTATTCAGGTCACCGCTTTAATCTAAGAAGACCAAGTAAATTAGGCAGTACATGCTCATGCTGGTGTGTGACGAGATATTTTGCAAAATCAGGAACGAGAGACCACCTAAATTGTTAAGTACGAAACAAGCTAATACGTTTATAACGAGCCAGGTGAATTGATGAGGACGAGATTAGGTAAAACCATAAAATGAGCACATGGAACCTCCCTCATTAGCTTGGCAAAGTCGACGGTAAGGCATCAAGTCCAAAGATAACTCACTGCCAAATTGAAGGGATGGATATGATAACGTTGATCCACGACAGACGGCCAGCTTTCTCATTTTAAGACATTATTTCGGCACGCTACATCGAGGAAGATCCTACGCGGAGACCAAAACAGGCACTGCACATCCGATACAGTATCCGCTTACCCAAAGAGTTGGTAGTCGTGTCTATTATGATCGTTCTTCCACATAGGCCCTTCTTGGTCGAATTGTTTTCGTGATGCACCTTGTGCGTATACGTCATCTCTCACCCTCCATAGCCATGAGGCGCTACAGATCGCACGACAAGTCAAGCTTTAAAATAGAGGCGGAAGTTAGAGCGTGGCAAACAGGGCTCCACGTGCATCAAAGCAGCACTTGATATAAACGTCTTCTCCAGAATTTACCTCTGGGTTAATCAAATATCTTTCTCGGGTTGCTTTCATTTGAGAAGTATTGATGATTTAATAGTGCGGGGTCAGTAGGGGAAGAGCACCCTACTGATTCAGCAACGTCAAGAGAATTCGCAAATCTCTTGACGAAGGTTGCTCCCGACACACATTTTCTGTGTGTCTCTGCACCTGGTGATGAGATGTCGCTTAACACCTTGATATTGGAAGGGGCAAAGGACTTGACACTTCGCGCCCTAGTTGACCGTGAGGCTGTTGAGGGTTACCGGTACAATCCAAACTTAGCGCGTAGTTCTTACGGGATAGTTCTTACGTCAGTAATTACCTCAGAGAATAATAGACGCGTAGGATGATTGGACGCGTGTAAATCAGGTTGATTAGATTAACCATGTGATTGGATGCAGTCTAGGGTAGGTAAAGTTAAGACATATGAATCGATTACTTATGAATCCTCCTTCTGCCGAGCAAGTGTTCTCTGTTCCGCTCCTCAATCCTCTTCGCTCCCTCCGGTCTCTTCTGGTCTTCTCGTCACGTCCGTGCCCAACGATCAACAAAGGCGTCGTATAATTTTATTTGTCGCCAGACGCTATATGCAGGAAGTTTTAACCCAGTGGAGCGGGAGATCCGATAACGAGATTGATGGTGCGCCTTGCGACAGGCGCATCGATCACTGTGAAAAACATGTAGTCGGAATCCACTACACGTTCAAGGCGAACAGTACGATGATAATTTCATCGTACTCGACCTAGATAATAAGTCTAATGTCATCAGGGATACGTTGGCTCATCATATACGAGCCAAGGGTGAGCTGGCAGCCTCTATCAGTAACGATACCTGCCATTTGTTCATTAGATGACCATCTGAGGAACGTCTTGGGACGCCCACATTCACGTGGATGTACTACGAGTGAGTGATGTGGTCTCAGCTGTGGTACGGTCTTTGGCTCTACTGCACAAGAACACATTGTAGATGATCACTACATCGTGGAGAGGGCTCTTTTGGATCCAGTGGAAGCGATCACCCAGGAAGTGATCGAGACATTGAATATCGTATTAGTAATCTATTCGGCGTAGGCGCTTACACACTTGATCTGATTGTGCCTCCGAAGTTAACTTCGGAGATAACTCAGTTGCCAACGCTCGACCCGAAATAGTTAATGCGTGATCTTCGTAGTGGCAAAGTGAAGCAGATCTGTGTGCTAGTTGTGGAGGACGAGTACGTTACCGATATAATGTTGACAATGGTGTTTACTGAGACCAAAAAGGTTCCCAGCAGTTCATCGATGAACGAAAGCGTCATCGATGAGAAGATTCGTATTGAGAAATATGAATTTTAATCCTGGGAGTCGAATCATCCAAAATCTATCTACAAAAACACGATCAATAGCAGCGATATATTCCCTAAATTCGTACCTAGCGAGTAGCCTAAGGCAAAGGCACTAGACACGAGATCGAGCTCAAACGGGGCTCGAAGTACTGTGTAATGAAGTAGTGTTTACCGCTTCGTAAGCCAGTAGTAGCGATCAAAATGTTCTTAACCGATCGCTTTGCATCACTTCATTTGAGGGGATCTACTTCTTATCACAGCTCTCCGACCTTCTGTGTGCGAAAGGTCACAAGGGGATGGCGTACAGCGCACGCATTCAACAAGTTGAATGCTGAAATGGTACCGGCTCAGACGCGAATACCGAGGAAGGACGTGATCATAGATGGTATGTCTTAGAGAACCGTATTCTTTTCCATGGACATGGTGTATGGTTCTATCAGATAATCATGCGTGAACGGGTCATGCCGTACACAGCAGCGAGCAATCCCCAGCGTTATGCTGTAGTAGTAACTACTGATGCCATAGGGGATGAGCAATGCCCCTGCAACATTCAACAGATGTGTAACAAATCTGTTGAGACCGGTGCGAGACTTCGCACCGAGTTACTTCGACGATGTGTTCGTCCATAGTCGGGCTATGGACGGAAAGACGGACGTTGAAGTTCACAGAACTCACGTTCGTCAGGTCCTTCAACTTATGCGCAAGCATAAGCTGTACGCCAACCTCAAGATAGTGTATATTCGCGACTAGCGAAATACCACTTCTTGGGTGCATCGTGGGTAAACACGGCGTCCACCCTGATTCCGAAAAGATCAAGGCGATCACCGACTGGCCAGTGCTAGTCGATATTAAGGGACTAAGGAAGTTTTTTGGACTAGCGGCGTACTTGCACAAGTACTCGCGCAACTACGCCGAAATGATGGTACATCTTTCTTGTTTACTCAAGAAAAATATCACGTGGTCATGGAGCGCTGATTGCCAGCGTTCCTTTGAAGGTATCAAGCGGAGCTTGATGCAGTCGCCGATACTTGGCGATTGCAGATCAGGACAGACCATTCATGTGGTCTGTGACGCCAGCGATTTTGCGATCGGCTGTGCGTTAATGCAGTTCGATGCAGATGGCGCAGAGCGCGTCATCTGTTATCAGTCGCGTCAGCTGCAGGCAGCTGAGCGCAATTACCCAGTGCATGACAAGTAACTCCTTGCCATGAAGTACGCACTGGCTAAGTTTCGCGTCTATCTATTGGGAAAAAGACCGTTTGTTGTCTATACAGACCATGCTTCACTACGCACGGCCGTAAACAGCCCACATCTCTCGCAAAGGATGGCGAGGTGGCTGTCTTTCTTCGCGGAGTATAACTTCTCCGTGGGGTATAAACCAAGACGACTCAATGTCGTCGCGGATGCGCTTTCGCGCCGGCCCGATTTCGAGCCGGGCGCGTCAACCAATAGTGAGGATAAGCCCACTGTTGCGACACTGAGAGCCAGTGTTCCGTCGTCAAGTTTACTTGACGACGTACGAAAGGCATACGCGGAAGATGAGGATCTTCTGCGATTAATGGATCATCTGATGAATATATCCAGTAAATCCATGAGGGATTTACCGGCTTTGGACCGATCCTCCTCGGATCGGTATACGACACGCAACGGGTTGCTGTATTATACAGCTGTTGCCGGCGACACGCCTCGTGGCGTCGTCCCTGCTCATCATGATTTGCGGTTGCGCATCATGTACGAGTGTCACGATTCCCCAACAAGCGGCCATCGTGGAAGGGAAAAGACTTACCTCACGGTAAGTCGTGACTTTTACTGGCCACGCCAGTATCAGTTTGTTCGCAAGTATATACGTGCTTGCGAAGTTTGTCAACGGGTGAAGCCTAGTCCTTCATCCCGTGCGCCATTGCAGCCTCTGCCTGTTCCGACAGAGTGCTGGCAGTCCGTTTCAATGGACTTCGTCTCCGGTTTTCTCGAAGACGCTCACAAGAATGATGGTATTCTCGTGTTTGTAGACCGATTCAGCAAGATGGTCCATCTTGCTGCTGTCCCTGAGTCGATAAAGGCTCAAGGTTGTGCTCGTGTCTTTCCAGACACGGTCTTTAGACTCCACGGGTTACCCCGTGAACTCGTATCCGACCGTGACCCTCGATTCACGGCGGAATTTTGGCAAACCGTGTTCCGTTCTCTCGGAACACGGTTGACGATGTCCACTTCTGGCCATCCCAAAACAGATGATCAGACGGAGAGCGAGAACCGTGTCCTCGAAGAGATCCTTCGAGGATATGTCCACTCGTTTCCGAGTTGGAGCGAATTCCTACCCATGGTGGAATTCGCCATCAATAATTCGGTGCATGCTTCAACACAGCACACACCGTTTTACGTGAATGGCCTACGCCATCCACGAGTGCCCACCCTTATAGAGTGTAACTCTTGGATAAGGGGGAGGGACTCGCTCGAGCAAAAACCGTTTTGGCTCTTGCTCATCACGTGTCGACGCAAACGTCGTCACGTATAATGCCGATGTCGATCAAGTCGACATCGATGAAGAAGATCATCTCAATAATAGCAAAGACGCTATTATTGATTCGGATGATGATGACGATGCTGGTATATTCAGCATCGCTAACGATTATGTCAGCGAGGAAGAAGACAACCTCGCTGAAGAAGAGAGCAATCTCTTAGCAGTGCGAACGAAGCGCACTGAAAGACAAAACAAAGAGTCAGCAGAAAACTTCCTGCTGACTCGAGAAGCGGTAGTCCGTTTCGTTCAGGACTCCATCGCAAATGCGGTGGACCGTCAGAAACGGAACGCAGACAAGAATGGAAGAGCAAATGTTCTTTCATTTAAGGTTAACGACCTAGTACTACTGTCAACGGTAAACCTACCTGGACATGCATTCACTAGTGTCGGCAGTAGCAAACTACTGCCGAAATACATTGGGCCATTTCGAGTGTTGCATCGCAAGGGCAATGCATACACACTCGAATTGCCACGTAGGATGCGCACGCATCCTACGTTTTACGTGGGGAGACTTAGGTCGTACTGTCAGTACGAACCTTCTTCTTCCGATGAAGATAGCCCCCACGTTCAAGAACATCCATCAAGTTCTTGCGTTCGCGCTCTAGACGATCCGTCTGATCGCGCAGATATGATACCTCGGTATTCAACCGAGATATCTCCCCGCGAGCTGTCGCCAGCTCGCCGAATAGGGAGCGGACATCCCGCTCGACCTGCAGCTGTGCGACCACATACTCAGCGCGGTTATTTACACGGTTCGCCTCGAGCTATTTGCGGTACTTCCGCAAAGCGTTAGTAAGAGCGTAACTCCCGTCCCTCTCGTGCTTTAAGTCATCGCGCAATTCATCGATTGCGCGATCCATCTCGTGAGGATCGAGATGGTGAGCAGAACGATCTGAAGGAGGTATTTTCTCCTCCTCCACATCATTTGGTGGACTCGCACGGTGGTCAACGCTTCCTAGTGGAGCGTATTTTGAACCACCGTGACGATTCAGGATCAAGGACGAGCTACCTCGTCCAGTGGCGGGGGTATCCACCCTATTGGAACAGCTGGGAGCCCCGCTCTCAGCTGTTGATGGATGTTGAAGGTCTCGTCCGCCAGTATGACGAGACCCATCCGATGAGTCCTGTGGCCCATCGGTAAACACGCGACCTAGGCGCTTGTAGACGGATTGCAAGTTTGCAATCGCGTCACGCATCTCAGCCGAGATGTGCGCCCTTCTCCAGGGCGAATTTAGGAAGTACACATCCCTACGTGCACGCTGCGAGTTGTCAACACAACTCGCACAAGGGTCTCCCCATGTGAGGCAAGGAATGTCTGCCTCACTCGATAAACAATGCAACCGGTACCTAGCACCGGTTGGCGTTCGCCGTTCGATCCTGAGGCGTGTCGCCTCAAGTTTCTTGAGCCACCCTTCTCGTCCAAAATTCTTTACGTTTTGGACGAACGCGTTCCACGCAGCCAAAAGCGATGTTCTGTCACGCTTTTGATTGCTGTTGTACCATCGATGTCTAAGTAAGATATCGAGATAAAAATCTTCTTCAGCGCGAAAGTTCTTCGCGCTGGAACTCAAGCCGTGAAGCTCGGTTGCATCGAATAAGGGTATTCGTGGGTGTTGGCTTGTCTCGTGAGACAGGCTATTGATGAGTTGTTCGGGCGAACGCCACGGCTTCAGCTCATCACGCTTCACAGTGGTACCCTTGTCGGTACCACGGCTCCCAGATTGACGACGGCTCGCGCCATCGTCATCACGCTCGTGCGAAGACGCACGAGCCGGCGGTGGTGAAGAATAGAACTCACCACCCCGATCATCATCATCATCACTGCCGAACAGACAGTGATGCAAATCACGAGTCCGTTCGTTCGGCAGTGGTCTTGGCGAATACTGAGGCGTCGCCGGTGAGCGAGACGCCTCCGGCGCATTGCCCGAGTCAGACACGTCTGACTCGCCAGAGTAGATGACCTCTACGTCGAGGTCATCATGCGCACGCGGTGTGATACCGCGTGCACCTGCAGCACCTGTTGCTGCAGGCGAAGAAGGGGCGGCAGACGACAAAGCGTCTGCCGCAGAGGCTGGCTCCGCACCAGGCTGTGTGGGGCTTGAGTCACCTCGCATAGACATGTTAACTATGCGAGGTCGAGCGGAAAGTGAATGGAACGGACCCAACAGGTGCTCCCTGTCCCAATGGTGGCCAACGGGTGGCCTCCATATTTTCGATAGTCACACGGTGACTATCAGTTAAGGGGGAGTGATGTAACGGGGCAGCCCGTTACATGAAATTGTCACTTTAAGGAAAGTGACAATAAAGAATATGAAGTTGAATATTCTTTGAATAATATCACCAAAGTGGTGATATTGAAGGGTCGACCAAAGGGTCTGTTCATTGGTTGATATCTTGATGATATCAACCCACCTATCGCCGCAAGACGCGCGCAATGAGTGGTGATGAGACGTCACCATACATCCAGTTATATTAGTATATTTAAACTAAGCCAAACAGAGAGACAGTAGTTTAAAGACTTAATTATATTAATATAACAGTTCTACTTTTACCCTACCTACGCTTCCTCGCTTGTCACGTGTATGTCCGTCGGGGCACCCAAAACCCTTGCGTTAAGTTACGCAAAGGTGTGCCCCGTTACAGTCACTCTACGTGGTTTATGTCTCTACCACCCATCGTATGGAACAAGCAGGCGACTTTCACGACCAGCACATTTACGATAGGTTTTCATAATGTCATAGCCACAGAACGGAATATATACACTCGCAAGATTAAGCCAATGTTAACATGTCATTATTGACGATTGTCTCGACTGGTAGATACAGTCTGATTACCCTATTGAGCCATAGACCCGCCTGAGTAAACTGCAACACGTGTTTCGACATTCTAGCGGCGACGGAAGTCGTTCTTCCGCCATTCCGCAGAATGCTACAGCAGTGTTCAATAACTTGTTCATGCTGACATCGATCGTAAATCGACTGCCACTCAGGACGATACGTATACGACCTCTAGCAGAGCAACTTTGGACCGTTATTATAGTTGTGCACGCATTTCGCATCAATGAAGGCCATCACGAACACGAGTTCTGCATTGGCCTTCATCTCAATCAGAGAGAAAGGCACACGGAACCGGGTTTCTAGTGTGGGATACACTTGGCAGATATACAGTGTAAGATATGGGGAAGTGCCTGAAGGTCGAAATTGCGCTTGAATTGTGCTGATTAAAAGGCAAATTTCGAAGAGATACATGATTATGCTCCTTTATTCTCATGCTACCCATGTTACATCGACGCCTAATACCTACGATATGTTTTCAGTAGATGAGAAAATTGTCGTACCGACGTGCTTACCACGACCTGGTAATTTTATAGTGATCAGTTTACCAGCTGACAGCTGCGCCGCATATACGCTTACCTTGTGTTCCTTCGTAAGTGAGTCGCACTTAATCACCAATATCCGATGAGTTACATAAAGGCAAACACAAGGTACACCATTTGATGAGAATGTCGTAGCCGCGCTTTAAGTCTTATTCGTGGTCTGTAGTTTCAGCGGCACATAAATATCGATAGCTGCCGCACAATGATACGAGACTCAGCAGTTAAAAATAAAATGGATAAAACTATGTATTCGAGACATTTAAAAAGACAAATATATACATTTGACATACCACCAAGGCTTCAGATCCTCAAAAAGTTCCTTGAGTTATTCATGATGCCTTAACGGGCGTCACGAACCACTGCACGCATATCATCAGAAGCACGCACAATCTTTAACTCAATCTGGGATAATCCCTCACGGGAATTTCACACGTTATTCCTAACAAGATTCCCTTGCCAACAGGTTCTGAGCACAATACCTTTTCCCGGAGCAAAAGGGAGAGGTAAGTCATGGACTGGCCGGTCGGTGACGATGACGCTCTCATACCAGAGAGCCGTCCAGCACGATCCAGCCCTTCATCATCTGTGACTTCCCTCATGAGCATCACATCAACGAGCTCCAAAGACAATTCACTCGCTCTCGCAGCCCCGATAGCATTGACTGAAGTGGCATCCCTAATGATGGCCCAAGCGCGTCTATCACATGAAGTTATGCTCGCATCCGTCTTTTAAATACAACAGCTGCTATTGGACGCAACAAATGCTGTCATCGAGGTAAGCGCCATGATTGCGACGTACCCACTTGAAGTACGAGCCTAGTTGGCCGATCATTGCGCTGTCTCTAGAAAAGATGCCGAGCCAGCGTTTCTCACTGCAACCCCATCACAGGTCGGCTTACTCACACACCACAATTAGGAGCTACACCATCTTCTTCAATCTGTTTACAGCGAAGTCACAGCAGTCCGCTATCAGCAAAATACGCTTCAAGAGACAGCGATACAACTTGTCGAACAACATTCCAAGCTGATGAAAGACCTTTCCCACCAGCGTACCCACTTTACAACAGGGATCAACAGAAGAACCACTGAAGTGACTGCGACGAACGAAGTATTATCTGAACGCGCACGTGCACCTCAAGATTAATTTGAGCACGTCGACATACAGTGTGAGATGGAGATTTACAATTGCCGCGCAGAGCGCCGAGTCGCAATAGAATGTCTGCACCAAGACATTACTTGACTCGAACAGCGCAATGACCGCCTTCAGACCGAACTTATCGACACAGTTGTGGCCTTGAAAGAAAAAACAATGTGTTTGTCCTCTGCTGAAGACTCGTTGGTCCGAGCGATCCAAGACGAACGAGGAGCTCAAGATAAACTACGATTATTGATCGAGCACCATCGTGTAGCCTAAGACGTGGTGCTGCGTCGCATAAAAAACCGAGTCACGAAATCTACAAAACGACGCAGAGACAATTTATTACGCAGAATTGCTCGTGCTAAGGCAGCCGAAGATCGGCTGATAATTGGCGCTGAAATTCGAACTTCTCTCGAGGAACAACTACAGTCACTACGTTTCAGTCACGACATGCTGTCACGGGAGTCATCTCGGCCAACGTCAAGCCGCACACCACACGTAGACCGCGACGAACATTACCCACTTATTTACCCACTGATTTGGAAGACGCAAGTTTCCATTCGGCTAACACCAGCTTTCAAGTACCATTGTTCATATCTCTCTGGCCAAGCACCCGTAGAACACCCATGTGTAACGGGGCACACCCTTGCGTGAACTTAACGCAAGGGTTTCGGTGCCCCAACAGACGTACACGTGGCAAGCGAGGAAGCGTAGGTAGGGTAAAAGCAGAACTGATATATTAATATAATTAAGTCTTTTTACTACTGTCTCTCTGTTTGACTTAGTTTAAATATACTAATATAACTGGATGTATGGTGAAGTCTCGTCACCACTCATTGCGCGCGTCTTGCGGCGATTGGTGGATTGATATCATCAAGATATCAACCAATGAGCAGACTATTTGGTCGAACCATCGATATCACCACTATTGGTGGTATTATTCAGATAATATCCGACTTCATATTCTTTATTGTCACTTTCCTTTAAGTGACAATTCCATGTAACGGGCTGCCCCGTTACATCACTCCCCCCTTAACTGATCGTCACCGTGTGACTATCGAAAATCATGGCGGCCACCCGTTGGGCGCCATTGGGACAGGGAGCACTTCTTGGGTCCGTTCCATTCACTTTCCGCTCGACCTCGCATAGTTAACATGTCTATGCGAGGTGACTCAAGCCCCACACAGCCTGGTGCGGAGCCAGCCTCTGCGGCAGACGCTTTGTCGTCTGCCGCCCCTTCTTCGCCTGCAGCAACAGGTGCTGCAGGTGCACGCGGTACAGCACCGCGTGCGCATGATGACCCCGACATTGAGGTCATCTACTCTGGCGAGTCAGACGTGCCTGACTCGAGCGATGCGCCAGAGGCGTCTCGCTCACCGGCGACGCCTCAGTGTTCGCCAAGGCTACTGCCGAACGAACGGAATCGTGAGTTGCAACACAGTCTGTTCGGCAGTGACGACGAATCGGGTGATGAGTATGTTTGCTACTCACCGCAATCAGCTCGTGCTCCTTCGTATGAGCGACTTGACGGTGGTGCAACCCATCGTCATACTGACAACCGTGATACCGACAGAGGTACCACTGTGAAGCGTGATGAGCTGAAGCCGTGGCGTTTGCCCGAACGGCTCATCAATAGCTTGTGTCACGAGACAAGCCAACACCCACGAATACCCTTATTGGATGCGACTAAGCCTCACGGCTTGGATCCCAGCGCAAAGAACTTTCGCGCTGAAGAAGATTTTTATCTCGATGCCTTTCTTAGACATCGATGGTACAACAGCAACCAAAAGCGTGACAAAGCATCGCTTTTGGCTGCGTGGAACGCGTTCGTCCAAAACGTAAAGAATTTTGGACGAGAAGGGTGGCTCAAGAAACTTGAGGCGACACGCCTCAGGATCGAAAGACGAACGCCAACCGGAGCTAGGTACCGAATGCACTGTTTATCGAGTGAGGCAGACATTCCTTGCCTCACATGGGGAGACCCTTGTGCGAGTTGTGTTAACAACTCGCAGCGTGCACGTAGGGATGTGTACTCCCTAAATTCGCCCTGGGGAAGGGCGCACATCTCGGCTGAGATGCGTGACGCGATTGCAAACTTGCAATCCGTCTACAAGCGCCTAGGTCGCGTGTTTACCGATGAGCCACAGGACTCATCGGATGGGTCTCGTCATACTGGCGGACGAGACCTTCAACATCCATCAACAGCTGAGAGCGGGGCTCCCAGCTGTTCCAATAGGGTGGATACCCCCGCCACTGGACGAGGTAGCTCGTCCTTGATCCTGAATCGTCACGGTGGTTCAAAATACGCTCCACTAGGAAGCGTTGGCCACCGTGCGAGTCCACCAAATGATGTGGAGGAGGAGAAAATACCTCCTTCAGATCGTTCTGCTCACCATCTCGATCCTCACGAGATGGATCGCGCAATCGATGAATTGCGCGATGACTTAAAGCACGAGCGCGACCGGCGCTACGCTTTGACTGATACCGTGCGGAAGAACCGCAAGGATCACGAGGCTGATCGGGCGAGGGATCGCGCCGATTATGCCACAGCGCAGCTTTAGGTCGAGCGGGATGTCCGCTCCTTATTCGGCGAGCTGGCGACAGCTCGCGGGGAGATATCTCGGTTGAATACCGAGGTATCATATCTGCGCGATCAGACGGATCGTCTGGAGCGCGAACGCAAGAACTTGATGGATGTTCTTGAACGTGGGGGCTATCTTCATCGGAAGAAGAAGGTTCGTACTGACAGTACGACCTAAGTCTCCCCACGTAAAACGTAGGATGCGTGCGCATCCTACGTGGCAATTCGAGTGTGTATGCATTGCCCTTGCGATGCAACACTCGAAATGGCCCAATGTATTTCGGCAGTAGTTTGCTACTGCCGACACTAGTGAATGCATGTCCAGGTAGGTTTACCGTTGACAGTAGTACTAGGTCGTTAACCTTAAATGAAAGAACATTTGCTCTTCCATTCTTGTCTGCGTTCCGTTTCTGACGGTCCACCGCATTTGCGATGGAGTCCTGAACGAAACGGACTACCGCTTCTCGAGTCAGCAGGAAGTTTTCTGCTGACTCTTTGTTTTGTCTTTCAGTGCGCTTCGTTCGCACTGCTAAGAGATTGCTCTCTTCTTCAGCGAGGTTGTCTTCTTCCTCGCTGACATAATCGTTAGCGATGCTGAATATACCAGCATCGTCATCATCATCCGAATCAATAATAGCGTCTTTGCTATTATTGAGATGATCTTCTTCATCGATGTCGACTTGATCGACATCGGCATTATACGTGACGACGTTTGCGTCGACACGTGATGAGCAAGAGCCAAAACGGTTTTTGCTCGAGCGAGTCCCTCCCCCTTATCCAAGAGTTACACTCTATAAGGGTGGGCACTCGTGGATGGCGTAGGCCATTCACGTAAAACGGTGTGTGCTGTGTTGAAGCATGCACCGAATTATTGATGGCGAATTCCACCATGGGTAGGAATTCGCTCCAACCCGGAAACGAGTGGACATATCCTCGAAGGATCTCTTCGAGGACACGGTTCTCGCTCTCCGTCTGATCATCTGTCTTGGGATGGCCAGAAGTGGACATCGTCAACCGTGTTCCGAGAGAACGGAACACGGTTTGCCAAAATTCCGCCGTGAATCGAGGGTCACGGTCGGATACGAGTTCACGGGGTAACCCGTGGAGTCTAAAGACCGTGTCTGGAAAGACACGAGCACAACCTTGAGCCTTTATCGACTCAGGGACAGCAGCAAGATGGACCATCTTGCTGAATCGGTCTACAAACACGAGAATACCATCATTCTTGTGAGCGTCTTCGAGAAAACCGGAGACGAAGTCCATTGAAACGGACTGCCAGCACTCTGTCGGAACAGGCAGAGGCTGCAATGGCGCACGGGATGAAGGACTAGGCTTCACCCGTTGACAAACTTCGCAAGCACGTATATACTTGCGAACAAACTGATACTGGCGTGGCCAGTAAAAGTCACGACTTACCGTGAGGTAAGTCTTTTCCCTTCCACGATGGCCGCTTGTTGGGGAATCGTGACACTCGTACATGATGCGCAACCGCAAATCATGATGAGCAGGGACGACGCCACGAGGCGTGTCGCCGGCAACAGCTGTATAATACAGCAACCCGTTGCGTGTCGTATACCGATCCGAGGAGGATCGGTCCAAAGCCGGTAAATCCCTCATGGATTTACTGGATATATTCATCAGATGATCCATTAATCGCAGAAGATCCTCATCTTCCGCGTATGCCTTTCGTACGTCGTCAAGTAAACTTGACGACGGAACACTGGCTCTCAGTGTCGCAACAGTGGGCTTATCCTCACTATTGGTTGACGCGCCCGGCTCGAAATCGGGCCGGCGCGAAAGAGCATCCGCGACGACATTGAGTCGTCTTGGTTTATACCCCACGGAGAAGTTATACTCCGCGAAGAAAGAAAGCCACCTCGCCATCCTTTGCGAGAGTTGGGGGCTGTTTACGGCCGTGCGTAATGACGCATGGTCCGTATAGACGATGAACGGTCTATTTCCCAAGAGATAGACGCAAAACTTAGCCAGTGCGTACTTCATGGCAAGGAGTTACTTGTCATGCACTGGGTAATTGCGCTCAGCTGTTTGCATCTGACGCGACTGATAACAGATGACGCGCTCCGCGCCATCTGCATCGAACTGCATTAACGCACAGCCGATTGCAAAATCGCTGGCGTCACAGACCACATGAAATGATCTGTCCTGATCTGCAATCGCCAGTATCTGCGATTGCATCAAGCTTTGCTTGATACCTATAAAGGAACGCTGACAGTAAGCGTTACATGGCAACTATACATTTTTGATGAGTAAACAAAAAAGATGCACAGTCATCTCAGCGTAGTTGCGCGAGTACTTGTGCAAGTACGCCGCTAGTCCAAAAAACTTCCTTAGTCCCTTAATATCGACTAGCACTGGCCAGTCGGTGATCGCCTTGATCTTTTCGGAATCAGGGCGTACGCCGTGTTTACCCACGATGCACCCAAGAAGTGGTATTTTGCTAGCCGCGAATATACACTTCTTGAGGTTGGCGTACAGCTTATGCTTGCGCATAAGTTGAAGAACCTGACGAACGTGAGTTCTGTGAACTTCAACGTCCGTCTTTCCGTCCATAGCCCGACTATGGACGAACACATCGTCGAAGTAACTCGGTGCGAAGTCTCGCACCGGTCTCAACAGATTTGTTACACATCTGTTGAATGTTGCAGGGGCATTGCTCAGCCCCTGTGGCATCACTAGCCACTCCCACAGCATCCCGCTGGGGGTACTCACTGCCGTGAACGGGATGTCCCGTTCACGCATCAGGATCTGATAGAATCCATCCATCAGATCCATGGACGAAAAGATGGTACTCTTTGATATACCATCTATGATGACGTCCTTCCTCGGTATCGGCGTCTGAGCCGGTACCGTTGCAGCATTCAACTTGTTGAATGAGGGCACTATCCGCCACCCTCATGTGGCCTTTCGCACACAGAAGGTCGGAGAGCTGTGAGGGCATGTTGATTCCCTCACATGGCCCGCTGCTAAGCGATCGGCAAAGAATTTGTCGATCGCTAGTACTTGTTCACGAGGCAGTGGCCACTGCTTCATGACACAGTATTTTGAGCCCGGTTTGAGCTCAATATCTTGTCGAGTGCCTTTGTCCTTAGGCAACCCGCAAGGTACGGATTCAGGGAATAAATCCCTGAATTCGATCAAATCCTTATAGAATGGATTTGCCTGAAGTGACTCCCAGGATTGAGACGTGTATCGCTCAATCCGAGTCTTCTCATCGAGGACACTTTCGTCCATCGATGAGCTGCTGAGAACCCGTTCGTTCTCAGCAAATACTGATGCCGACCGAATATTGGCCACATACTCATCCTCCGTGACGAGTATGCAGATCTGCTTGACTTTGCCACTACGCAGATCACGCAAGAACCGTTTCGGTTCTAGCGTTGGCAACTGAGTTATCTCCGAAGTTGACTTCGGAGGCCCAATCAGATCAAGCGTATAAGTGCCTACGCTTGATCCGTCATTAACCAAGACGTTCAACGTCTCGGTTTCTTCCTGGGAACTTTCTTCCACATGTTGCTGAGGGCCTGATCCCTCAGCAAATGACTCTTGAGGAATTCTTTCCTCAAGTACGTGGGGACTTATTCCCTCGACGTCTTCCGACTGTGGCTGTGCAACCACAGTCAGGAACCGATCCTCTATGGTCGACTCTCCAGTCGACCTATGATATCCGTGTTGCCCTATGAAGGCAACAGATTTCTTTTGTCTAAGATGCTGCCCGCTAGGTATGCATCCATGTCCCGGTCCACTCGACTTCTTCGAGTGGTGGACCTTCGGCGCAGCCTGTACATCTGTACAGCCGCCGGGAGCTTGCTCCACAGTGTAGTGATCAACTACACTGTGATCTTGTGCAGTCGTTCTAACGACCGTACCGCAAGTGAGGCCATCGCACTCACTCGCAGAACATCCACACGCTTGTGGACGCTCCAAGATGTTCATCAGATGGTCATCTGATGAACAAGCAGCAGGCATCTTCACGGATCGATGCTGCCAGCTCACCCTTGGCTCGTACTTTCTGAGCCAAGGTAATCCCAGGATGACATCAAATTTGTCATCCAGATCTAGCACGATGAAGTCATCATCGTACTGTTCGCCCTCTAACGTGTAGTGGATTCCTACTACACTTTTCTCAACGGTTATCGATGCGCCTGTTGCAAGGCGCACCGTCATCCTTGTGAGGGGAATGTCGCGCTCAACGAACTTGAGCCTACGACCCTCTAGTGACTGGCGACGAACAAAATTGTTTAACGCCCCACAGTCTACTAGGGCACGAAGCGACAAATCATTTGTCGCTTCCAACTTCAAGGTGATGAGCGAAACGTCATCACCAGGTGCAGAGACACACAACGATTGTGTATCTGGAGCAACTTTCGTCAAGAGATTTGCAAATTCTCTTGAGGTTGCTGGATCAGTAGGGCGCTCCGCCCCTACTGACCCCGTCCATCTTTTGATGGTCCGTCTCGCTGTTGCGGCTTCGCAACAGCGCTGGACCCACGCCCATTGCCCTTTCTGGCAAAAGGTCGTCCATTTCGCTCAATACTGTTTGGTACTGGGCGTGGAGCACTACACTCGTATGCGTAGTGCCCTAACTTCTGACAGCGATTGCACCTCTGCAATCGCTTGTTGTTTGTAGAGCAAGGTCTCTCGCTCTCAACATAGCAGAGGTCCATTGGTTCTGGACCTCCGATCTCTTGTCGTCTCGGTGGACGGTAAGAGTTTGAGCTAGCATGAGCCTGTCTCATGCTAAATTCTTCCTGTTCCGCGGCTGATATCGCTTCTTCAAGCGTATTCAGCTCAAGGCGGAACAGGTGGCTCCTGACGGGCCCTTCTGCGAGCCCTTGCATGAACACCGTAATCAACGTGTGTTCATGTACTGGGATGGCAGTTATACTACTCGCAAGGAGTCGTATATGTTGTGCGTAAGCGTGCACATCACGCTTACCCTGCTTGAGTTTCAGGAGCTCTGAGCGAGCCCTAAACTCAGCACGTGGCGGCTCAAACGTTTGTCTGAGCGGGAACTTGAAGTCATCTAGCGACCTAAACACATTTGGGTCGCTACTCTCGAGTCCCAGGGACCAAGTTTTGGCACGCCCTGCCAAGTGGGTCTGAGCAAATGTGAGTTTCATTTGCTCATCTTCGACGCGACGAGCCCTTAGGGCTCTGTCGAGTTCGACAAACCATAGTAACAGGGAGTCCTCCGGGACTCCACTGTACTTGGAGATGTCAACTTTCATGACTTCGGGACGACGCGCATGCGCCGTCCCGCCCACAGCAGCATGGAATTGCTGCTGTCTCAACAGCTCCGTCTGTTGAGCACCGAGTTCTCTCAACTGCTCGGCCTGTTGAGAGCCTTGCTGGTGAAGCAAGGCTGCTTTCTCCCCCTCGATGGCAAGTTCATTTTGAATGAACTTGGCGATAGCGGCATGTTGTTGGTCTCTGTCTAGAGACTCCAACATGGCGCTAACGACGAGTTCGCCTACGGTAGAACATATTCGTTCTACCGCACCCCATTCGATGTCACTCAAATGGGTAAACCCTTCACGCGTGGCGTGAAAGGTGTCTTCTTCATCCAACATGTTCATGTTGGATAATGTGGTCCTTGGAAGGACTACAAAGTGCTACCAGGTGTAACGGGGCACACCCTTGCGTAACTTAACGCAAGGGTTTTCAGTGCCCCGACAGACGTACACGTGGCAAGCGAGGAAGCGTAGGTAGGGTAAAAGTAGAACTGTTATATTAATATAATTAAGTCTTTAAACTACTGTCTCTTCGTTTGACTAAATTCAATTATACTAATATAACTGCATGTATGGTGACGTCTCGTCACCACTCATTGCGCGCGTCTTGCGGCGATTGGTGGGTTGATATCATCACGATATCAACCAATGAACAGACCCTTTGGTCGACCCTTCAATATCACCACTTTGGTGATATTGTTTTAAAGAATATCCATCTTAATATTCTTTATTGTCACTTTCCTTTAAGTGACAATTTCATGTAACGGGCTGCCCCGTTACATCGTTGATGTGATGCTCATGAGGGAAGTCACAGATGATGAAGGGCTGGCTCGTGCTGGACGGCTCTCTGGTATGAGAGCGTCATCGTCACCGACCGGCCAGTCCATGACTTACCTCTCCCTTTTGCTCTGGGAACAGGTATTGTGCTCAGAACCTGTTGGCAAGGGAATCTAGTTAGGAATAACGTGTGAAATTCCCGTGAGGGATTATCCCAGATTGAGTTAAAGATTGTGCGTGCTTCTGATGATATGCGTGCAGTGGTTCGTGACGCCCGTTAAGGCATCATGAATAACTCAAGGAACTTTTTGAGGATCTGAAGCCTTGGTGGTATGTCAAATGTATATATTTGTCTTTTTAAATGTCTCGAATACATAGTTTTATCCATTTTATTTTTAACTGCTGAGTCTCGTATCATTGTGCGGCAGCTATCGATATTTATGTGCCGCTGAAACTACAGACCACGAATAAGACTTAAAGCGCGGCTACGACATTCTCATCAAATGGTGTACCTTGTGTTTGCCTTTATGTAACTCATCGGATATTGGTGATTAAGTGCGACTCACTTACGAAGGAACACAAGGTAAGCGTATATGCGGCGCAGCTGTCAGCTGGTAAACTGATCACTATAAAATTACCAGGTCGTGGTAAGAACGTCGGTACGACAATTTTCTCATCTACTGAAAACATATCGTAGGTATTAGGCGTCGATGTAACATGGGTAGCATGAGAATAAAGGAGCATAATCATGTATCTCTTCGAAATTTGCCTTTTAATCAGCACAATTCAAGCGCAATTTCGACCTTCAGGCACTTCCCCATATCTTACACTGTATATCTGCCAAGTGTATCCCACACTAGAAACCCGGTTCCGTGTGCCTTTCTCTCTGATTGAGATGAAGGCCAATGCAGAACTCGTGTTCGTGATGGCCTTCATTGATGCGAAATGCGTGCACAACTATAATAACGGTCCAAAGTTGCTCTGCTAGAGGTCGTATACGTATCGTCCTGAGTGGCAGTCGATTTACGATCGATGTCAGCATGAACAAGTTATTGAACACTGCTGTAGCATTCTGCGGAATGGCGGAAGAACGACTTCCGTCGCCGCTAGAATGTCGAAACACGTGTTGCAGTTTACTCAGGCGGGTCTATGGCTCAATAGGGTAATCAGACTGTATCTACCAGTCGAGACAATCGTCAATAATGACATGTTAACATTGGCTTAATCTTGCGAGTGTATATATTCCGTTCTGTGGCTATGACATTATGAAAACCTATCGTAGATGTGCTGGTCGTGAAAGTCGCCTGCTTGTTCCATACGATGGGTGGTATAGACATTAACCACGTAGAGTGACCGTAGAATCAAATGATGAAAGGATCCCTATAACCTTTGATCCGGTGACATAAATCGGAATGCGACTTTCAAGCAATGCCTATATTGCAGCTTCTCCATCTATGGTTCGTACTTGATATCCTGCTCATCATTTGTTTACGCACCTGAATATGCAACATCAACCAGAAACACTCGATGATATTGGAATCAGGTAAGCATCCCTTGTACGTCATGTGCACACGCTAACTTCGTTGCCCGCGCGGCATTAATGAGTGCTCGTTCACGTGCGAGCTACTTGTTACGCCTGACGATGCTACCAAGGGAGACATCTCTGTAACGTGCATGGTAATACTAAGCCGCTTTATCTTTTCGCGTATTCAGCTCGTAGACTAGATGTAGCCGATGGATACATGCCAAACATGTCGTTACCCGACGAAATGCGGCAAATGTACATGGACAAATAACTAATCCACAAGCTAAATTAAAGACAACAACATACATCAAGAGGTCCTTAGCATCGCGCCAAGTACATGCCGACGCCGTTAGTCAACTTGATTGAGGGGTGGGGGCTACCGTTGTATTTGTTGAATGAGATTTGAGACGCATTGGCCACACAGCACTATTTCAAATAGTACCACGGTATGTCGATATTTGTTTCGAAAGTGAGCACACGCAGCGGTGAAACAAACATAAACGACCTGGACACCGCAGATCGTATATTATTACTCGGTAATGTGCTACTACTTCAGGTCTATCGTCTTGTGACGCAATCCGACATTAACGTGTTGAAGTTGAAACGTATTGGACATGTGAATTTAAATGACAATGAATAAATGAAAGATTTCGTGTATAGGCTAAAACGTATGACAATGGTTACTGCGCTGGTAGTACGACAAGCTGTTGCAACTCATCTCTCTTTACGACGACAATAGCCCCAGATGAAACAGCAGCAGCGTGCTGGGAACGCAACTTTAATGCAACAACAGCTCATATCTGCTCATTGCCGATTCCCTGATACATTTTAGTCCATAATGAAATGTGCATTACCTTACAGCAAGCGCCAAAGTAGTTATTATTGGGGTTACATGCGTTATTCGAATGACCTTAAAATGAAGCGACAGCGACATAAGTAGGGCTGTTAGCCAGACAGCACGCCATGATCAATCTTTTTCTACTTATAATATGCCTAATCTCTTAGGCACAAACGAAGCAGCTACCGATAACATCGACTTCGTCCTGACCCAGCTCTACTTTAATGGCTCAGGTGGCTATGCACGTAATTCCAGTGAAATAATGCAGCCGAATTAATTGCCTACAAAGAAGGTCCTTCCATATGCTGTTGTCCTTCGTCTCGCTTTAATGATTTTCCATCATTGGCTTGGTTGCTAAGCGCTATCTGAATGCACTTGTGCTTTGAGACAAGCGTGTCGCTATATGTTCTGGATCAGGCCTATGAGCAATACCTCAGGAAGCTCTCACTTCCTGTCTAAATGCCTGGAATGGACAAGAAAGACCGAAAAAGACCTGTGACTTTAAGTATTATGCAACCTACTAATTGATGAGTGATGAGTGATGAGTGATGGGGTCGGCAGGAGTCATGACGGTAAAAAAAGTTTTTCCGTAATAACGTTCCTCCTCGTACCACAAGCTTGTTGCTTATGCGTACATAATATAAATCGATAAACAAATAATCTTACTTAGGCCACGACAAGAGGCACACCCCACTTTTGCTAGGGGCACACACCATGTTTGCTACGGACAGACCCGCCCTTCTAAAATGACAAAAAGTACTTCATATTTTTTGGTGCAGAATAAGTAAAACACGTGGTAACGTTATTACTGCTCGATATATCCTTATCTTAAACGGTAAACGCACTCATGCGCACGATTATATCAGTCCATTATAGCCAGGGCGGTATCCAAACGGGCATGTCTTGCAGGAATCTCTACTTTATCGAAGACGGTATACAAATCTCATGGTACGGTCCAAGATCGGACCACCGGCTGTGGCAACGACATCCGAGTTTGTACGATATCACAGTCACGAGTCGTTTGAATCCGGTCCCACAACTATTTTCACAAGTCAAGAGCGTAAAGTCGTTGCGGCCTTTGCCGGAGATTTCTACATGACACAAGCCGCTGATAGGAAGATACTTCTGCAAGAGTGGAGCAAACTTTGCGCGTGGTAGGAGGCACGCAAGTCCAGCAAAATTTTCCAATTTAACATTCAAGTATTGCGTGCAGATTTTATAATGAGTCGCACGAGCCGCCGACGTTAAGGCTTGGCGCGTGGACAAAATAGGAAGGCGAAGCGGGGTGACGAATGGCCACGGGACAGGGAGACCCAAAACTGGCGAAAAGTGGCACGAGATTGCAAAGCGCATGTTTGTCCACGGGACAAGAAGACTTAAAACCGGTGAAGAAATGGCACGAGATTGTAAAGCGCATGCCAGTGCCGGGAAGACCAGCAAACACCTACCGCGTGCAGTATTTATGGAATTACAGCTAATGTCTGTGACGATGTACGTACCCAAACATGAAATGTGAAGTCCTTTTTAACATTTTAGAAGGGCGGGTATGCCCGTAGCAAAAATGCGGTGTGCCCCTCGCAAAAGTGTTGTTTGCCCGTAGTCGTGGACTTATAATCATAACATTATCCTTGCTTTTAAAAATTATTACGCTCTTTCTAGCACTCATTGCCATGGTTAACTGTAGACGCGCGAAGCTGTCAGGTTATGGTCCCAAGCTCTTCCAACCATAGCACATGAAAGGGAAGGGATTTCGAAGAGTAAACATGATCGGAATAGGAAATGGCATTGAAGGTGCAGCAAGCGGAGTTGAAGCTGCCAACCAGCCACCAAAAAGACCAATGAATGGGATAAATAAGCCGCCTCGCTACAAACGAACGTTTGAGCCATATCAATCGGAATTGGAACTTAATTTCGGCGAAGGAGAAGCTTGGGATGTCGTTGTCGGAAGGGAGACACGACATGTCTCGGACCAAACATAGCGGACACAATTCGGCCAGCAAGATCGGCTCGCTCGTGTTACATTCCTGCGATGATTAAGCGTCTGTCAGAACGATGGTGCTACAAAGGTAAGTTTGATCACCCCAGCAGCAGAAATGTGGATGTCACTCGTATCGGATATGACTCAGTGCGACTTCTCGTATGATGTTGTGTTGCGTCGACAACTGTATCAGCATTCACATAGCCATGTCGAATTGAGGGCGGATTAAACCAAGAATGCTGCACTTTCGCGTCATCAACTACAAAGCATGGGCGCCGAGCACACGATCATGAATATTGAGATGGAACGTCTACTTTGAATGGGTTTTGCTATAACCCATCGGTAGTTTGTTAAACAATTGAACTATCGACTAGGCAAGGCCATCCACCAACACTGCAATAAGTAATCAATGCGCTGCAATCATGTGGTGGCGTGGTAATTGCTCTTCCTAGGAGTCGATCTTAACTCTCCACTGGCGCCCGGACAATAGACTAACGGAATTGTGGAGAAGCGCAAATGAAGAATGATGAAGGTGTGGAACTTGCAAACCGCATTCAGTGCGAGATTGATTTGGTTGGTGGAGCGCACTCGGAGGTGGACTTATCCGCTCGAGTGATGGGATTAATCGACTAAATAACAGAAAACGACTGTTGAAGTTATGCGGATTGGTCTACCTAACAGTAATAAGGAATATAGTTAAAGATCGATAATTTACCGATCACGACCCGCTATCAAGGGCTTGGATTACCAAGCTACATCGACCGGATCTTCAAGAAGTAAGAAACGTCTGGTATACAGGACTGATGACGACAATGGACAACGGGTGAATATGGAAGCAGGCTGAAGGACTGGATCGTCAAGTCATCAAGTATGCGAAGTTTCAGAAGTGACGGCGATCCGACCGTGGATGTCCGATCGAAGACGCAACCAATTGACCACAATCTATCCTGTATATGTACCGCTGGGTAGTGTGGACACATGATTGGTGTGGACACATAATCGGTGTGGGTCACAAACCGCAATCCACTACACCGCGAGTCGCTACTTTGCAATCCACAACACCGCGATCCAATACACCGCGATCCGCTACGGAGTATCTGCTGTGGACCAAACGATGGCAGAGATTAATTGCACATACAGGCGATACGCAACAGAGATCTGGAGAACAGATAGGCATAGTCATAGATTTCGGGTGCTTGGCTGACATAAAAAAGAATTGAACTTGACATGAAAGACACGCGTCGACATTTCCCGGGCATGAACATTGGCCTCCCATTGAGCAGAGAGCGACCTACGTCCCTGCGAACTTCGGTTTTGGATTGTGTGGCCAGGCGGAACTATAATTATCAACCCCCCCCTCCCCCAAAGTGCGATTGGACGCAGTGAACCTTACGGTTCAGATTCAGGATCGCGAGACAGATCAGGTGGTCAGAATACTCGCGGATCAACTATCACATTTATATACAGGCGAGTCTGGGAGAGCGACCAAGTATACACGCGATCTAGTGAAAAAAATTCACTCGATCCAACCCACATTTGGCCGGGTGAAAATCATCCACCCGATCAGCACCTATCCCTAAATTGGTCAAGTTCAGCTTCAACATAAGTACACCAAGAAGAGCGAAATTCGCGTCACAGACGGGTACACAAGGTGATCAATAAAGCACAGAGAACGAAATCGTCTAACCTCCTTCGTTAGTTGGTCGTCCGGGCGCCAGTGGAGAGTCAGGGTCACAAAAAAATTGTGATCACCACTCCACCACAGAGTGGGTGCTCCAATTTTGTGCTGTATACTTCTCCCATCTTGTATACTTAACGGTGGGGCGGATCGCACTCTTCCAGATGAATTTGAGTCGATGCCAATCTTTACAATGGTTAAGATTGGTGCTGTCGCGTGTAAAGCTTAAAATGATAGCGGGTGTACTTGTAAGATGATCACAATGATCCACCTTGATCTCGATGGGACCGCCTTGTCCAATGTAGATGCTTGATTTGTGAGCTTTCTGACTATTAGAGCTGTCTCGTGATCTTACACCTCTTTCCTTTACGTGTTCGCTGCGTCCGATCGCAGTTGAATGATTTTTTGAGAGTCCTTGATCCCTGGCCAAACAATGCAGGGATATCACTTGAGTAAAGTATGCGATTTTCTTTGACGTCGGGCGGCCAATGATCCAACGCGGAAGATAAGTCGACGCGTGTACTCAAAGCAAATTGAAATCTGTTTAATGTTAACCAATCAAACCCAAAACTACCCCGTTGCTAGGCCTATCAGTATCACTACGTTTGAAGCCTCGCGTCTTTCTCTCTAGGATATCTCTCTCTTGTACGCCAAGTGGTTTACGCCAGGTGTATTCTCTCTGAAAACTTGACGTAACCCAAACCAGAGATCGAGAGATCCGATCGAGATCGAGAGCTTCGATCGAGATAAGGAGATCAGATCAGATCAAGCCCTCAGATCGAATCGAGATCGAGAGATCGGATCGGGATTGCGATCGAGGGATATCAGATTAAGGCCGTGCGAGCCACTCATCTCGGACAGTAATACTCCAATCAGGACTATTTTCGGAGTTAATCGACGCCTGAGATCAGTTAGATCCCTCGTCCCACCTTTTCGGTAATATCTCGTGATTGCATTACCACAATCTTCCTCTTCCCCGTTTATAAACAAACGGTATCGACCAGGCTGTGCATACTCTTTCATCTTGAGAGCTATTGACCTCCTTCTGTTAGTCATACTCGGTTTGTTTCCTCCATGCTGGGTGGCGCTACATCGGATCCCACCCCTCGATCAAACGTTAGGTTGAAAATCCCCAGATCATAACCCGGTACACTTGAGGCGATGTATATTTCGTCGGATGACCCCAGCTCTATATGTTTAGACCCTGCCACGCTTGTGTTAGTCGAGGGGGATCTTTTAATAGCTACAGCCATGACCATATCAGCCGACACGTTCGATGTGGTCCATATACAGTTTCTGCCGCAAGTTCATCTGCAATCCCTGCTCCGCCAGTTCCCAGTATCTGCAGGTTTTTCTCGCGTTTGCTTTCGAGACAACCTGTTTCACCTTACAGCGTCTGCGTAGGGCCATCTTCTGTGATCGACTGTGTTATACGGCAAAAAAGATGATCGATTCACTCTTCTCTCGACTGAGTCAGCAGCAACTGAACTTAGACCGGTATAGGGACATGGAAGCCGAGTTCTATCGGCAGATCGCCCGCAATTGTCAAATCGAAACAAAAGTGCCAAAGCTCTGCATCCTCGCTTCTTTACTCGTGACTTTTGTTCAAGTCAAGTATAACACCCTGCGCGCGCGACTTAACAATCTGTCGCAACGGGCGAAAAAGTTTCGCGAGGGACTTGGCATACTTCAAGCCGAAATCCACAATCAGGCCGCCGATTAATAGGCAGCCAAGATCGTGTTTTTTTAAAAGAAGCTTCTGAAGGCTGTCAAAAAAGCCATATCACTCTAGCGAAATGTGACTGTGAGGTCGCCGGGATTTTCAAGCAGATGGACGAGGCCGGAGATCGCTCGGTGGCTAGGCGTGATGCACTTTCGGATCGCCTCAACCGGGTGTATGATCCATCGTCGCGATACAAAAAGTTGCACCCTAAATCTCAAGATAAGCTCCGTCTCAGTTTCGAGACTGTTAGGTAACTGCAAGTAGATTTTGTCGGGAAAATTCAAAAGTTGCTGATCGATCTTCCAAACATGCGCGGCTAAGACGCGTGTTACTCGATCACGACTCCTTGCTCACTATACTGCGTGTCGAGTTGTCAGACTTGACCGTGGAACGGGACCGCGATGTACACGATCATCGCACGCCGCGAAATCGCATGACATTGCTGATGACTGGTGATCTACTACCAATCTCGACCCCAGTGACGTCGATTAATACCTTTTCGAAGGCATCTCCCAGCTGTCCCGACCCTGCGTTGCTAAGCCACAAGAGTCTGAGTGATACAGTTCCTACACGGGCACAGCCAGTCCCCAAGAGATCCACTCGATCTTCGATCTCTTCTCCGTCTCCGATCCATAAACGGCTAGTGATTTGGAGATATTGCGTGTCCCCATGACCCGCCTTGATCTTGCTACCACTTGGCCTGCCTGCAAACCTGTCAAGTCCCGACTTTGTTGTGCGTCCTCGCCTTCCTCCGAGTATAAGGAAGCCACTGAGGTTCATATTTGCGACCCTTGTGGTGCTGCCTTCTCCCAATCTTCTTCTCGTCGCCAGTTACCAGGCGCCCGATCTCAACATTCGGCTTGATAGTCCGTTGCCACAATCTTCTTGAGTTCTCCCGGTAAGCCAGCGGTGGCTGCGGCATCCAGACTTATTTCATCTGGCGGTGCTTGAAGAAATTCCTAAGGGGCAACCAGCGTCATGACGGTCCGCGTGCATCCGTTACAAGTTGTTGACGCAGGTTGACTATAAAGATTTATTTGGCGTCAAGAGCGATTGAGCTGGTGGGTTTCAGGATACCGAGATCGCAAACCACAGTCTTCTGGTCAAGTTACGCCTTGGTTGTAACGAAGTATCAACCAGGTCAGCATTGCTGGGTTGGAAGTTGATTTCTTCTTCCTACATCTCGTCAAATCGAAACGGTTTCCGTTTACGACGATGAAGGTAATCCTCAGTCCACCAGTCTCAGAAAATTGGTCCCCTGGACTCTTGTCGATGACAAAGATCGAGAGGCTGTATGCCTCGGAACCTTGGGAGAGTTCCTCCCCGCGACTCTCCGATAGATCCCACATATATCCTTTGCCTCTGGACCACCATGAATCATTGATCTCGAGATAGCCCGGTAAATGCTTTCCTGCTTAATGTCTTATAATGGTTCTCTAACCTTACATTATTCGATATAATCTCTTTTCATTCTATCATATTGTGTCCTTCTCAATATTAGCATTTTTATTCTTCAGCTTTTCAGCCGCGACCGGATCTCCGCTATCTACTGTCGTCACTCATGTTACATATATCACATCCACCTTCTCATACAATTGCATTGTACATAGATCGCCCATTCCATTAGCTGTCGCACTCCTCCTCTTGAGCTTGCATCTCTTCGAAACGATTTCGTGTTAATCGATTTCGCTCAACATCATAAAGCAACGCTCCTCGATTTAGATCGGCTTCGTCGATTCACGTCAGATCGTCGTGGTTCTTGCACCGCACTAGCTACTGTTTATGTATCTGACAATAATGAGTATTACGTCCCATCGTGCATTCAAAATTTGCTTTACTTCGAATTTATCAGCATCAAATTTGATCTCCTAACTCTCCTCCGGCATGAAAGATTAATTAAAATCGACGCGATTTTCATTACCAACCCTTAAATACACCTTTCAGCCGATCTGGGGAAATCACAACTTGTTTAAACGTGGAGACGTGCACATCCGGAAATATTCTGTTTAGAGTTCCTGCAATCTGTGATTGAACCGCAGGGTCTTCGCAGAGTTTCGCTACCCAAAAACGACCCATGCCACATGTGTGCAAGCTTGCGGGCGTATCCATCCTTTTCTCTATCAAAAACGAGCCATATTTACGTTAGGCGGATCTTTATTTTCATTATGCGATTTGCTCGATCTTGGATTGCGACCTGAAGTTGATCATTCACCATCGACCTAGCTCGCTAGCACTGACGCTGAATATTGTATCGACATCTTCTTGGGTCCCGATCTCGTAACTTGGTACTTCCCAGTGGTAGCGTCGCATCCAATGTCGATCTCGGGTCCCAACCGTAAATCAAGTAGAACGTAGTATCTTCGCGTACACGAGATTGGGCCGTAGCGATCGCAAACGTCATATATTAGCGTAATTTTCCCAATCCTTTTAAATCACGTCTGCGACATACATCTTATAACTAGAGTTGGTTGGTTTAATGAAGAATATTTGGGTATGCGAGCGACCTACAATATCCAATATATTCCTACAATTGTTTTGACAGGTAGCCTCAGGTTTCTTAGCTACTGTTGGAAATATACAGTAATCGCACCCTCAGGTATATTTTTTACACATTTAAGGGAATGAATTGGAAGTTATCATCTTAAAAATTAGCCTACTATACCACTACTCCAGGGAACCACCCCTATTTGATGACTCCAGTCAGCGTTTGAACCGTGCGTTCTGATGTGCCATTCGCTCGAGAGCTATAAACCATTGTATCACGTTATTTCTGTCTGGCGGTCTTGTTAAATGTCCGGAAGAAATATGACATGAACCCGGGTTCCTAATGATGCCGTATAACTTCACTTGCTCTTATCCGTCAAAACACGCACTCCTCGTATCCTTCTGTAATTGTCTGCGGCGTAAGTGATGCGCTTGCTCCATCCATCAAATATACCTAGATTAGATCATATCGTAGCAGTTACTCCGTGTTCTTTCTGAACGACTTAGGAAGAGAAGGTATGAGGTCCATTGCAAATATTTGAAACGGGTATGTGGCTTGCACATTGCCTGGTGATTCCCAAAGGATCGACGGTATGTCAATTTAAGTAGGACAGTCCACGCAACCCGCTACATACTGTAAGACGCTCCGATAAAAGTTTCTCTAATGGAAATTAGATCGGATCCGCTGATACGTCCTTCCTATCCCTTGGTGGTCCCCTTCCAAACATGTGTGGTAATGATGCAAACAGTCACGCTGTAACCTTCTAGGCACTGCGAGGCGGATCAACTTTGTGCGATCTTTTGATGACCTAGACGTTCGAGGACAGAACAATAGCAACCCGTTCTCGTCCACCTCATAATCAGGAGCAATCCGAGAACTAATCTTCGCATTTTCTTCACTCTTCTGGGTCATATGCTCAGTGAAATACTTCTTCGCATTGAGGACCCAACCTTCTTCCTCATGCGCCAGCATGATTCGCTCGATCCGAATCATTTAAACATACTTCATGTAGTACCTCGGACCGCCTTCGTCTTCGAAACGTTGACAGAGGCCATTTTTGCTACTCTATCTGGTCTTTCTAGTACGAGTAATTCCTCCAATCTATTTAAAACATTAAGTCTTGTATCTTTAATTCAGAGGTGGCAAGCGTACCTGTCTCATATTTTTAAAGATGTACTCGCCAATCGATCTGCACCAAAAATTTCACTCCCATGTCATGTTCAGGAACTCGTACTTTGGCCACGACTGGAATCTTTGCATTTCTTGTGTCTAAACAGCTGTGAACTCAATGCTTTGCAATCAATCTCGCCCCGCATTTGGCGGACCATCGAGATTAAATCTCCGCATATGATGATCCGTCCCCTAGTCTCTCTATCCAACAGATCAAACTTAGCAACAGAACGCGATATCAAGCTGTTTTTACAGATAAATTCATCGCATATTCTGATGCAGCGACCACTACGGTCCCCTCGGGAAGTTTCCACACGATCGCGCTGTATGCCCCACTCTTCCGTTTCAAGCTATTTCTTTGAAGCTGATCATCAGGAGATACTCGCCTTCTTTCACCGTAGTCGGTGTAAATGATATGTTTAGTCTCGTTTGCCTCTTTGGAGCGATATCAATCAGCATCTCGTCCACCTCGGATCGACGAATTGTTATGGCTGCAAGGGTACCGAGCATTTCATCCTTCCCATTCTCACGTCTCCTCAGTTTTAAAGTCCAACTCGACAACAACGCGGCCCATCTATCCAGCCTCCCATTGAGCCCCGAACATTCGACCTACCAAAGTCAGGGTTAAATACCGAGTAAGTACTTTGATCTCTCGAGATGTTTACATCATGTAGCACAAATTTTAAGATTTTAAGCAGCGCTAACACCTCTTCCTCCACCATGTCATATTTAATATTATTAGGTTTGAGTGTGCGGCTTAAAAATGTCACCGGCCAGTATACGGCAAAGTATTTCTGCAGGAGAGATGCCGATACCTCCCACATGCATGCACACACTACGATCACCGATATTTGATATAAGTCAATGTGCTTGAGGATCGGAGTAGTAGCGATCTTGGCTTTCAACGTGGTGAATGCGATTGTAGCCTTCTCCCACCGGGTTCTTTCGCTAAAACCGCGCACTTTACTTTTCATCATATCTGGATCGCGGTCCTCTTTGATCGACGTTGTGCTCTTTGTATCACCGACGTCTTTTTTAGCTGATCATGAAAACCTTGGTCTCCCTCAACTCGTATAGAAATGATGCGTAGATGCAAATTTCTAAATAAATATGCTATAATAGTTTAGACTGCCCAAGAATGACTTCATAGGACGCAATGACGAAGGTAAAGAAGAATTTACAGCATATCCAGATGCTTAGGGTGAGCTTCTAAGTCAGATTTTAATTAACCTGGTGTCCAGATAATCAACTTTACGCCGTCCCCAGAACGGTATAATTAGACTGATTGATAAATTGTTCATCGATCGCACACCGATAGCAATCGTTTCACTTTGTCGTATAGATGGGTCAATGCTGTAGCTAGGATCATTATGTCGTCAATGTAAGACCGTCTACCCAGCACTGATGGCGATCGACCTATCTCTGATTGTCCTTTCGTTAGCACGTCGATCAGCTTAGATTGACCCGTAGCGATCTAATCCATGTTCTCGAACACATTTAAACTTTCATACAAAGCGTTGTCAATCAGTCGCTAATATATCTGTGGAGCATTCTTTGACCCGATTGACATCCTCAACTACTCGATAAGACATGATGAAGTATGAAACGCAGAGATAATCCTTTCCCGTTCAGTCATATTCACAACCCAAAATTTATTAGACATGTCCAAGAAATTTTTTTCACAGTGCCTTGTCCATATCTTTCAGCAGCTCTTTTATGAAAGGCATGGAATGGACCATCACCCGTGTTAGCTGAGCCACCCGCCTATAATAATAACATTACCCGATGTCTTCGCCCTTTTTCTTGATGATCACGACTATTTGTGACGCCCATGCGATATTGAAGGTCGAATGACTGTTGATGACAGCAATCCCTTGATTTAATTTACCTACTTTTACCGAAACTTGGGTGTAACCGGCCGCACTCGCTGTTGAATCGGATCTGCGCCACTGACATTGATATCGCACACGGCGCCGCGTGCGGCAGGGGGTAAAGCATAATTTTTTTAAACTAACAGATGATAGCTCTGAAATATATACTGTCGCAACCTCTGTTGACCGTAAATTTAATATAATACCAGGATCTATAAATTGAACATAATAAACAGTTTTATTTGCCGACGATGTTGCTATCTCTGGTAGCACAGCCATGTGTTGCTCGATATCTCCCGCGAAAACTCTCCTCCTTTATGATAATACCCTGGTTTAAAAGTGGATCGTCTTCCTTTGCGACCCCGAATCCCGTAACTATTTTGGATCCTTGCGAAAGTTGATCAGACTGATCTGGCAGATCACGATATTGCTGAGCCTCGCTATCTTCCTCTTAGATCTCGTGCTATTGATTAATGTTCGTATGTTGGAACATATCCGTCTTTTTACGTTCAGCCTCTTAGTTAAATCGTCCTCGGGTATTACCCTTAGACTTGATTGCACTTGTATTTGTCGTTGACCTCCGATCTCTGCCGTCGTCGCAGATCGACCCAGATCGCGTCTCAATTCCTTTAAGTTTTTGACGCCCTCCTTTTCTTTATATGACCGAGTTAAATTTGAGTCGGCCTTTTGTATTCCGGATAGTCTACCAGCGGTCCCGCGTATGTTTCGGGTATTTCCGATTCATGTTCTGCCGTTGCTTGTATGCTGACGTCTGTCATTCAGTATATCGTCTCGATCCTTCCAACACATATCCTGGAGATCGAGTATTCATGTCCTCTGTCATCCATAAGTCCAACGGGTCATTACAATTAAGCACCAGATCGTGTGCACCTACATTTGTAAGCTGAAACAATAAAATCTTGCCCGTTCCGGCCATATGTACGCACTCAATCAATATCTCGCCTCACCCATATTTTGGACCTTGGAGATTTGATCCGCATCCTAACTTCGGTCGACTCGCCGATCAGATAATTATCTGTCGATCTTTAACAATAATAGACAAAATGTTCGATTTGTATAGCGGTTTCCGTCCTGACAAACCGATCCGGACTTCGTCCGGTAGGCATAGTGTCCGGTCGGCCAGACCCAAACCGATGCTTTCTGGATCCATAAAGTCATACTTAGTACGGCTTCGTTCCCCGTTTGGTTCACGACCCATTTGTCGAAGTATTGCCCCAGAATTTGTCCAATGCGACTTTGATATTAGGTCGTCCCGCCCTCATGTATAAATTTTCCCCGATTCAAACAAACTTCTGCGTTCGAATTATATAAATCGCACATCCCACCTTACGTGCAAAGGTAGTGTCCATGATTGATATTTCGGCGCCGAAGTCAAACAACATGGTGGCATTCTCGTTGTTGATCACGCCTACAACCTTGGCTTGTAAAGCTACCTTTCCAGAGTATGATACTTCTAATACCCGCGCTATTCCCCTGGGGCAAGATCTAGTTCAATCTTCATAGGGGATCGAGTATATATATTAGTCCACTCTTTAACACTCAAAATTTGAGAGACAAAAGAAGAACCACCACGTGTATAAGCGATCGGATCGATCGGATCCTTAGACTTTTAACCTCTCTTTCGCTCTTCACAAATGCCTAAATTACGACTCTAGGAAGCTCGGCTCGTAACAGATTCAAACCTGGCGGGCGTCCTGATTTAAAATCTCTTCAAACTTGGGTGAAACCATTCTTGCATGTGTGCTTGGTACATATCACTTGCAGCTCAGATTGTATAATTTCTCCATGGCCATTTTTCACAGTCATGTATCTCTTCACAAGATGCACACAAATGCAGGTACTTGTCCGAAGGATGCGCTGTGCGGCCACACTTCTGTGATGTCAATCGCTTCCAGCAACCCCTATAGTCATGCCTTTTTGAACCGCAATGAGCGCACGCTTTATTCATCGTAATGCGATTCGCACTACCTTCCTGACGCTCCTCACCCGGGTCCACTCTATAATCCCACATGTTCAATGCGATCTGAAGTCGCGGCCATAATCGCATTCCGTGGTTCTTCTTTTACGTTCAATCCGCTTCGATCTGTATCAAATCCACTATGTTCAGTGTCCACACAAAGGACATTTGCTGCGCAAACTGGCTTCGCCGGTGTTGGATGAAAATCTGGTGTATGTCGCGATCGTAACTTTTTCAATCCTGTAGATATTTAAACCTGTCTATTTTTAACCGCTGTTCAGAGCGCAATCTCTCATTCATTTCATCTGCATCTTCCGACCTTAGCAAAGTCAATTGATGGCCAGATTGCGATTTCAAGCGTACCAATGAAATGCTCCACAAGTACACGACGTGTATCTCGCGATCCGTATTGAGTCCTCATCTTCGTTCTTATTGCTGCGACATTCAGACGATACTGATTTTAATATCGGTCTCTCTCTTCCCCCACCCAATACCCGATCCACGTCGTGGTAGAATTGATAGAACGCTAGGGTGTGTGAGACCATTCACGTAGAAATATGTGTGAATGGAGGAGGCATACACGGCGTTGTTCAACGCAAACCTTAATCACAGAGAGCACAAAACTCCAACGTTTCGGCGTTGTAAGCAAAAATAGCGCAAAATGTCGCCGATGGCGGGATTCATCAGCTCGGTAAGATCATCGATATGCGGATGCTCCGCTGTGGACACGTTTAATCATTTTCAAGGACCTTAATGACGAATTTCCAATACTACCTAGTCAAGCAGGGACATTCATCAGAGACAATTACCATATGCAACCTTTGTTGTCGAACACTTGATTGATAAACAGCGTAACAATACCTTTACTATAGACAGAGTCTGGTACCTTCGCTATAGAGCCATCTTGCTTAAACGGTCAACATAAACCACAATTCTCGTGTTGTCATACGCAAATTCCTATAATCAAACAATATATGCATGTTGATGGACTCCCAACACCCCTTGGGTACAGGAAAACTAGCTATTGGCGGTTCCGCGAGAGCTGAGAGATATACCAGTAGACACGTTATTCACGTACGCATATAAGTGCTGACCCATCTGTGAAGTTTAAGCTACTGATACCGTTTGCTTACTGACCCACAAGTCTTATCACGACCGAGATAATCACTCAACGCAGTTTCCTGTGCCTCATAGAGGTTCCGTTTCTTCAACTTCTCCTCATGAGGGACAACGATAAGAGGAGTATCCTCAACATCCGTGCTATAGCACAACACGTTTTAATCGATGGACTATTGATGTATTATCGCACTTAATCTTGCCGAAAATTCTATGCCTGAGTCCTAGAACTCCTCACTCCCTATATCACGTAGCAGAGCTGCACAATGCTCATCTGTGGCATATGCCGAACAAATGAGATCAGTGACCGACTATGACAGAGTCTTAAGATGAGCAAGCTCATAGTCTGGCCTGCGTGACAATGCATCAGTCAAACATTCTGCTTGCCCGTCTTATACTTCACCTCGAAGTTGTATTCGACAAAGAAGGAAAGCCAACGAGCCAATCTCTGAGAGATGTGGCGACTGGGTCGCAGTGCGCAATGAAGCATGATCTGTGTAGATCACAAACGGCTTAGAGCCAATAAGATAAACTCTGAATTTGACGAGAGCATACTTCATTGCAAGTAGCTCTTTGTCATGAACAGGATAGTCCTTTTCTGCAGCCTTCAGATGCCGGGACTCAAACGCAATGACCCGTTCCCATCCATCACAATCTGTTTGTAGCAGAGCACTGCCTATGGCAAAGTCAGATGCGTCACAGACGACACTGAAAGATCGATCAGGATCGGGCAAAGCCAAGATTGGCGCATGAAGGAGACTCTCCTTTACTGATTGAGAAGCTTCATGTTCGGTTCTGCTCCAGCACAACCTCACAATTTTTTCAAGATATTTGGATAATGGCCGAGACGTATTTGCTTAAATCGCACTTTAGTTTTTTTAAGTAATTGGCAAGGCCAAGACACTTACGTATGCTTTTTGGTCCTTCTGTACCGGTCCATCAATTATGGCTTTTATCGTAGCGGTACCGCTCCGAATCCTCGCTTCCCAATGGAGTACGTTAAGAACGTAATTTATTCTACAGTAAAAATGCGCTTACGTGCGTTGGCCTACAACTTGTTCGTGCGCATGCACCCGAGCATCGCTCGTAAATGGTCGATTTGATTGTCCACGTCCGACCGACCGCTCATAGCACGCCTATGGTTAACGATGTAATCAAATTACGTCTGTGCATAGCCTCGGTGAGGTCTTAATAACTATGTCGCTAGACGATTAAACGTAGCCGGGGCATTTGATGACCCCTGTGGCATAAGGAGCTCCCAGAGAGTACCGCTCGGAATGCGGACCGCTGTCAGCGGAATATTGCTCTCTCGCATGAGCAACTGGTAATAAACATCGACTAAGTCGAGCATACTGTACATAGTACTGCCCACCATATTCTTCTGAAGAACATCCTTGCTAGGGATTAATAACTGAGTTAGAATGGTAAACGCATTCAGCTAATTGTAAGCATGGACAATGCGCATATGGGCTTTCGGACATAAAATGTCGGTATGGAATGAGGAGATTTGTTCTTACGAACCATACCAGCCGCGTGCTTTGCACTAAAGAAGTAGCTAATTACGTCACACTGTTCTTTTGGTAAGGGCCACTACCGTGTTATGTAGTATCAGGTTCCAGGAACCAAGTCAATTTTATAACGTACATTTCTGTCGGGAGATAAGACGGACGGTGGGTTGTGACACACTACGTCTTAAGATTCCTTTATTAGATAATAGAACGAGTCCATAAGATAATTAAGTATCGACGATACACTACGCGCGTCAAGTGCCAATCTTAGTGTCCTTAAGGACTGACTCGTCAAATGACGAAAATGAGTTCAATTTAACATCGGGTCGAATGGTCACTAATTCGTATTACTCTCCTGGCGTCATAGCGTGTCTAGATTCGCCATCAGATATTTCGTCGAGCCCAAAAAGAATATACAAGCATGGAAGAGTCTTAGGCCAATGCTGTCATCAACATAGCGAGTCACCCCGTTGACAAATGCATGTAGTGTATTGTTACTATTAGCACTTCGTGACATCCTGAACATTTGGCGATTAGAAGTTGCCACCCTACGTCGAAACAGTCTCTTTGAGGAGACTTTACCTCTCTTAGGGGCCGAAAAAATGGGGTCCTTGTGGTTGCGTTTTACCGTAGCACGCTCTATACGAAAGCTTATGTCGTGAGCGATATCTAGTGGAGGTTTACGTAATTCGATCAATTTACTTAGTGTTTCCACGTTCCACTTCACGTGCATTATGTGGCCTTTCTCTGATTGCTTCGGCTTTTCGTCTACAATCTCATTACTGACATTCATTGAGGTGCCATCGCGGCTGCCCTCACTCAGTAGAATTTCACGTGCCACCCCCACTCACATTAGAGGAAATACCTTCTTTGATAAATCGGCCCTACTAGTTGTGAAAATGAATAGCTGTATTCTTTATGCATGCAGTCACTCATTATCACAACTAGTATCACTCAACGGAGTAGTAATCGCTACACGGACGGTGAAACAGGTCCCCCGAACATTTAAAAGTCATTGACATTTTAGTTAATTGACTCGGATATACCAATGTCCAGCACGTTGACATCTTCAGTCAACGGCTCGCGCCGATGTTGCTTCTGTTGCATATCGAAGGTGGGTTCATGACTATCCAAATCTTCGCTAGGGACGTTAAGCTATGCATCTAAGGTCTTCGACCTCCAATCAATCCCTGGCGCATGGCGTTCAAGCCAGGACATACCTAGGATGAGATCGTATCTCGAATCCAAATCGAGGACAAGACAGCGCTCAATGCTGTCAAAGTCCAAAACCTTCACACCTAAGTTCAACGGAACTTTAGGCACTGTGACGCGACTTCCAGTTTCTTAATGAGACGGTGATCGATTCAACTCTATGCGCTTAAAGTGCCTTCAGCGTATCTCTGACTTCCCTAAATGTAACGACGTCGAGCATAATTGCATAATGCTCCTGAATCGATTAAATCGACCACTGCTTCTCATATCCATTGATTGTCGCCTCTGCGTCTAGCAAGCCAGGCTTGTTGTATGCCCTGTAATGGCGGAGTACAGATCTCTCTGGATATAATCCCTTCTTTACTCCATCTCGTGTATAAGTGACAGAAACTATTTCTGCCCCATTAGGGCACCCCGCGACTACCGGTTGTCGACATTTCCCCATGCCATACCACATGTTTAGTTGGTACGGGGTTTCTACTTATACGATTTTATCGTTGCTTACGCAAAGGGCAAGTGAGAAGCAAGTGTTTCGTGCTTCCGCACATATTTTAAAAGTCTCACTTCCGGTTGTTGCTATGCAACTGAAGTTCAGCTTCACCTTCATCTTCATCGTTATTTCGTCCCATCGATTTACCCTTGCAATAAGCTAAAGTCTTTGTTTAATTTTCTCTCGCAAAGCCTGGCTTAAACCCATTCCAACTAAGTCTGGCAAATTTAAAGTTGTGCTCAGAATTTTGATAGTTGCTCACAGCCTGTTCAAAGCAGAGAATGGTCACGAAAGACCTCGGTATGGCCACGCCAGTACGAAGACCATCCATGAAGACAGTCACATAGACTGTCTCAGGGAGGTGCAAACTGCAGTGTAGACATAAGTTCTCTACTCTAGGAAATATTCCGTTAGCTCATTCTTACCCTGACGGGCAGCTAAGAATCGTGAGAGCACGCGATACGCCTGGTCGGGCGGCGATAAATATTGCAAAAGATTTAACTTAAGCGATTCCCATGTGGGAAACGCCAAGTCGACAGACTTGCCACACGTCAGATTCCACTCGTTAGCTCTAATATCGAGCTTTCAGATGGTCAGTGAGACTCGCTGATGATGACAAGTGAGATCAAGCCAGATCTCATAGCCATATTAATCTCACGGATCCAGAGGGTGATATTTTACCCCTCCTTCCCGAAGTAATGCTCAACGTACACCCTAAGGGGACGAGGATTACCTCTTCATCTGGCATTGCCACAAAGCATGTTGGCACAGCCGACGCTGCTTGATTTTAAGCGTGCCGTAGAAAAGTCGATTTATACAATATGAAGGTCTCAACGCGTGAATTTAGCACATCGGGACGTTGCGCAACTATACACTTTACATTTTCTTTGGTCCTATGAACGCGTTCATCTTATCAAGCGCGACCTTTTAAGCCTCAGTAAGGGGAGTAATTTGCTTTATCATCACCGAAGATAAGTCGTACAGACTCAGGGGTAAATTGGCTACAAGTTCTACAAACTGTTGCGGAGAGGCAAAGCTCCATAAGGTAGTGGGAGACTCTACGCTTTATAAGCAGCTTTTTTTAGAATAACTCGGTGTATATAGTCAACAAGCTAAGAGAGCTTACGGTCCCTGTTCCATAAAACCAACGATTAAGAGAACCACAGCACAGTGTGCTCTACGAGCAGCTGCCTTGACGAGGCGATTCTAGACTCTTCTAAGATCACAAGAAGTCTCAGAGAGGCACGTCTCTTTACGGATCAAAATGGGAACTGAGCTTTATTTGTTTTTAATAAAAGTAAACCTTAGAATTGATGTCAAAGAGGTACTTCGACCAGAGAGTGAGAACCTAACATTACGTTTAGACGATTAGTAATGCGCAGAAGGGCTGATTACTAATGCGCGACTGTACGATTAGTACTATGTGATGTGCGATTAGTAATACGCGGCTGTACGATTAGTAATGCGTGAAGTGGAGATTAGTACTGCGCGACCGTAGGATTAGTAATGGGCGACATAGCGGCTACAAATGCGCAGTTGAAGATTACAGTAGGCGTTCGAGTAGTAAACAAGTTTGCCAACTGAGAAACTGAATATATAACTTTGCATTTTACCGTCTAGTGCTTCACATCCTTCGTCGGTGTGAATAATGTACTTTATCTAGATACTGATTTTTTTATAAATACCTCTCTATAAGATCTCGTATTATATAGTAGACATAATTTAAAATCCATCACTGATACGGTGTTCTAATATCATTTTTAAGGTTTCTCATTCCTTGTGTGCATCACACACTTTTCGTTGATTTCAGTCGTTGTGTGATCCTGTTACATTTTTTCGAGTTTTTTACCAACTGTGCAAATTGTCAAGTCCCGGTGATCCCTGCGCTTTAACAGGCTCGTCTGTTGCAGAATTTTGGATAATGCCACGGCTGGCGAGTAGGTGTTGTAACGGGTTACCGACAGTTACGTACTGGTATATTAATACGGAGTCAACTTTCACTGACAAAAGTGAGGTCATTTCCCAACTAAGTGTAAGAACTAAGCAGAAGGAGGACCAACGACTAAGGCAAGGCTAAAGTTGTAACAAAAGTAAAACTAAGATTTGATACATTTAAGTCCTATGACTCTTTCCCTTCTGTTTGCACTGACTTTTTATATTAATACAACTAAACGTATGATGACGTCTACTCACCGCTTATTGCGCGCGTCTAGCAGCGATTATTGGACTGATATAGTCACAATATCGACGAATAAATAGATTCTTCAGTCACCCCACTAATATTAATGTGTTTCGTGATACTATTGAAAGAAATTTCAACGAAATATTCTTGATTGCCATTTCCTTCTTAATGGCAGTTTCGTGTAACGGGCTACCCCGTTACAGGTGTGGCGCCTGTTTTATTGTTTGACGTGCTCTATTTGCATTACGCATTTATAAGTATTCGTAACGACGCCGTTATCCGCGGCAAAATTCCACGCCGTCTCAAGGTGATGAACTCTTTTAGTCGGCGTGCGTGCGCCAACTATGAGCCTTAGCTATGTGCGAATATAGACAAGCGGCAACAGCAGTTTGACGGGAGAGGCGATACGGCAGCAAGTGAAACCGACAATAGAAGCAAGTGAGGAAGCAAGTGAATTAACTATACATTTTTGGACCATTTTTTTGCCCAATGCTAACCTACTAAAGCTACTAGCTCCTGCCGTGCCTCTATTTATCGTCTTGTTTTGCATCTATAGAAACCTAAAATTTCGAATCTGACCAAGCTGCTAGTTGTGGACCAGCAAGGATCGTTTATGGTCAGCAAGTGGAGGGCAATGATAACCATGGTGGCTATTTTCTGGGCTTGGCAGTCCTGCTTACCCACATTATATAGTACGCTTCATTGCTGTAAAGCGCGGAGCTGTCAGAAACGTACAAGATGCGATAAGTCTGACAAATCCCTATAACATCACGCCTGCTCCACTTGAAGCCAGAAAACATGTTAGTACTGGCCCGCCCGATCCGTAGAATCAAGGTGGACGAAGTGTGTACGGGTGCATAGTACTACGGTACTCAGCTGTCTATGGCGAATAGGGACCGTAGCCTCCCCATATTATCTAACAACCGCCGCAAGAAGAGTACGCCATTATAGCAACTACGATAACGACGATCCCTCGAGTGATGACGGAGCGAATGGCAACGCGGACGAGCGGCAGATGTTAGCTTCGGCTATCTTTGGCGGCATTTTCGGTGCACCGGCCTAAATGCCTGGTTATCGACGCGTCGGGCCTAACGCACGCTACACGATTACTGCTACCCGTCGAACAAGTCGTGTAACAAGTTATACCGTTACATTAATTGATACGAATGTATCAATTTTTGAATACCATCTATTACGATAGTTTCAATCAACATTACTCAGGAGAGATGATGTTGGCGCAATATTACCGTAAGGGTATTTTCTTGAGTGCTATACTTGTTGGTTGGTGTACACGGTATATCAACCAAATTGACTACCAATCGCTGCAGGACGCATGCAATGGGTGGTTAGCAAGAAACCTACATAGGATATTGTCGTCTAATATAGTTATTTGAAAACAAAGATGGTTTATTGAGGAAACTTAAGTACATGATTACAGTTCTACTTGTTCACTTATATAGAGACACTGAGCTCTGTTTATTAGTTTGCGCTACCCCACGCCACGTGTATGTGACGTCAGTAGTGCGCACTCTTGTGTGTTTTTTACACAAGGTCTCAACAGTCATCTGGTAAGAGCGTGCCTCGGTACAAATAGTGTCTATGTTGTAATGTGTTTACTGAAGGATACGAGTATCCTGTGACCCACTTTGGTAATTGTACGGGCACATAACAAGCCACATATAATGACCACAGTGTAGGCAGGCGCCTCAAAACCTCACGTACACTCTACATGCATTGGAAGGCTGCTCCACTACGCGACACACTTAGCCTAAGAAAAAGTAACACTGTTTTTAACCTACAGTTGAAGCTTTCGTAATGTATAACATCGCTTGTCTCATTTTAACGATATCAAACTACAAATTTTCAATATAGCTTACCTGCTCCACTACCCATTGCTCACCCGTAGCCTCGATTCGTGTTTTTTTTCGAATATAACAGACTACGTCAACCATGCGTGAAGCAGGTGAAGCACCCAGTTTACTCGACAGTGCTATCTCATCAATATTTATTCAGCAAGGTTATATTGTATAGCTTTCTTCATAAATATAATATACTCAATGATCCATTTTGGTGTGTCAATAACATGGCTTGATCCGTCGCACTACTTCAAAAGTTAAGAGCGATAATTTTGATCTGTGTAAGGCCAGGCCATCGACCTATGGTCGTTTATTTTATCCATATCAACTTTCTGGTACCAATATCGCTGTAGTGAGGCATGTGTTGACACACAACTTTCAGGTTGTGTGTTAGCTCTGACTAGAACGTGGCGTGTGTCGAAAGTACAAAGAGACATCCTAAATGTCTCGCAAGGCCGACATTTGTCCGACTACATTTCAGATCTTGCTTGTACAAGACAATAGAGACTGCAAACGGTGTCGATAGCTCAACGAAGTCCGCGTGGATTAGCCTGCACAAGAACTAAGACGAGAGAGGGATATGCTGAGCAAAAAGATCGAAGATGTCGTATTGGTCTTATAGCATGGCTGTAACAAAAAAGCTTGTAAGAAACATCGTTGTTTGGCGTGCACATGTAAACGACGACTGGCGACATCAATAAGTGAATCCTCGCATGAATTTGTTAGCATGATCAAAGGATCTGTCGGTTCAACGACGTCGAGGAGACGCATCTTGTGTATGTTCACCGCGTTTACCGACTTGACATTGAACAGGATGTGACGAATCGATAACTAATGCAGGAGAACAGGCTGAAAGACGGCGCGCTCGGATATCAGAGAGAGAAAATGAGCGAGGTTTGTTTATTGTAAAGCGAATGGACGGAACGTGATTGACTTGAAGCTGCAACGGTGAAATTTGATTCTTCCGTGTTGAAGTGAATGGTTGCCGCGGCTCTATTGTTGTAGCAGGCGAGACACATCGTCTGGCACGTCGATCTCCGATTGTCGATGTACATGTTGCACGACAAATATATACAGGGAGATTGCTATGGGATTGTCAGTACAATTTGAGAAAACAGGTCGCCAATGATTGAAAGGCGTGCGTTCTTATGACGAACGAGTAACGTGGTGCGACCATCGACACTGATCATCCTATTATTTGCCAAGCACCGCGGTCTTTATCGTATGATGCTTGATTTTCTTTCGGACGGACTTGGCACCAGTGACCTAAGTCTGCATCGGTAGAGGTACCATATTAACGAGAATTGCAAAGCAAAATTCAACGACGTCACTGATGGAGCAGTGTTACAAGTCGGCGACATTTCCGGTGCAGCGACAAAGTTCCAGCAGACTCGTAATGATTCCATGCGGCAACAAATAAACACAACAGCAAGTGCGATCGACGACATGCATTTGGTGATGAAAAACAGTTAGTTAGCACATTTTGTTACCGCCGAACGAGACGGTGACCATCAATTTCTTACTTTTGTATACAGTTCAAGCGTTACGGATCGAAAAATCGTCGTGCATGTGAATGCTGCATTGTTATCACTTTTGAGCCAAGCACGTGCGTACGCGCGTGCGTGACTTCTTGCAGACAACAAGTAGCTGCCGGAAATTTTGCCTTTTACCGTGCGCACGCTCACATTCCACATCGAGCTCGCAATTACATCTTTACCTTCATCTAATGGCGATGTGCAACTCCGCTATCATCTGCCATCATCTCCAACAATGCTCCAGTTGTATCGTACCCACATAGTGCATCTCTATGCCTTTGTCCAGCGTGCATGCCGCCGTCCCCTGCGACCACATTCGTTGACAAATGTCCGCGGTGGACGCCGTCCACACACGATCAATCTAAGCCGCTGAAAACGCGATGCGCACCACGTTATTCTCCTTCCCGTCAGCAGTGTTGCCTCCAAATACGTACATCGCGCCATTGCAAACCACAGTTCGGTGCCATGCACGCGGAGTCAACGGGGGATCACACTTGACCGGTTTCCAAATCGGAATGTCTTCGTCTACAGGCGACAAAATCATGCATCAGTCGAGTAATCATACACCAGTTGCTGCAAACGTAGTACCTGCTCCAACGTCCAGCACATACGCGTCGCCTTTCAAGCACCCGGTATTACCTCCGTAGACAATCAATTGCGAGCCAATACTGGCACTCGAATGCGTGTAGCGCAATGCAGGGCCACGCCCTTGAGTCTCTACTTTGCACCACACACAATCGATGTGCTCACTCGAAGCATCTTCTGCACCAGAAATACCATATTGGCTTCAATACTCGCATACGCTTCCTGACAAACACGCACCGATCTCGAATGAAAAAAGCTGGCCACGACGACACTTGCCGTCGTATCCACCAAATATGTACATGCGATCGTTGATGACGCATACTGAGTGCGTCGACGACGATCCCGGAATCTCTCCGCGAGGTTGAAGTTCTACCCATGTCGGAACCTCGGTGTCTGTTATATGCAAGCTAACGATTAGACCTCATCATACAATCGATGCAACAAGAGTACGAACCGAAGCGAAGCGCAAACGTATCACTCAGTCGTCGAGGGTGGCCGTAGCCTCCGTACAATATTGCCATCCCCTGCAACACTGTCAATGAATACCAATACCGCATTGACGGAGGCGTTCCAGCCACTTCAATTTTTTCCCACTTCCACTCACTACACTCTGATTCGCAACACACGCACAAGGTGATTGTCAATCGGATACACTAAACTGCTCAATGCAAAACTTGCGAGGTGAACGTACTGAGGTGAAGTCGGTGAAGTTCCGTCAGAAAATTACCATCAGTGGTGCCACCAATCGCATACAAATTGTCGTCAATGACGAAAATCTGGAGGAGATGGCCTAATGGTGGCGATACACCGCCAACCGGCGGTCGAATCCATTGAGGCAAAGGCTTTGCGGCAAGATCTAACGTGTATAGGTCATTTAGCCGTAACTCGCCTACGATGCCGCCTACAACAATCATAACGTTTCCATACATTGCGAGCCCACAATCGTATCGTGGATCCGGTGGAGAGCCCTCTGAACGCACTACTTGCCACTCCATTCGAGTAGCGCCGAGCTCCCCGCGCTTCAACTTACGCGCTTTAGTCTTCTTGCTGCATGCACAAATGCTAGCCGGTTATGACTTTTTCGGCACTGATATAGTAGGCGTCTCCTCAACCGTCGGCGGTTGTCCATACGAATCAAAGCTCCTTTTTGGTAGCGATGTTCGTGGATGGCGCGAAGGTTCCACAGTGACGTTTTCATCCAGAGAGACGAATTCTGCTACCAATGACGAAGGCTGCTCACTGTCCGACGAAACCAGATCATCAAGATCGATAAGGTCATCCAAATCACTCAGACTGTCGAACAAGAACGGTGCTGCACTGGTATTTGGCACGAGATCCTCGTACCCTTTGTTTGCCTCGTAGCCCGCAAACATGTCCGTGTCAGCATACATGCTGTGCTTGTTCCTACTGACATGCACATGGTCCGCTTGACCAACAGCTCTTTGTAATACTGACAAATGAGCCGACGTCGAGATCTACATTACAAGACATCAAAAATCACTCAGAACTGCACCAAACCACGAACATACACTTTCAACGACCCAAGAGATCAATGTACCGGCAAATGACCAGCTCGCTCTGCACGAACACATGGCATTCCCATCGTTTGTTCTGGCGCAGCAAGTAGCGCCGTCTCACGGATCTCGAGCATCTGCTGTGCTTGACACAGCGTACAAGCGCCAACTGTAGAGAGGGACTGCTGGAGGCAGGAGAAGCACAAGACGTGTCCGCAGTCCTGTTGGGCCGGCAAGTGCGTCACGCAGAGGCAAAATGGACACATAAAGCCCAGCGACCTCTGCGGATTTGAGCTGTACACTGTTTCTGGTCCACCCCACGGGTCGCTGTCCGGCAGAAAGTGTCTCGTGCTGAAAAATTCGTTCCCTTCTGCAGCCTTTTCTTCGTCTTCGTCGCACATACGCGGACCTTCGCTTCCGCCAATGGCTCTCCCAAGCTCCTCCGCTGCGTCGTGAACTTCCTCGTCAACGTCTCTGCGCGGCAAGTGCCGCATATCGAGCCCAGCGCCAAGCGTCCAGCCCCGCGAGCCGTTCGGCTCTTTGTGCCTCCCAAAGTCGCTGGCACGCACGACGACCGCCGATTGGCTGAAAAGACGCAACAAGGCGCACACACGTGCACCGAACACGCAGGTGCGAGCGCAAAACACAGTACTTTGTCTGACTACCCAAAAAAAACAGCTGGGGCCGGTCGCACGCAACGGTATGGCTACACCTGTCAGTTCCGATAGAAGACAGACACGAAAGCATGTGTCAGTCTGCTACTGTATCTGATACAGTGTCGCTGACACTGTCCATTTTTTGAGCTGACGAAAAGACAATGACAAAGTGTGAGTACGAAGAGCAGTCCATTTACATTGCGGCAGCCGATTGGGTTCGACAGCGCCTTCTGCGTGTCACGGGAACGATTGCACCTCACTGATGCACTTGACCAACAGGTTTTCACATGTGAAACTTTTCTTTTGGGAAAGCAACAGGTAGGTAAGCTCTTTTGGACAGAATGAGTCTCGTCGACTAGCTGCATGCACATTGGCCCCGTTTGCACTGGCAACTGATGCACCTCACGTTCACGAAGAGTCTTCATCGACAATAGTGAGCTCATTTGCCAGGTCATCGCAGTTGTCACCGATCGGGCAGTTGACGTCGTCGTCAGGCATGTGGTACAGACACTTACTGATGAGGAACTCTTGGCGATACTTCTGCACTGTCACATCCTCCGGCACGTCGGCGATGCAGATCTCGAGGAAGTATTTGAACAGGAACATGCCGTTGATGAAGATTGTGAACATCCACACGCGGGTAGGCATTTCCAGATGATTGAAGAAGTCGCCTGTGAAAATGATAACTGCACCATTGGTACACACGGAGATCGCTGCAAACGCTTGCAGCACCTGGTACCAGTATCCCATGCTGCGCACGTTACGCGGGCGTGGACGACGCGACTCGAAAATGAGACGGTATGCGTCCAAGCGGATCTCAAAGTAGTTGTTCACGTAGGACAGCATAGGCGCAAACGGAAAAGCCACGACAAACATTGTCGTAAAACCAAACTGGAGCGCCATCTCCGTGTAGTCGTCAAAGGTACCGTGCCAGTCGTACTGCGCCATAAAAAGTTCGCGTTCAGCGTCGGACTGCTTGTAGTCATTCAAGTGACCCAGTAACTGGTACCTGCTGAAGTACACAAACAGGCGAGGAACAGCCACTTCGGCAATGTTGCCCACAAACAGTCGCGAGCAGAACACGATCGCGAGCATGTACTCGAGCTCGTGCATGCAGCTCACATCGCAACCTTCGAATCCTTCTTTCAGGAACGCCACGTAAAACAGACCCGCGTAGTTGTTTACAAACTGAAAGATGACAGTCTTGATAATGAGACTGTTCTCGTACTCCATATCCGTGCGGTGGTTTTCCTGATCCACAAGCACAATCGAAACGTAGTTGTAGATCTTTGTCATGATGGTGATCTGGACAACGTTGGCGAGCGACGACACGATCGAGCCGTACTTGTAATTATCCAGCACGAGCTTGTCCGAGTCGTCGCCCTTGGTCAGGTCGTACGTTAGCATGAAAATCGAGGACACGATGACGAACACGACCAGGATGAGGAAAGAGATGACCACCCAACTGTAGGCCACTCGCTTGAGCTTCTCACGAGGGGGAAAGTATCGCGTGGGCTTGCCATTGATGGGCGAGGGGATGCGCTCGCCGTAGAACTGCGGGCGAAGATTCACCGTCTCTGAAAAGTGTGCTGTGCCCCAGCGTAGCGTCTCTCGCGAGCTAAGCCGCTTCCAGTTCTCGAGGTAGATGGTCATCCAGATTGTCATGAACGCTCCAAAAAGCGGCGAGATGTAGGCAAACACGGTACTGTAGTTGTCATGTGGGATGCAGTAGCTCACGACACCCGTGAGGATTCCAATCAGCGTCGGGTACAATAGCCACTTGGTGTAGTGTCCGACGTATAGAAAGTAGAGCGCCACCTTGACGCCAAAGTACTGGCAGATACGGTCAAACGGTTGGTTCATCGGCGACGTGTTCCACACAATCCAGCGCTCCTTCAGGTCCATCTTCTCTTGCTCTTTGTGCAACGGATACGTCTCGACAATGATCTGCTCGTAGATGAGTCGGTCAATGTCCTGCCCCGCCCCTGTCTGGTGGTTGGTGATAATGTGCTCAATGAGGCCAATGCGGTCCGTGCTCGAGAAGAGCGATCCATTGGGTCCCTTCCGCGCGTAAAACTGCTGCAAGTCACGCGCTTGGAAGTACGGCGCGAAGATATAGTCAAACGGCGAGTAGCGGTACGTCTGCTTCACGTCGCGAAGCGGGAACGGCGCAATGCCGTACTCGGGAATGCCGTGGAACGACGCGTGGCGCAGCTCTGCCGCGTCCAGCTGCAAGCGCATGCCGAGGAGCTCAGCGTCCCGCCGCATGAGGTTCTCCGGGGCGCGTATCTTGCAGAACACGAGCTCTTTGCCGCTAGAATAGAAGAGACGCAGCTGCAGCCCTGCCCCACGCAGGCGCTTGATGATCGTGTCGCGCTCGTCGCTCGCTTCGATCACGCGCTTGGGCGGGTGTGGGAACACAATCACGTAGTCCCATCGGTCCGGTGCGTCGCCCTCAGTGGACGTGCCGTAGTCCAGCGGGACGCGCCGCCGTAGCTCGGCAGTCTGGGGCTGGGGATATGGATCCAGCATGGGCGGATCGATCGCGTGAGTGGACAAGCACTGACTCGGTGGCGGAAATGCACTGAGTTTAGGAGGAGAAGAAAAGCGAGAAACAGAAAGAAAAAGAAAGAGCGAGAGAGAGAGAGAGAGAGAGAGAGAGAGAGAGAGAGAGAGAGAGAGAGCGAGAGAGAAACAGTATCGGGAAGGAGAGGGCGCCTCAATGCGAGGACTACTCTAGTGGTTGGCGGCCCGTCCTGTCCTGTCTCGTCCAACGTGGCTGAGCAGATGGCACGTCACAAAGTGGGACGCGCGCGAGCGGGTGAGAACACACGCAGTGGGGAAGCGTCTGGTTGACTGCGATGCACCGGAAATTCACGAGTCCGTGCAACGACAAAGCCGACGAACCGATCAATCGATCTGCTGGACGGTCGTCAGAGTATCTCGAAAGCCATCGAAAGCTTTTGCAAACTGTGCGCTCACCGGTGTGGAGGTACGTCGATCGAGGTGAGCCATGTTCGCCAACTGCGTGATGCGAGTGCACACGTACGGACTTTGGCTTGTCGCTGCGTTTGTCTATTTCGTTGCAAGGTCCGAGAATAGTCGGGCGCGCTATGGTTGGCGCGTCCCATAAAAAACGCCATCCTCATGCTAGTGTCGCAAGTTTGTCGTACTGCTCGCACTATGGCAATGGAGGAGGGCCTGGAGGATCGCACATTACGGTGGATAATAAGTAGTAGGCGAGAGAGCACATTCGACGGAAGAAGAATCGCGTCGGACCGTGCGCACCCAATTTTGGCGGAACGCACCTGTCAGCGCTCATGATCGCAGGTGGAAACTCGTCCACACGCAATACGAACTACACGAGACACTGACGCACGGAGCTGGGACTGAACGCTTTGGGCTGCCAGCAAGCACCGCACCCAGAATCAACACTCCGAGACGGCTCATGCCTAACGACCATCGAGTGCATCCATCTCTGCACATCGGCTGCCGAGGTAGGTGGGTCCCCTTCCCAGCGATGACCGAACAAAGTCACATGCGGTGTTCCGTGATGGCCGCTTGGCGTGTAGAAACCGTATCAACGAATAAGCCACTACCGCTTGACAAAACTTACCACGTCCTCTCGATTCGAGAGCGCGACCGTCGGATGTTAACAGAGAGAAAGAGGTCTTGAACAGCGTATGATGGCGGGTCATTTGCCAGTTCTACAGACGATCGCTCCGCGCCAACAGCGCTGAAAATCCAGAGCCACTTCATAATAGACGGTGACTGGACGCGGGATTCTCTTGACACCCTCGACTCGAAGATGCGTGTGGCTTCGTCGCAACGCGTTCGAGCGACGCACATTCGCAACTCGAGTCGAAAGCAATGAAGCAAACACTCTGTCATTTGCACGGTCAAACCACATTGACAAGCGCCTCATGAGCTCGTTTTCCAATCGCGTCAAGCAGCGGACACTGCGTCGCACGGCAATGGCCAACACGGACATCAGCACGTTCATCTCACGAGCGTCGTCCGAGCGAGCGACAGTGCTGGCGTCACCCTCGCTGTCGTCATCGAGCGAGACGCTCAAGGACTGGATGTACTGGCAACGCGACGCTAGCAACGCGCACTGCTGGACCAAGGTCTACGGCGTGCTCGACAGTGAGTTTCTCTGGCTGTTCAAGACCAATCACTCGAGCAAGACCATGTTCCTCCAAATCGCCGTCTCGGACGTCCACGTGTCGGGCCAGCGCCAGCTGCGCGTCGTGGACCCAAACGGAGAGCACATGGAGATCTGGCTCCTGGACGAAGACAGCTTTAGCGAGTGGCATCACCGACTCGAGGAGGCAGCGGCGCTCACGTCCCAGTTTTTCCGCGCCACGGAGCTCGAGGCCCGACGGCTGCCGCGCCATAGCGCCTACCGCGGCAGCCTCGTGTCTTATCGTCGGGCGAGCAAGCGATCTCGGTGCCGAGCGCTGCTCGGGTGTCTCACGCAGTGGCGCCAGAAAGCCGCCGAGCCGTCCTGGTGACTGACTGACTGACTGACTGACGGACAGACTAATCGACTGACGGACCGACGGACTAACAAATGACTTGCTCTCGTTGCCGTCTATTGGTCCGGCCGACTGTCCGTCCGTCCGTCCGTCCGTCTCACTGTATTATCGTTGGCTGGCGGGTCTTTCGTTGCAAGGGGAGACAAGGAGGTCGTCCCGTTTTTGTCCGCGCGATCGGTCCCGCCGTTGCTCACATGTGACATCTCCAGATAGAGGAGGCAAAAAACGGGGCACAAACGTGGCGCTTCTACCGCCAAGCTGGTCGTCTCGTCTCCTGTTGCGCGTCGCGTCCTGTCTGCCTGCAGCAGCCCTGTGGCGCGCCCGCTCCCTCTGGCTCAATTGCGAGGAAAAACGCGTCGACGAGCCCGTACTTTGCAATTTGCACCGCGTCGGCACACACACACACACACAAACCCCATGCGGCGGCTGTCTTTGGCGGCAACGCCCTCGCGGCGGAAGCAGCAGCAGAAGAAGCGACTACCGCAGCAGCAACTGCAGCAATTGCAGCAACAAGAGCGCGTACGTGTGCGGTCCTCGTGCAGCAAGTCCACGAACAAGTCGATGGACAGTCAGCGCTCGACGTGTGGCAACTTGAGTATGCTCTCGTCCGTGTCGGCGTCGCAGTCGTCGGACTCGCTCACGTCGCTGTCGACCGCTACGAGTTCCTGCAGCGGCGTGATGGGCGACTATGACGATGATGCCGACGAGCAACTGGAAGCGAGCGAGTGCTGTGAACAGGGATGGATGTACTGGAAAAAGAGCGACGACTGCTGGCTCAAAATGTACGCGCGACTGCGCAACGAGGTGCTGTGGCTCTCGAAAGGGCCGGTGGGCAATGCTATGGCGGTGGTTCAGATTGCGGTTGCTGGGGTGCGCGCGACAGACATTGGCGGCATCATCGCGCGAGGCCCTGCCGGCGAGAGCATGGAGCTCTTTGCCTACGACCGCGAGCGAACGGACGACTGGGTCGATGCACTGTTTGTTGCTGCTCAGCTCACGCAGTCGTACGAGCGCTCGGTAGCGACCGAGGGATCGTTGATCCATGTCTCCTCGCGCCGAGGAGTCAAGGGGCTGGACCAAGTGTACTCGGGAACGCTCGTCACGTACAACAAGGAGCAGGAAAAGTCGCCGTGGAAGCAGCGGCTGCGCAATACGTGTCGACGACAACTGGAGAAGTTTGTCGACCGCCTAGACACGACCAAGCGGTAAAGCTGCCTAAGAAGACTCATCATTCTCGCTCAGCCTTAGACAGAAGAGCTCAGATCGCTTGCGAACCTATTTATTTCAATGAAAACACAATGAATCGGGCTAATTGCTGCTGCTGTAGCCAACGATCGATGCTACAAGTTGCGCTCAATGCCGGGGTACGCAAGCACCGATGACGATACATGGGCAACGAGCGCGTCTTGCAAGTACCGATGACGATACATGGTCAACGAACGCGTGTTGAGCTTGACATGTTCATGTTAGACTATCCACAAGTTTTTTGGGACGGCGTTACAGCTCTGGAAACAAAGATGAACATCCGGGATCGGCAAGAGGTATGGTGAAATTTCTGCTGAACGACGGGTCGACGGCCAAAGCGAAACACCCTGTGCTTGTTTTCTGGTGCTGTCGTTCGCTGACTTGACTTGCAAATTCGAGACAGATCGTTTGCCGACTTTGTTGTCTGTCCAGCTTGCAACGATCATAACGCCTCAATGACCAATGACTTCTTTCTCCAAGAAGCGCTGGCTGCTGTACGCAGAGCATCTTTGCAGCATCCTGACCACGAGTCCACGTGCTCAAGCTTTGGGGTATCTTTGCAGAAACGTCGACATGGTCGTGCGTGTCGCATTTCTTTTTTGAGCGAGAAGAAAAGGTTCCTCGCGTTGACGTTGGCAGACCAGCGCTTGTTGCACAACGAGTCCACTTGCACACATTGAAGCTGCTGGCTCAATGTAGACGTTCGCTGAACAATGGCTGGACCTACGATCGAGTCAGATTGTATCAGCTACGAGCGCGCGAGTCATGGTCGCGGATTTGCGGTGGCACGCCAGCCAAAAAAGCATACTCGACACGCGTTTGCCTGTCACCGGCATAAACCAGTCGAGTTCATCTGGTCCATCACTTGTTTTTTTCTACGCGTGTTTTCTTCGCAGCGCAAAAGAACGTACGCGGATAGCAATACACTTATCCACTTATGCTTTTCAGTCTCGCGAACGACGAGACGCTGGAATGTCGTGTTTTGCTGCGAGACGTGGTGCCAAGATCGTTGCCACTTCCTTTGAATAGCAGAGTCGCAATTGTTCTGCGTCATGGCCCAACGCAAAGAGAACGGTGACAATGTAAGGTACATTGAGATACTTCCAGAGACCTGGAATGGCCGTACTTTGCCCGACACTCACGAGTGTCAGCACTTGACTCGGTCATGCAACGTTCGTTTTCTTCGCCCAAGATGTCGTACACGGACAACACTTTGCCACATGTACGAACGCGGAAGAATTCGCGATGCACTTCGACTATGCACGATAACGATATTCACACGTCCAACTCCTTCTCCATAGCCATGTGGTTGAGCGCTGACTTGGTCCAGACTCTGATCGCATTCATGATCGGCCCCAGACTCCACTGACACTGCAGTATAGAGCGGTAGAATCGATGTCGCGGGTCACGGAATTGCTCAGCTTTTCATCACCTTTTTCATGGCCGGTCACGTCCGACGCATACCTGACACACAGTACAGAACAAATCGGTGGTCTTTACGTATCGAATGTGTCACGAGCATGAGCTATACACACGTTTGCGTCTTCCTGCACATGACCAAAGAAATTGACGGTCCA
>CANTFL010000384.1:0-28912 GCA_947650285.1 Hyaloperonospora brassicae | reverse complement strand
AATGTCCAGCTTCTGATGACGCGCGTTCGGCACTCTGTACGCAGGACACGCTTCCTGCTAATCCTGTCGCGGCGCTTGCTGATCTGGAAAGCCTTGTCGCGTCTCAGGTGCGACTTACTGTATACCGAGCTGTTCGACGTACTCTGCCTGCGTTGGTGACCCTCTCGGGCGTTGACTAAGTTGGTCCTCAGCTTGGTATGGAGCTTTTCACCTTGGCGGCGAGTTACTAAGCGCGTCCAAGTGCATTGGGCCAGCGTTGCCCATGCTGCGGCCGAGCAGAGAGCTGAAGAGCCCGCTCTCGATTGCACCTCGGAGTCGCTCGTTTTCGTCCATCTGCAACTGGGACGCTTACATTCGCTCCATGCGACCTTCGGAAGACATGAGCATCTTGAGGATCCTCTCATTCACGTCCGCGACCCTTTCGTGTGTTGGTGGGTAGACGACTTCGACAGGCGGCGTCACGGTCCTTTCGTGACCTGTGATTGGCGGCGCCTGTGACCTGTCGTCGGAGCTGTCGTTTGGGCTCATAACCTATTCAGCTTAGTGCTCAGTGGTAAAACGGATTCTCTTATTGCGTTTTAGCCTACCAGTAAACTGTTAAAGCTTGTAAGTTTCCCCACCATTTAATCAGTTGGTTGTAGTTCAACACCTTAGTTGACCAGACAGAAACGACAGACAGTGTCGTCAGCTGCATCTCCCCCTTCCTTGCCCACGTGCAAATCTGCCTTCAACAATTGCAAGTCGAGGGGAGTCACGCAACTATGAAGAGTTGGTATAATTTATCTCCTGGTTATCTGGAACAGTTTAAGACAAAATTATGTTGCACCACATGCAACAGAAGGCTCAGATCAGTCGTAGCACGGCATTTCAGAAGGCAAGGGTGCAACTGAGGCATGCGTAAGAATTTTGGTCGGTCCTGGTGAAGAAGATTTCATGCGAAGGTTTAAAAGAAGCGTCTGGCTGCTATCAGCTCGCACATTCAGTGTCAATTGACACTCCTGCTTGAACTGGATCCTACATGGCAATAATGGAATCATGTTCTACCATATGATGATGCGCATGGTGGCAGATGGTAAAAAAATCCTAAATGACAGATTTCCGGCAGGACCGGTGGCTGCAACAATATTTTCTTGCAATGTCGGATGCCGTACCCAACGAATTATTCGAACATGCCATGAGCAAGATTGTGGAAAGGCACGCAAACCTTGCTTCACATCAGCAACCCGTTTTTCGAAAGATGTTAACGGAAAAAGTCGAAGGCGATAGCATAGCTGCAACGGTTAATCCCGCTATGGTTTGTGGGTGTGGTAGACCGCAGGGAAGTACCATGTTCTCCTCACAAAAGTCGACGCAGAGAGATCTTTCTACATTTGAATACGTAAACAAGAGGGTGCGTGCTCTTTAACAGCTGTTGGACGGAAGCGAAAATGCGGTGAATGCAGCGAGGAAGGCCACAACATCCGAATCTGTCCCGTTCAACGTCAAATACTCTTTTAGTTTCCCAGTTTCCACTATTGTTTTCCATAGTACATTTGCATACTTTTGCATTTTTATATATGGATCGGTGCCACAACCATTATTAGTACCGAAAAGCATATGCAAGGCGTCTAGTACGTGTCAAGAATTGAACATATTGTGTTCACGCGCGAGCGTCGTTGTTTGATATCAATTTTGTAGCATTAAAGTTCGTCTGCAGTGCGAGCAGAATGCAAGCTCCAATTTTGTTTACGTACCTGGCATCCTAATAGAAAAAGAAAATAAAAGACTTAGTGCCGATGGCTCGCTTCAATCATATGGAACAATTAAGGTCTCCGAGGTTCGGCTACTAACATGTACAATGCAGATAGTATCAACACAAGGTTCATGGTTGTTTCATCCGAAATAGAGATGTAAATGTGAAGTGACTCTTAATCGTATTACCGACTTAGAGGCTGTTTACTCAACTCTAAACATGTATGTCGTTTTTATTCTTCTCCTTGTCGAAGATAACGCGCTTCGTGTATATCAACGACACACCATCTCCAGTACGCATTTTGGGGTGCCCATAGCAATTGGCAAATAACCCCTACAAGCCGATTCTTCTTGTTCACTTGCTTGAGATGCTGCCAAACACTTTGGACCCACGACATTCGACCAACGACAAGGGCCTAGGCGATTATCGAAGAAAGAACACCAGTTAGAATCGATATCATCTTGCCGTATTCGTAAAAGAGTTGTAAAGCTGCTTCATTACCGTGACACAGTACAGCGCGGACAAGCTGAGCATGACTTTGTCTTGTGTTGCCCTTGCCGAAAAGTACCTCTTGCGCGTCAGCATTTATTGGTCGATGAATTACAACAGCAACTCGAGCTTGGTCATGCCCTGGCTTGCGAGTGCGCAACAATTTATTACGCCACAAACATCTTTCAGTGACTGCACACTCGGAGCTACTACCACTCATTCTTTTTCACCAGTGAGGTCCGTCCGCCAACTTCAGCGTCGTCAACCATTCGCCGCGTTGTTCTAATCTAGACATAGTAAACGACAACAAACAGTTTATACTGCGTCTATAGCGGAGCTACACAGCTCCTTAAGTCAGAGGAAGACTTGACGCTCAATGAGCAACTTTGGTTATGCGAACCCGACTTAAAAAGTCAGCAGATCCGAGAGCTAAGGTTTGGTTCAAAGAACCCTACTCAAAGAGTCAACAAGCTCAGAGAGCTTACGGTTTGGTTCAAAGAACCCGACTGAAAGAGTCAACAAGCTCAGAGAGCTTACGGTCCCTGTTCCAGGGGGACCAAACGATTCAAGGAATCAAACGCACTGAATGCACAAGGAGTAGCTGCCTTAGCAAGGCGTTGCTACTTCTTTACGATCGCAAGACGCCTCAGAGAGGCACGTGTCTTTTGTTGACCAAAATGGGAACTGAATTTTATTTCTTCTTTTAACCTAAAAGAACACCTTAGAACAAAGTAAATAACCTACTCACTTATGTCCTAAATAAACCTATTAAAAGATCTTGTAATCAATGGTTGACAGACATCAGTTTTCAACAATTGATACTTGTGTTCTAATATTACTTTAAATAGGATCCCATCCCTTGTGTGTACCACACCTATTGTCGACTACCAGTCGACGTGTAACCCCATTACACCCTTCCCCACCAGACTGACGTTTCCACAAAACGTCAATCGAATTCTTTCCCCGAAGAGGACGGTGTGTGTGCGCTTCAACCTTACGGTTGGCAAAACACAAAACACCATGGCATCGCCAACCCATTATTCCTCGACTCTCTTGTCTTAGCTCGGCATCGATGTGGAAATGATTCATGGCAGCGATACTGATATCCATGGTGAAGAGAGGACAAAGTCCGACTCACCAGTGCAAGAGGCAGCGCCTTAAATTGCACCAAACCCATTTGCCGAGCGTGGCGAAGCCAATGCGCCATCGGCGCCGCATCAAACACTTATCGTGGGCGATGCCATCATCACTAATCCGCTCGATGAGCAACAACAGTTGGATATCCAACGAACAGAGAGAGCCCAGCGCCGTATGCAGCTTGCTGCAACCCTTTAGGGTATTCGTGGCTATCTGTTCACACCACTCAATGTGGAAGAGCGTATACGCCAAACGACAGGTCGTTCTTTGGCAACGTGGGCCATTGGCGCTGAGCCAACTCTTCGGATGAGGTAACGAGTCGACAGGCACTTTGTGAGAGGTACCTGCAACCCCACTTGACAACACAAAGTCAATACAAGTTGCGACTTGACACGCAAGCACGGGGTGCACCGGTTCCACCGATGAAGGGTATACCCATCCTCTTATTTGCAGGCGAATCTCAAGAGATAGAAGACAACGCTTTCGTTCGCTGGGTGCATCGGAAACGACACCTTAGCAGCATGTTAGATCTCAGAGCAAGTGCCGATGTGGCAGAAGTTCGCCTCGAACGAAAGCTTCGGTATGATTACGCCAAGCTTTAGGCCAGAGGCCAGTTGCGAACTCGCACACGCTATGCTCCGGCTGTGCCAATTGATGTGGGTGTTGGTCAAGCGGTACCCGACTACCCACCTGCCTCTACCACTATTGGTGAGAAGCGCTCTCGGTCGAGGGATGACCCTTGCCACGATGTTCAAAAAAGTCAACGGCGTATGGGCAATCCTGCCGAAGGGGTGTCTCAAACTCCCACGAGTTCTCCGACTCCGGGTACCCTAGCCACTTCACCAGATACTGGCATTGACCCTGACGACGACGTCCTTTCAGGAGTCGCTCCACATGAAATTGGATGTTCCCTTGCTCATTGATCAGCGTCGGAGGTGGTCGGTATATCGAAGGAGGAGTATAAGAGGGTGATTCTCGAGCTGAGTGGTCTCCGTGAGAGATTGGGTAAGACCCAGAGTGCATTTGACGCGATGCGAGCCCGTGTATAGGCGTTGGAGTTGGGCCAAGCCCGGATGAAGGCTCAGCTTGACCTCCTGATACAGGTTTAGCAACCGATGGCAAGGCCAACCTACCCGGCGCAAGCGCCTCCAAGTTCACGTGGGACGGATCCCGATATAGCTTAAGCAAGCCAACGTAGAACACGGGGTGTGTGCGCAGTTCGCTCGGAAGGTTGTGTGGCAAAGCGGTCACAAGGAAATCTCATTGGGACTGGGATCGGCGATACAAAGGGTCACACGCTCCAGCTAAGCCAAGAATGCTATGATTGGTGGATACAAGCTGGGATGGGTGGCTGGCAATAGCGTACCCAATCCCCAAGTAGACAGGATCTCCCAGACTGGGATGAGGCTATTGAGTAGTCACACCCGTTGTGATTACGCAATCCGTCGTGAGACATGGCAATACAAGGCCCTCGATCTCACTGGAAGGCCGCGATCCTAACTTAGGATCGCATGCCCGATCTCCAGCTGCGATCCGATAAGTGGATCCCGATCCGCTAGTAGGATCCCGTCCGCTAGTAGGATCCCGAGGATATATTGGGTGGGCCACAAGAAGATACAACGATGGATGCACTGGGTTTGGACCACATAAATGCGAGGGGACGATCCTCTTGGAATGCCGACGCGTGTCATCTGGTTAATATATACGGGTAGGCATAGGGATAGGTTTTAGGTTGGTTGATTAACATTAAACAGAGTTCAATTTACTACACAAGGCATACGTTATCTCTTCCGGGTAGGATCTTTGGCCCCCCGTCGAATAAAGAGTCGCGCTACACGTCTACGCGAGTGTCACACATGGATTGTTTTAGCCAGGTGTGTTCAAGAACTCTCAAGCAACATCAACTGCGATCGGACGCAGCAAGACACGTAAAGGCAAGGCGCAAGATTCGCGAGAAGGCTCGCGGATAAAGCTACCACATAGTGGACAAGGCGATCTCGTTGAGATCAGGGTAACTTATATCAGTACCCACGAGTACCCCGTGATCGCGTGAAGATTTCCGCACGATCACAACCCCATCTCCAACACGGTCGAGTTTTCCTTCGACACGAGTCCACCTGGAAGAGTGCAACCCGCCCTACCGACGGGTACACAAGGTGAGGAAGGCAACACACACGGAATCGGAGTACCCCTCCGTTAGTCGGTCGTCCGGGCGCCATTGGAGAGTTGGGATCGACTCATATATTGAGCGATCGCCACTCCACCACAATGGTGCGCGTGCCCGGATCTTCTGGTGACTCGGGATATTATGGTGAGTCCCTAAGTGAAGAAGTGAAAGTCAAGACTGAACCTGGGACGGAAGCGTTAGAGGCAAAGGGATCGCTTTTGACGCGTGATTTTAAAGGATCCCCGGATTATCAGAGATTTGGGAGGGGCTCTGATGACAAGAAAATTAAAGAGGAAGATCGATCAATCGATCTGGAGGATAAACCTCGACCCCCTCCTATGGTCCTTTGGGGACCACCGCGGATCGTGCTGCAAACCACGATCCGCTGGGTGAAAACCCTTCAGCGATAACTGAACAAAAACTACACAAGATCACTCAGGCAATTTCAAAGAAGACGACTTTAAAGACAGATCGGGTGAAGAAAGAAGAGCCCAGTTTGGATCGACACGATCACGGCGTGAAAGCGATAGTGAAACCGATCAAGTTCGTAGACGATGATCTGGATATGAAGTTGGAAGGCTGGCGGTTGGATCAACTGGCGCAGGGATTCCATTGGAAGGCGCTCAAGAATCTGCTATCGAGCGACCCCGTGCTACGGATACTGAATCCTAAGCTATTCGGAGATATATAAGGCCCGATATCCCGGACGAAGGTGGTGACTAACGCAGTAGAAGGGATCAGCGCGATCATCCAGCTGTTGCAAGGGGCTGGATACGTCGCTGGGGCGTTCGATGCGAACGAACTGCTGGAATGCGATCAGGATCAGGTGATCCATGCGTGTCGATCGCTGTATGACAAGCTAATTCCTCTGACGGGGAAGCACGAATCCGCGGATCTTGCGGTTGCTACGATCGCCGATGTCTCGAGGGGGTATCATACCGGAAGGTCGCATAATACCTCGGCGGAATCAGAGATGGAGTCAGATGATTCGGTCAGCAATTAGCGAATGTCTCTAGGCCCAAGTGGTGCAACACATCTATGCAATCGAGTCAAGTCGGTGAAGCTAAAATCGCGATCGAAGGCCACAGGCACTAAAGAGCGGATGACGACTATTACGCAAGGACTCCTGCAGACATACCTCGATGAGGCCATGGAACGTTTTCGCCAAGATCAACGGTAACGATCGTATCAAGCGATCTATCCTAGATAAAGGATCAAGTCTGCTAGATTCCATGAAAGATACACCCCCGATGTGGAGATGGAATCAGTGCAGTCGCGCAGCAGTCAACCGAAATTTTTCGACCCTGACGACATCGATCCAGATGATTTGGGACAAGAAGATCGTAGACGCGCTATGGTACCTACGACCGAGACGTTGCAAGATGGTGGTAGCATACCTCAACGCATTCGGGTGTCGGCGATGACAGAGCTGAAATAATTTAGTGGCAAGTATCGAGATGAAGATCGGACCAGAAGCTGGATCAGCAAGGTAAACTCGGTCTTCTTGCGCGATCAAGCTCCCGATGAGGAGAAGTGTTTGGTGTTCGGAGATCGGCTGACAGGACCCGCTCGAAACTAGTATAACCAACTAGATCGATCCACTCTAAGGAAGTAGAAGAGATTGCTGGATGAGTTTATGATACAGTATGGAGGGCAAGGTGTGTCTCTGGTCAGACAATACTATCTCGCACGAAAACGATCGGATAAATTCCACAGGAGTATCTGCACCGCTTAAATGTCGCGGCTAAGCACGCCAAGATCGCGATCAGAGACGAGAGGATGGCCATATTGGACACACGTCGTGAGCACGTGAAACATTTCATTGCCACGTTGGACGATCGCGATCTGGCCAAGCAGCTGACCCTACTACGATCGGCCGATGTCGATGAGTTGGATGAGACCTTACGTGCATGCCAAAGGATGGAGAGTCGTCAGTTGAAGACGTCGACAGAATCGAACAAGTCCCACCAGCGAGCGAATGCCTCCCCGAATCCTACGTCATCCAAAACTGCTCGGGCGGTGAGGGCAATCCGTGAGCGGATCGAAAGTAGCGGATCGGAATCGGACTCGATTGGATTGTATGAAGACAAGAATCGCCGCCGAGTTTGTGTGACCACTGCATCTAGTCAAGAGAGATCAGATCAAGATAATCGTACCTGGTAAATGAATACTGGTGAAGAAGGTGTACGTGATCGAGGTGGAAAACCGAAGGCATGCACCCACTGCGTATCGACGCGACATATTGATCGTGGATGCTGGCAGAGACTAACGTGCCAGAAGTGCGGTCGCAAAGGGCATCCATCGGACAAGTGCTTCTACGTGTGTGCAGCATGTGGAGAGGTACATGAGAATGGCAAATGCCCCATGGAAGAGTTCTTTAAGTTAATCCGCCAGTGGTATGTGCCTACTAAGCATGTGGGTATGTTTCCTCCGAAGGTCGAGGAAAATGCTAAACTAGGACGCTCGCCAGGTTGAAATCTGGCACGAGCCGAGAGTTCTGGGCTATGCATATATGCATTTGTTGGGAAGAAGTCGTATGAACAAGAAGTTAAAGATCGGCGCGATCGGATCTCTATGTATGTGATCGTTCAAAACGGACCTCTCTAATATCAAGTGTGAAGCGAGTGGACTATTAAACCCGATCCTCGGTGGAGATGGAGCTCGATCTCACCCCAGGTGAGTCGAGGGGATACTGGAAGTATCATACTCCGGGAAATGGTTCAAACAAGCGAAAGAAGTGGGCAAGATCAACAATGAGAAGGCCACCTTTCTGTTTGACTCTGGTGCGGAGATCTCGATCATCGACACTACCTTTGCTCGTAAGGTCGGGTGTGTGATAGATGAGAACCAAACACAAGAATGTGTTGGGATCGGAGAGAGTACTTATACGACGGTAGGACGGACCAAGATCAAGATGTCACTGAACGGATCACTAGTGTATTATTTTGATGTCTGGGTTGGGGATCAAGTCGGTCAAGAAGCTATACTGGGCATGGACTTCATGGGTCCTGCAGGTATTCGTTTGGATTTGGCCGACGGAACCCTTTGCCTGCCTGATGAAGTCCGAATCTGTCTGGCTGGACGAAGACCACCGTACCGATCGAATATATCGGCGGTCAACATTAACGATCAACATATAGCCATTGTGGCCGGCAGATCGACGGAAGTCAGGATCGGTGTCAAACCTCCTAAATCTAAGCTTTGGGTGCGACGGGATGTGGCGTGGATTCCTACCGTGACGAATGGTCCTGGAATGATCAATTTCTTGCAGCTTACAAATTTAAGCGATCGTGACTTGATCTTAAACTGCGGGGCCCCTTTAGCGTTGTGGATGACAGAAGGTATGATCCCGCGATCTAAAGGATACGTATCTGTAGGATCACGGCGGTACATGGAATGGCAGACATTGGCTTTTGAATCCACTACAAATAGAGAAGAAGAAAAAGCCGAAGCCTACACGGGCCCGTTAGTTGATCATCCTACGTATGAGAAACCTACCCTGATTTCGATACGTTCAAAATAAAATTGAGATGACATCAAGGATTCTGCAGAGATCGCCTCACTATCTGACTCTAATGGTGACTCTTACGAGGAGTTGCAGAACGAATGTACGAGTGGAGAGAATAATGAAGACAAGGATGATAGATCGACGATGAGATCGTGTGCGGTCAGCGCAGTGCGGAAGACGCCAGAACATTCGGGTGAAGAGGACATGGTTGCAGAAGAGGCTATGACACCGAAGGAGAACCATGAGATAACTAATCCGCTACAAGGACAGTCCAACTGTCACCCAGACGGGATCAAGGTTGAGGATTGGGAGGTGCATAGTCATTATACACGACTAGATGACGACGTGAAAGCTGTCAAGATCGATGGCGAAGTAATGGAAAATGATGTACCTGATAAATCGACATACTTATACGAGGGAGGTGAACTGTTCGCGGAAGATGTGGAACAACACATGGCTGTGCTGCCGAAGGTAACCATATCCACGACCGAGATAACAATATACGATGTCCACGTTAGTGATCCTGGAACACCCTTGACAGAAGATCAAGAGTATTTGCGACGACTGATATGGAGGAGTCGTCACCTGTTGATCGGGAAATGAAAAGCACGACCCCCTGCAGCACGCGGGGCCGTTTGTGATATTGATGTGGGAGAGGCGAGGCCAATCGCTCAGCGTGTACGACCTACTGCGCCAAAGTTTCGTGAGAAGTTGGCCGATCTGATAAAAGGCCTGTTGTCCGCCAAGATTATCCGACCTTCGACATCGCCGTGGGCATCACCAATAGTCGTAATTATATCGACAAATGAAGAAGATATCCGACTGTGTATCGACTATCGACGGGTTAATCAGCTAACACGGCTGATGGTGTACCCTATGCCACTTATCAGTGAATTGTTGCAGGACATGGACAAAGCAATGTGGTATTGTTCGCTGGATATGGCTAGTGGATTTTGGGTAGTAGAGATGACCGAACGAGCAAGATCGATCTCTGCCTTCATCACGCCGTCAGATCTGTTTGAATGGTTGCGGATGCCTTTTGGATTGAAGAACGCCCCACAGATTTATCAGCGTTTGATTGATAATGCTCTATATGGATTTCTTAAGATCGGCGAGGATAAGGATGTGAATGCAACGGATCATCCTAAGTTAAGTGATGTGTTTACTGAGGGAGAGCCGGGAACGGATCAAGCGCCGTCCGTGCTGGGAAGGCGGTCTTATATTGACGATATATTGATCTCGGCTACGTCATGGATATCTTTGTACGACAAGGTCGAAAGATTATTGACAGCATGCGATCGATGGAATCTGTCGATCAGTCTGACCAAGAGTTTTTGGGGACGACGTAAAGTGGATTACTTAGGTCATCAAGTATCATTGGCGGGGTTGGAGACCAATCCTGAAGATTAAGGATCGCTGGTCAACATTCCTTTTCCCACAACTTTGCGATCCATGCAATCGTTCCTCGGTAGCTTGAACTACTACAGTCGTTTTATAAAAGATTTTGCAGTATATGCATCTGTGTTGTACGAGTTACGAGAGGCGGATTTTTTCGATATGATCCATACGGGAGATCGTGATACAATGGCGGGAAGTTGCGATAACACATTACAAGGAGGTGAGCATGATCCAAATGAGCGATCTCGGTGGGAAAGGGCCGTCATTTCATTCACTTTGCTGAAGTCCAAGATCGCTACAGCCCCGATCCTCAAACATTTCGATCTAGATCGACTTGCAGTGATCGTGGTATATGCTAGTAAGTGGGCAGTATCGGCATCTCTATTGCAAGAATGTGACGGCGTATACTGGCCGGTGACATTCACGAGTCGCACACTGAAGCCGAATGAATTTAATTATGGTATGGTGGAGAAAGAAGTTTTAGCCCTACTTCGTATCTTGGAAGTGTGCTACACCATGATAGTATCCCGAGAGATCAGAGTGCTTACTCGATATTCGAAATTAGCTTGGCTAGTTCAATCTTCTGGCCTTAATGGGAGACTGGGAAGATGGGCTGCGCTGCTATCGAATTGGACACTGGAGGTCAAGAGATGTAACAAAGGAGAGGATGAAATACTAGGCGCTCTCGCAGCTAGTATAACTCCGCGAGATGAGGTAGATGATGTGTTGATTGCAATCGCTCCACAGAAGAAACCTAAACAATTGGTAACTATGCTACCTTCCACAGTAGGTACGGATGAATGCCTGTTGGTGGTCAGTTTCGACGGAACGGCACGGACTAAACGAAAGAGCGAAGCATTTAGTGCGATCGTGAGGAATCTACCAGAATGGACCACCTTCTCAGCCGCTGCGGGATACGCGGCAGATCTGACGGTGAATGCAGCAGAATATCGTGGTATGTTGTTGGGTCTCGATCTGCTATACAACCAAACTAGGGGACGAGTTTAATGTGGTGACTAGAACCTAGAATCAGGCAAATGCGGGGAGAGATGGATTGAAAAGCGCCCGGGCTACAGTTACTGCTTCATGAAGTAATGCAGAAACTTCGATCTTGGCCAAAACCTGAGTTCTTACACATGAAGAGGAAGTGGAACCAAAGCGCTGATCTACTAGCCAGTGCAGCTCTGCAGCAAGAGGAACGTGTCATTGTGAATTCAGATCAAGAATTGCAAGATTTGATATCCGTCAACAGGCTGCACGAGTTGCTACTGCCGGAAAGGAAGGATCGCGTGGTGAAAATGATAGCGATCACACGATCCGCGCAGCGAAGGCTTCAACAACCCGAACTTTTTCAAGAAGAAATAGTGCAGCGAATGCGGATCGAGCGGATAAAACAAGCGCGAGAGAAAGAGAGCTGGATCGCCAACCTGAAGAAAAATCTTGTAGGCGATCTGACCCAATTAAACGCAGACGATGCAAAATTATGCGCTCGGATCGCTCCAGACTACGAAGTGGACGAAAACGGATTGCTGTTCTTCAGCCTTCGATCCGCTAAGGAATCGGACGATCGTAAAGAGGTGGTCCGTATGGTTGTACCGGAAATGTTGCAGCAAGATTTTATGCACCATTACCACACCAGCCTGGAAGGTGGTCACCAGGGAATCGGGAGGACTTATCAGCGGATCAGATACAATTTTCACTGGAGAGGATTGTATCGGAGTATGTAACGTTATGTTGGCGAATGCGTGGACTTTACAACCGGGAAGGGTCTACCCGCGATCCGCGGCAGATCCCCAGGAAACATACAGGCTACATACCCATTTCAGGTGATCGCGATGGATCATATCCCATCGTTGCCGCGGTCATTTAAAGGAAACACAGAACTGCTGCTGTGGATAGATCTTTTCTCAGGATATGTGATCGCGAGAGCAAGTTCGTCGAGTACCGCGCAAACGATCGCTGAAGGATATGAAGAATGTGTGTTTCGAAGATTTGGAGCCAGTGAAGATATACGTCACGACAGGAAGCCTGAATTTATGTCCAACATTTTTGTAGCGTTCAATCGGATCGCAGGGCAAAAGCAACGTGCGACCATGGCGTACCGACCGCAAGCGAACGGAACTGCGGAGCGTATGGTACAGACGTTGACTCGGTCAATTAAGATGTACGTCACGGACGTAGAACAGAAAGACTGGGATGGATATGCAGAAAGATTGACATTCGCTATGAATACGGTACAAGATCGGATCCCTGGAGACACTCCGCTCTATTTGATCCATAGCTGGGATCCAAGATCGACATTGGAAGCAACATTACCGTTGGGGAGCACTAAATCACGCGATGCTGACCCTAGCAGATGGCGATACAACGTCCAACGTCAATATCAGAGGGCAGGAGCAATGGTAAACGAACGTCTCAAGATCGCGATCCAAGATTGAGCGGATCGACACAATGACAATAATGAAGTGTGTGACATTAAGTGCGGATCGCAAGTTTGGCTCTACTTGGACCGAGCCAAAGACGGCTATGCTCGGAAGTTAGCACATAAGTGGCATGGACCGTTCCGAGTAGCGGAGTTATGTGGAGAAGATGCTGTTCGTGTGCAGATATCAGGTACTCCATACCGATTGTTCCCGATAGTGCACGTCTCCAAGTTAAATTCAGTGTTACAGTTTCCCGATCGTCCAGGCAGTGTGCTAGCGACTAACTGTGAGGATCATGCGGATTTCGATGGTTTATTGTTGCCAGAAGATAGTATGAAAAACGAGTTGGCTGCTGACGAATACGAAGTGGAGAAAATCTTGGATGTACGATCAGGACGTAAAACTCGTTATGGTCGAGTGAATCGACAGTTTTTGGCTCAATGGAAGCAACACGACGATCCGATCTGGATAGACGAAGCGGACCTGAACTGTGGTGCGTTGTTGCAAGATTTCGAGCGCAATCGTGCGAGTCAAAACCGGTTTGAAGTTATGCAGTCTTATGAGGAGAAAACCGAAGATTAACGGGTAATCGAAGCGATGAAAGGTTGGCGCATGCTAAACGGTGGACGTGAAATGGTGGAATGGCAATTGTACAAGGAGGTTGTATGAGATGATGGATCGGGGCTATATGTAAAATGAGTGGCGATAGCGAATCGGGGGAATCCGATCGCGGTTGAAAAGCCGAAGAAAAGAGGTTGATCTCAAGAGGAAGAACAAGATGAAGGATCAAGAGAGATTATATTGAATTATGGAACCATCTGAATCGAATCCTAGCAATCAATCAGGAAAGAACTTACCTGGCAATCGTGCTATCGACAATCCGGGGTGGTTGGCGATAGAAGATCAATACTGAGAACGCCAAGGTTCAGCGGTATCTAGCAACGAGAGAGCAGAGATCAAATTGGGGATGCCCTTCGATTTGCATCCCAGGCCAGGATACCTAGGGAAAACCTCTTTGAAAGAAGGAAAGTAAAAGAAAGAAGGGATCCAACAGGGTGTCCAGATCACAATGACCTGCGATCATGCCTTGCAAAATGAATCGAATGATTGCCTTCCACCGAGGTTCAGCTCGCGATCGAAGTTGCTTCCGCTGTTTCCAGAACTGGAAAGCTCAGGATCGCTGGCCCGCTGTTCACTATAAATGTAGATCGCATGCGTCGAATCCCACAAAGCCTGTCGGTTGCGATCCTCGAACTCCAAGTATAGAGAGGCGAGCTGGTCGAACCAGCCGGTAAGAGGGAAGGAGATCGGCGCAATCCGACGGTTGGCTGTCTCCCAAGGCTCTTGGGCATATAAGGCCGCGATCTGTGCCTGACACACCAGCCGAGGTATCCACTCAGATGTGGGAGGAGGACATTTGGACACCATTACCGTTGGAAAGACATAGCCTTTGGGACGGGATAAGTGGCGGTACAGGAAGTCAGGGTCCATCTCCGCGACGCTCGTCCAACTAACCTTGCGCGCCGACCATGGATAAACCTGAGTGAAGGATCGCGTTACGCGATCTTGATATCCAGGGATCCACTGATCGCGAGAGATCTTGGTGGGGGGGCAAGTTATCGTACTCCGCTAGAGAAAACACCCGATTGACGTGATCACGAGGCGAATCAGAAAGGCTAATGGCACCATCTGAGTCACTGGACGCTTCTCCGAAAAGGTCTACGCGAGATACCTTGGTCACGGCAGGAATAACAGGATCAACCGGATGTGGAGGATCGCGCGAAGGGCTCGGCGTGTCTATGACGATCAGATCCGGAGAAGGCCCAGCCAAAAGTTGTGCCGCCGTATTGGACGCTCGACGCCGACTGGAAGATCGCGAACCGGATAAAGCCACTAAAGTCTCATCCTCACCCGCCGATGAATCATTCTCTCTCAGACGAGGTTAAGCTCGGGCCACGACGCCTCTGCTTGCCCAGTTTCGGGGTAGCTGTAGGCTTCGCTGGATCATGGCGACTCTTGAGAACGCGACGACCCTTAGGATCGCGGGTTCCTTTGGGGGCGGACGAAGGCTTGGGATTGCAAGCTCGGTACGGCTTGGTATTGGATGCAGCGGATCGAGCCACATTTCTTGAAAGGCGGCAAAGTTGACGATGGTAAGGGATCGCGAGAGCGTTTGCGACTCGATCCTGGAACGTTCGACATCGGTTGAGGAGTCGCAGGAACGGGCGTGGGGGTAGACAATCCCACCTTTGTAGGTGTGGCTGAAGTATCTCCAGACACCAGCGACGCCATGCGATCCCGAAGGGACATGTGATCTCGTATTGCGCGATCACGTTCGGAAGCCACGTCCGCGAGCTGAACTTGCATCTGGTTCAACGTAACGTCGCGATCCGATACGATGCGACGCAATTGATCGCACTCAGCGGATCGGGCGGAAAGAGAATCCTGCGCCTCGCCCAGTTTGGCCCGAAGCCCCGATACCTGCTTGAGCGCGCGACACAGCTTTTCTTGGAGTTGGAGGCCGGTTTTTTTTGTACTTCGACTTCTTGCGGTTTGCCTTGTCCAGGGTGTGGGACAACTTATCGCATTCAGCCACCAACCGTTCTCCCGCCTCGTCCATCTGCTTGCGTATTCCGGCGATCTCACGATCGGCTTTCTCCTGTGCGGCATGACGCGCTCGCACAGTCCGGATAAGTTGGGACTTCAGATGCTCGATCACGGCGGTCTGGTCGACCCTGTCAGCCAACGCCTCCCGATAGACCTCGGACTGCTTGACCTCGTCGTCGTAGCGAACGCGCAAGCGGTCGTACTTCCACTGGACGAACTGGACGAAAGGAGACGCGGAGGTGCGGAGCTCCTAAAGATCCTCACTCAGCTGGCAATTCTGGATCGTCTGCCGCTCCAAAGCAGCCTCCATACTCTGGTACCGATCCACGACAGTCTGTTGGAGGTTCAGGCGAACGTAAAGCGAATTAATCGCTGCGTTTAACGTGGCTTGATCGACCGAACACGAGGCCTCGATCCGAGTACTGAAGAGCAAGATGGGCTCACTCGGATCCGGAGTTGGAACATGTTGGCCGGCGGAGGTCCTGTCCGGAGCGGGAATCGAAGAGGATCGCGACAGAGGGATCGCGATGGAAGACCAACCAGAGCTTTACCCTATCTGGGCTGACGTCACCACAGCCGAGCGATCACACTCGGTCACCGGCACGGTGGAGGCGTCTGAGATCGCAGGACTGGTAGGCGTCGAGGTTCCGACGTCTGGAGTTGGGATCGCAGAGGGCGATCCGAGGGGCCCGATCCTGAAGCCGGAGGAGATACCGGAGCCGGATGGGCGGGATCGGACATCGTGTCGGAAGATGCTAAATTGCGTGGAAAAGAAATGAAGCCCACAAGCTTGCACAGCCAGACCAACACTGTATGTTGACTGACGGTGCAGGGGACCGGTTGTGGCAAAGCGGTCACAAGGAAATCTCCTTGGGACTGGGATCGGCGATCCAAAGGGTCACACGCTCCAGCTAAGCCAAGAATGCTATGATTGGTGGATACAAGCTGGGATGGGTGGCTGGCAATAGCGTACCTAATCCCCAAGTGGACAGGATCGCCCAGACTGGGATGAGGCTATAGGGTAGTCACACCCGTTGTGATTACGCAATCCGTCGTGAGACATGGCAATACAAGGCCCTCGATCTCATTGGAAGACCGCGATCCTAACCCAGGATCGCATGCCCGATCTCCAGCTGCGATCCGCTAAGTGGGGTCCCGATCCGCTAACAGGATCCCGATCCGCTAGTAGGATCCCGATCCGCTAACAGGATCCCGATCCGCTAGTAGGATCCCGAGGACATCTTGGGTGGGCCACAAGAAGATACAACGGTGGATGCACTGGGTGTGGACCACATAAATGCGAGGGGACGATCCTCCTGGAATGCCGACGCGTGTCATCTGGTTAAGATATACGGATAGGCATAGGGATAGGGTTTAGGTTGGTTGGTTAACATTAAACAGAGTTCAATTTACTTCAGAAGGCATACGTTATCTCTTCCGGGTAGGATCTTTGGCCCCCCGTCGAATAAAGAGTCGCGCTACACGTCTACGCGAGTGTCACACCTGGATTGTTTTGGCCAGGTGTGTTCAAGAACTCTCAAGCAACATCAACTGCGATCGGACGCAGCAAGACACGTAAAGGCAAGGCACAAGATTCGCGAGAAGGCTCGCGGATCAAGCTACCACATAGTGGACAAGGCGATCTCGTGGAGATCAGGGTAACTTATATTAGTACCCACAAGTACCCCGTGGTCGCGTGAAGATTTCCGCACGATCACAACCCCATCTCCAACACGGTCAAGTTCTCCTTCGACACGAGTCCACCTGGAAGAGTGCAACCCGCCCTACCGACGGGTACACAAGGTGAGGAAGGCAACACACACGGAATCGGAGCACCCCCTCCGTTAGTCGGTCGTCCGGGCGCCAGTGGAGAGTTGGCATCGACTCATAAATTGAGCGATCGCCACTCCTCCACAAAACCATCATATCAACCACATCAAAAAAAACAATCGCTGCTAGACGCGCGCAATTTGTAGTCAGCGAGAAACTACACATGCGTTTGTAGTCTAAGATAGTTACAGTGAGACAAAAAGTTGGACTGAATAAATACAACTATATACAATGGAATTTAAGAATTTCACTTAATTTTTTAGTTTGATTGACTCTCTTCAAGTTACGTAATACACATTATCATTGAGATTTATAAAATTCACTTTCTTTTTTGTTTCGATTCACCTCCGTCTGAAGCGCGTGACCAAAAGCTTTGGTGACGTCTACATGACTACTCTTCAGATTTGACAACCGACTCGTTTTCTACCTCTCAATTAATACAGATCTTTTTGCCCTCTTCGCGACTTACCTTCCGCCAATCTTATATATGTATCGTGGAATTGGTGCTGTAAAGAGGCAAAGCCAAAGAAGTTGCAGCCAAGCTGTTCGCAAGACCTAATAGGAGCGTCATGTATCTCGTCTTTCGAGAGATAAAATTTTTGTGCGAGGGGAACAGTAGTCAGGCAAGTTCATGCCATATTCCGCACCTCGCTATTGACATACTAACCGTTGTCCGGTCTAACTACGATGTACGGCGGTGAGCATTAACTCATCGGGCAGATAGTTATAGAAAACTTCGCGTAATGACGTTTCGGATTCCTGTTCGGTTCTCAACATATCAAATACGACTTCGTAGGGTAGGCTGGTCCTATATTTTGAGCCTATTACAGGTGGCGATCCAGATAAATTGGAAGTAAGACATACATTGAGCTGACTGGTCGCGCCCGACGACAGTGCCTTAGCCCGATACTTATCGTGGTTTTCATGTATTTCCAGAGCTGGGAGGGCTGTTGTTGCGCCGACTCTGCACTAAAAGGCCGGGCCTAGCGATTGAAGTGAATGAAGAGCATTCTAGACTATCTAGTAAGGTGAATGAAGAGGCTCCTACATTCAGTGATAATACCCTACATGTTTAAATGAGGTGCCCAAAAGTTGATGATATTAATTGCATTTCACGTAATATTTCAAAACATTAAGGTATAACAATGTGTGCCACGGAACTCAAAAGTAAGAGGAAAATAGTTAAAAGGGAGTGAAACATATGAGGACATTTATAGGTACACACCCACCCTTTCATATACGTACACACACCCCTGAAATAGATGCCCCGTCTTAAGTCCCGTAACCTCTCGAACAAGGGAATGCACACCTAAATATACAAATGCCGTATACATATTCTTTGTTACGTACACACCCCTCCGTAATGCGGACCTCTTTTGTGTCAGCACACAGCCTTGCGTACGACTTCCGCTCTCATTATCCGGTACACCCCTATAATTACCAAAAATACTACCATATACGCTATAATAAGCAGCGTCTGGAACAACGTCAACAGCGCCTGATATGCGACTAGCAATCCAGCTGTAGGGACCGGTGATCTTTCGCGAAGAGAAGCAAGAGGCGCAGCATGTGACCTGCGCGTTGCTCTGCTCATTGTCGTACACGCCATCTGTCTCGTTATAGTGCTGTACGAGTTCCTCTTTTTACGATGTTACACTGCCTGCACATCCACGGGATACCGTCTCGTTGCTGAGTAAAGCGGCGCTTACGAACGGACTACATCGCAGCAGCTGTCACTACCCGAGTTGTAGCTACTTGAACCTACTCGGCCGATTGTCAATGGACGTTACACGGTCATACTTGTGGCCAGTTACCGTGACTTGACCAGGTAAGCAGGTGTCACCTATACACAATGATGCACTTGAGTCTGTTTGAGTTCGACTTTCGGATAATAAGTTGCTGACTTTTTGTGTGTGTGAAATGTGTCTTTGACCTTCTCAGGTGCTCGGAGTCGCTGCAGTCGATCTTTGACAATGCGGCAGCGCCTACAATCACAAGATTAACATTTATAATCAAATTTGTTCTGCAAGGGACGAGCGATCGCGGACCGACGCGTTTTGTGAGCTCGAGGGGGAAGACGACTGTCACCGCGAACAACCTGTGGTCGTCTCAGATCGACGCTGTCGAAGCGACGGTGGGTCATTGAAGAGGTGTCTGGTAGTTTATCTTTTGGGGCGGCTATTGACTCACTTGCTGCTGCGGATCATGTTCTGTTAGACCGGATGCGGTGTAGGGACCCACTGCCGCGCGGTACGAGACGGAGAGGCCATTACAGACGAGCATTTCTGCCTAAAAAATAGACTAGCCCATTAATTTTGTGCGCGCTTGGGACGAGAAGATCATTGCGCAGTGCGGATCGACCGAGAATACGAACGCTATCATTTCGATCTATTCAATGTCCACAGAACATTCGACGGATCATAATGTGGCTGAGCTGTTTTACAGCTCATGTGCAAGTAGAAGATCGAGATGAACGACAGAGACGCCATGGTGTAGTACGCGGTCTTTCTTGGATTGGCAAGGAGAATACACCGAAGCTGCGATCGATGGCGCAACTGGACGGTGATATAAATTTTGGAGAAAGCAAACAGGTGAAGGAGGTGCGGAAAGACTCGTAAACACCTTTACCTTTGTTGCGGCGAAGGGTATTTACGTGCGACACAGCTGTGGACTGATGGCAATGACTTTCACGCGCCCTCGAAAGGCGCTGCGTTCTAATACCACGAGACCCGAAAGGTGGTGTAAGAGCTCAATTAGAGCAAGCGGTTTGCAGTGCAGCAAAGATAAAGCGTCGCTTTCTCGCTATCCTGCACTTTCTTGACACAAAGAATACTTTAATCACACCACCTGATGAAGTTGGTCTCGGCACGAAGTGAACGCTCGAGCAGAGGAATGAGTTTTCGGGCATTGACCCTATAAAAAAGTCCATTTTTACCGACGACGCCCAGTTTGACAACTTCAAGCAGCTCGAGTATGTGTCTTTACCGGTACATGATCCACTTTGACAGCACATTTACATGTAACCGAGTGCTGAACTCGCAAACGATCGACATTCGGTCACATCAATGTCGGAAGACGACTAGCAGCGCCGTGTCGCTAATCATGCTGTTATCGCACTACTAAGGAGAAATAAAGTTACACATTTGTGGTGGAGTGGTGATCACAACTTTATTAAGATCCCGACTCTCCACTGGCGCCTGGCCGACCGACTGAGGGAGGGGGTACCCCAATTCCGTATTGTGTACGTTCTTGCTCACCTTGTGTACCCACCAGTGGGGCAGGTTGCGCTCCTTTTGGTGGACTTGAGCTGAAGATGAACTTGACCGTCTTAGGAATAGGTGTTGATCGGGTGGAAAAGCTCAAGTTCATCAAGAAAGGCGCAACCCGCCCCACCGACTTTTACACAAGGTGAGCAAGAACATACAGAACACGAATTCGATGTACCCCCTCCGTTAGTCGGTCGTCTGGGCGCCATTGAAGAGTCGGGATCACAAGAAAGTCGTGATCACCACTCCACCACAATGGTGCGCGCGCCCGAATTTGAACCAGGGATTTCACCGTGAGTCCCTGAGAGAAGAAGTCAAGATCAAGACTGAACCTGGGATAAAAGCGCCAGCGGCAGAGGTATCGTCGTTGACGCGTAAAGATGAATGATTTCCGGATCGTCAAAGTTTTGGGAGGGGCTTTGACGACAAGAAAAGAAAAGAGGAAGAGTGTTCGCACGATCTGATTGAAAACCCCTAACTCCCTCCTGAAGCCCCTTCGGGGGCCACCGCGGATCGCACTGCAAAGCGCGATCCGCAGGATGAAATTCCTAAGGGAATCCCCAAACGATTTTCATTTATATTAGAAAAAGCATTAGTGATGATGAAGAGAGAGACGAGATATTCGGAAAACTTTAAGAAGCTGGCTGAGGCGAAACAAGTTCGGGATGTGTACAACAACAAGCGAGCCGGATGAAAGGTCAAGACGGAGACGATAGATCGAGGCTCAAAGTCAGTTGATCGCGAAGTAAAGCTTGGAGATTGGAGATTCGACGATCTCAGCCGGGAGTACCATTCGAAGAAGCTGAAGAAGCTGTTGTCGAGAGGTCCAGTACTTAAGCCAATTAAGCCAAAGCTGCCCGGATCGCTACGCGGTTCGATAACAGCGCCTAAACCAACTCTCAACGTGTTGGAGGCGCATCGACGTCTGATCAAGTTGCTAACTGAAGCGGGGTTCACGGCCGGAACGTTTGACGCACAAACTCTACTAGAATGCAACCACGATCGAGTGATCGCTGCCGGACAGTCGCTGTTTGAGACGTTGAGTCCGCTTCTAGGCATACGTGACCCCAGAGACAACCCGACCCCGCCGATCGGCACCTCGGATCAACGGATCACGCCAATCAACGAAGTCCCCAAGGAGTAACACACTAGATCGTCCCGATACGCTTCAGCGGAATCGGAAGAGGACTCGAACGATTCGTATAAGATCCAACGGATGTTGCTAGGACCAAAGGGCGAGGATCTGTTGCGGAAGACATTTGAACGGAATGAGGCAGAAGCGCAAGCGGGAAGGCCATCCGCAACGCAGTTTATGAACATGGTGGCGTCAGAACAAGTGAATTCCTTTTTTGAGCAGCCATGAAAAATCACGACCTAGAACAAGCTCACATGAACGCTGGACGATTGGTTAATCGCCATCCCGAACCGGAGATCGACATGCCGGATATTGAAATGTAGTCGGTTGGATCGCGTCCTAATGTATCGCATGACTATGGTCATGCGCATCGGGAGCAAGGAGTTAAGAGATTACCGCAGGTGGCGACGGCAGGAGCGGCGGAGAGTGGCGGATTATCTAACTATAGGATTCGAGTGTCTGCCATGGCCGAGCTAAAAGAATTCTCCGGCCGAGATAAGAATGAAGAACGGTCCAGGAACTGGATCAGTAAGGTGAAGTCGGCGTTCTTAGGCGATCAAGCGCCAGAAGTGGAGAAATGCTTAGTGTTCGGCGACCTTCTTACGAGACCGGAGTGTGATTGGTATAACCAGCTTAGTCGCTCAACGAAGAATTCGTGAAGGGCACCGTGGAAGGCTTCATGGCCAAATACGGAGGGAAGAATAGTGTGTCAGTTGGGAGACTTTATTAGCCTGACCGTAAGCGATCGAACGAGACTCCATTGGAGTACTTGTACCGTCTGAATGTGGCCGCAATTCGGGCGAAGATCCCGATACGAGATGGTCGCCCGCCACTCGCAAGGAACATGTGGACGATCGCGATCTGGCTAGAATGATAACGATTTTTACGCCTTGGAGATGCAAATGATCTGGAAGAAATGCTGCAAGGATCTGAGAACATGGAAGTTCGAGAAGCTCACGCGTCTAAGGGGTCGAGCAAATTTTGACAGCGTGTTGCGCCACAGGCGGCCCAAGTGCCAGCAAAACCAGCTCGAGCGTTAAGAGCGACTCACGTGGAAAGCAAGAGCAGAGGATCAGACATAGACTCTTGCGGATCGGACTCCGACTCGGATCGACGCAACGGGTATACGGCCACGGCTACGGATCGCGCTCAAAAGCCGGATCGACACAATGTGTACATGGCTACAGCTACGAAGGCGCTCAGAACCCGGGAAACCCAATAATTTGAAGTGAGCAAGTCAACCGCGATCGGCACTACGATCGTGGAAAGCCTCAAACAGTGTGTACGCACTGTGGGTCGAAGAGACATGGTGATCGCGGATGATTGAAGCGACTTACGTGTCAGAAGTGTGGACGTAAAGGTCATCCTGCAGACAAGTGCTACTACGTGTGTATCGCATGCAAAAACGTCCATGAGGAACGAAAGTGCCTGATGGAACAGTTTTACTACATGATACGTCAGTGCTATTTACCCACCAAGCGTGCAGGGATTTTGCCGAGACAAGCCGAGAAGATGCTAAATTAGAACGCTCGCTAGGTTGATATCTAGAACGAGCCGAGCGTTCTAGGCTCTGTGTACATGCATTTGTGCAGAGGAAGTGGGTCGACGGAGGCGAGGACAAGCAGGATGATTGGCAAGATACAGGTGATTTTTTAAACTGTCTGCGTTCCATTTCTAGTGTTGGACAACATGATGAGTACGCCCGATCGCCCATTAAGATGGAACTTGTCTTAGCGCCGGGCGAGTAAATGGTATACTGGAAATACCATACACCGGGAAAATGGTTCAAGCAAGCCAAAGTAGTTGGTAGGATTAAATACGAAACGGCCACAATGCTACTGGACTCAGGAGCTGAATTCTCGATCGTAGACACCGCCTTTGCTCGTAAGGTAGGATGTTTCATTGACGAGAATCAAAAACCAAGATTGTGTGGGGATAGGCGAAAACATGTACATGACCGAAGGACGTGCCAAGATCAAGACCAACCTCAATGGATCGCTGGTACACTTCTTTGATGTGTGGTTGGGTGATCAAGTGGGTCAAGACGTGATCCTGAGTATGGAATTCATGGTAACCGCAGGTAAACGTCTGGATTTAGCGGACGGGACGCTGGTATTGCCAGATGAAGTGAGGGTTTATCTAGCAGGACGCAGACCTCTGTACGGATCATCCATGCAGCCGATCGTGACCATAGTTCAACACTTGGTGCTGCCGGTCGGTAGATCGGCAGAGAGAAGGATCGGCATCGTCCAGTATAACGCTAAGATATGGGTGAGGGGCAATTCTACATAGGTACCCACCGTAACCACTGGGATAGGTCGGATCAAGTTCATGCAGCTGACAAAATTTAGTGATAAGGTAGTTACTCTCGATCCCGGACCGACCTTTGGCTGGATTATGGCTTCCGACATGTTGCATCGATACCCAGGCTACGTCTCGGTTGGGTCGCGACATTACAACGAGTGGCAGACACTAGCCTTTGAAGCTACGACTGAAAAAGAGGAAGAATTGACGCCTGCATACGCTGGACCGCTTGTGGATCACCCGACATACCCTACGCCAAAGAAGGTTTTAAGTCTCCCCTACGGGGAATAATGTAGCAAAGGACAGCCCGACCCGAAGAAAGGAAGTTGTTCCCTGTGTGGAACCACTACCACTTGTCGTTAACACGATCGAGGAGAAGGGCGGAAGCGTTCGAGGACCCGAGGGGGGGCAATGGAGGATATTACAATGAATAAGGACAGGGATTCCAATTAATCGCATGACGGATCCCATGACGCGATAGACGATCGACAAGTGGATTTTCGACCTACAAGTGTCATTCCCGTGGTTTATACGATTCACGAACGCACGACGAACGATGGAGCAGGGAATCAGTCGAAGAAAGAGGCCGAACCTTTACCAGATGTGACGATCGACGAAGAGCCTGGTCCGGATAATGACCGGATTGCGGTAGAATTGGACGTCGCTACCTATCGTCATGTAAGTGGGAAGTTGTACGCCGAGGATGTGGATCGGCACATGGCGGTACTGCCCGACATTGTTACGCCCACTCCCGAAGTTGCGATCGACGATATTCAGGTAGGCGATCTAGACGTACTGCTGACCGATAACCAAGAACAATTACGACAACTGATCTGGAGATACAAGCACCTTATCATTGGTATAGGAAACGCACTCCCTCCATCCGCACGAGGGGCAATATGCGATATGGACGTGGGAGGAGCGAGCCCGATCGCACAGAAAGTACGGCCAGTAGCCACAAGTTTCGCGAAAAATTAGCGGATTTGATTAAAGGACTGCTGTCGGCCAAGATTATCTGACCTTCCACATCACCTTGGGCCTCGCCGATCGTCGTTACATCACGAAGAATGGCAAGGACATCGATTGTGCATCGACTATCGACGGGTAATTCAGTTGGCAAGGCTGACGGTGTACCCAATGCCATTGATCAATGAACTTTTACAAGACATAACTAAGCGATGTGGAACTGCTCACAGGACATGGCAAGCGGATTTTGAGTGGTAGAGATGACATAACGAGAAAGAAGGATTTCAGCATTCATCGTGCCGTCAGGATTGTTTGAATAACTCCGGATGCCGTTCGGGTTGTAAAACGCTCCACAGATTTACCAACGCCTGATTGACAATGCATTGTATGGCTATATAAAGATCGGTGCTGATCCGAACGCCTCCTCAATAAAATCCTCCAAACGGACCGACGTGTTCACAGAAGGAAAGCCGGACACCAGTCAGATACCATCTGTGCTAGGTCAATGATCGTACATCGATGACATTCTGATTCCAGCTACATCTTGGGCCTATATTTACGAAATGGTGGATAGATTGCTACCTGCATGCGACAAATGGAATTTGTCGATCAGCCTGACCAAACGTTCTTGGGTTCGGCGCAAGGTAAATTATCTTGGTCATCAAGTATCGCTCGCTGGACTGGAATCCCATCCGAAGGATCTCGGATCGCTGGTCAACATTCCATTTCCTCGAACGCTGCGGTCGATGCAAGTCGTTTTTATAGAGTTTGAATTACTATAGCCGATTCATTAAGGCTTTTCGATATGTGCATCAGTGCTATACGAATTACGCGAAGCCAAATTCCACGAGATCCGACGTATGGATGAGGCAGAATCGTCACCACGGAATGGAAAGAGAGCTTACGACAGGAAGTGTCGTGGTGATCACGATCCATACCGTAACAGTGCTACAAGGGGCGAGTAAAGTTTTCCGGTGCTGCAAGGGGTGATTCGAACCGAAACAAAATTACAGGGGGCGATCCAGCGTTTTCCGGTGTTGCTGGGGGCGATCCTACCTGCACAGACAGAAGCCGATGGGAGAAGGCGATGATTGTGTTCACTATGTTGAAGGACAAGATCGCTAGGACTCCAATTCTTAAACATTTTGATCCGGATCGCCCTCCAGTGATCGTGGTCTATGCTAACAAATAGGCAGTATCTGCGGCTTTGCTACAAGAATACGTATTAGTATACTGGCCTGTAACGTTCACTAGCAGAACGCTAAAACCTAACGAGATTAACTATGTAATGACGGAAAAAGAAATTTTAGCTCTGCTGCGCATCCTGGATATCAAAAACACTATGTTGGTAGCACGAGAGAGCAAGGTAGTCACACGTCATTCAACGTTGGCCTGGCTTGTACAATCTTCAGGCCTTAATGGGAGGCTGGGGAGATGGGCGGCGTTGCTATCAAATTGGACGCTGTAAAATAAGAAGTGCGAAAAGGGTATCGATGAAATACTTGGTACGCTTGCCGCCAGCATTACCCCGCGCGAAGAGGTGGACGACATCATGATCGCGATCGCCGCGAGGAAGCAGCCGAAACATACCATAAGTAAGCCACCACCAACGGTCGAGGAAGGTGAAAGTCTTTGGGTGGTCAGTTTCGATGAATCGGCCCGAACCAACGAAAAGGCGGGGCGTATAGTGAAATAGTGTGGAAACTCCCAGAATGAAAGATCTTGTATGTAGCAGCCAAATACTCAACATACCTGACAGTAAACGAAGCCAAATATCGTGGCCTGCTACTAGATTTCGATCTCCTGGCCGATCAGGCGAGGGGGCGAATCATCATTTGTGGCGATTTTAATTTAGTGATCCGGCAGATTCGCGGAGAAATTGACTGCAACGCGCCAGGATTACAGTTGATACGTCACAAATCTATGGAGAAACTCCGATCGTGGCCGATCCAATAACTTTTACACATGAAGAGGGACTCGAATCAGAGTGCCGATCGACTGGTAAGCAACGCTTTACAACAAGAGAAAGACACGATGACTGTATTCGATCAGGATCGTCAGAATTTACATTCATTGAACCGGTTGGACGAGTTATTGACACCCAAAAGTGTCGATAGGGTCGTGACAATATCTGCCGTTACTAGATCAGCCGTAAGGAAACGACGATCACCTGAAGTAATGCAAGAGGGATTCGCTCAAAGGATCAGAATCGAGAGAATCAAGCAAGCACAGGAAAAAGAAAGTTGGACCGCCAACTTGAAGGAATTTCTGATCGGAGACATAACGAAGTTGAGTATTGAAGAAGAAAAGTTGTGTGCTCGGATCGTGTTCGATTATGAAGTTTACGAAAGCGGACCATTATTTTTTGCCCGATGTCGATATAAGATCCAGATAACCGGGTGGAATTGATTCGTTTGGTGGAAATGTAACTATTGCAGCAAGATTTCCTGCTTCTTTATCATTCAAGTCTAAAGGGCGGACACCAAGGTATCGGCAGAACATACCAACGAATCCGGTCCAAGTTCCACTAGAGAGGGCTCTATCGGATATTAAGCGCTATGTGGGAGAATGTGTTGATTGTATGACGGGAAAGGTAAACCTATTCTGCGCGGCGAACCGCCGGGGAATGTCCAACCCAGTTATCTGTTTCAGATAATTGCTATAAATCACATTCCATCGTTGCCGCGATTTTTTAAGGGGAAACACTGATTTGTTGCTGTGGGTAGACTGTTCTCAGAGTGCGTGATTGCCAAGGCGAGTTCCTCCAGAACTGCGCAAACGATTGCTGAAAGTTACGGAGAGTGTGTGTTTCGAAGATTCGGGGCCAGTAAAGCGATCCACCATGATCAAGAGCCAGGATTCATGTCCGATTTCTTCCGAGCGTTCAACCGGATCGCGGGGACGAAACAGCGTGCTACAATGGCATATCAACCCTAAGCGAATGGAACAGCAGAAAGAATGGTGAAGACTCTGACGAGGGCGTTGAAGATGTACGTTACAGGTACGGATCAGAAGGATTGGGACGAGTACGCAGAGAAATGAACGTTCGCCATCAAAACGGCACAGGATCGCGTACGAGAGGATACGCCATTCTACCTGATCCACGGCTGGGACGCACGATCGACGCTGGAAGCTACTTTGCCTTTGGGAAGCGCTAAACAACGGGACTAAGATCCAAGAAGCTGGCGTTGCCATATGCAACGTCATTACCAGAAAGCGAGAGAAGCCGTTAACGATCGTCTACGGATCGCAATCCAAGATCGGGCGGATCGACACAACACTGAGGACGGATCGCATGATATTGAAGTTGGATCGGAAGTGTGGCTCTATTTGGATCGAGTGAAAGAAGATTACACCCGAAAGCTGGCATATATGTGGCATGGGCCATTCCGGGTAAGGTATTTTTACGGGAGACACACGGTACGGTTGGAGATCTCGAATACGCCGTATCGATTTTTCCCGTTGGTACATATATCCAAGCTTAAGCAGGTGAAAACCTTCCCACATCGGCCAAAAACCTTGTGAGGCGGATTGCTTAGATTAAGTCGACCCCCCTGCTGCCAGAAGATAGTTGGGAACGCACATTGGATATAGATAAATTTGAAATTGAGAAGATATTGGGTGTGTGATCCGGCAGACGGACCCGTTTTGGCAGAGTGCAGCGCAAGTATTTGGTGCAATGGAAGAGATCGGTCGATCCGACTTGGATAGATGAGGTCGACTTGAACTGTGGGGCCTTGATGCAAGCGTTCGATCGCGATCGAGTCAACAAGAATCGTTTCGAGGTGATGCAATTACACGAAGCAGCGGTGGATGAAAAACCGATGTGTCGAATCGGAAGTTGCCTGCAACCAGGTTGCAAATGTGGAGCAAGGGGAAGGGTTGTGTGTGGCGATCCGGGTATCAAACCCGATTGCAGAGAGTAATTAGAAAAGGCAAATGAGCATGAA
>CANTFL010000381.1:0-27519 GCA_947650285.1 Hyaloperonospora brassicae | reverse complement strand
AGTGACCAGATGGCCACGACGTCCTTCAAGGGTTGCAGCAAGCTACATACGGCGCTGAGCGCTCTCCTCGTGGTGGAGTACTAGTTGTTGTTGCTCATCGAGCGGATTGGTGATGATGGCATCGCCCACGATAAGTGTTTGATGCGGCGCCGATAGCGAGTTGGCTTCGCCATGCTCGGCAAATGGGTTCGGTGCAGTATGTGGCCGTGCCTCTTGCACTGGTGAGTCGAGCATTGTCCTCTCGTCATAATGGATACCGGTATCGCTACCATAATTCACATTCACATCGATGCCGAGGTAAGACGAGAGAGTCGAGGACTCACAGGGTGGCGATGCCATGGTTTTTTGTGTTTTGCCAGCCGTGAGATTGGAGCGCACACACACCGTCCTCTTCGAGGAAAGACTTCGATTGACGTTTTGTGGAAACGTCTGTCTGGTGGGGGAGGGTGTAACGGGGTTACACGTCGACTGGTAGTCGACAATAGATGTGGTACACACAAGGGATGGGATCCCTTTTTAGTAATATTAGAACACAAGTATCTATTGTTGAAGACTGATGTCTGTCAACCATTGATTACGAGATCGTTTGAGCGGTTTTAATTAGGACATAAGCGAGTAGGTTATTTACTTTGTTCTACGGTGTTCTTTTAGGTTGAAAGAAGAAACAAAATTCAGTTCCCATTTTGATCAACAAAAGACACGTGCCTCTCTGAGGCGTCTTGCGATCGTAAGGAAGTAGCAACGCCTTGTTAAGGCAGCTACTCCTTGTGCACTTAGTGCGTTTGATCCTTTAAATCGTTTGGTCCGCCTGGAACAGGGGCCGTACGCTATCGGAGCTGTTGACTCTTTGAGTCGGGTTCGTAGAACCAAAGTTGCTCGTAAGAGCGTTAAGTCTTCCTCTGACTGAAGGAGCTGTGTAATTTCGCTACACGTCGGCACTCCATGACAAGTTGTTGATCGTTGAACACTTGTCATGTGTGCAGCGACAAAGATCGTTGTTGCTACCTATCGGCCTTTGCCGACCGGCGTCTTTCCAAAATCAAGTCCCATCATATTCATCTAAGTGCAGATCCGCAACATTTTCGACCACCTGTCACACACTTCAGCCGACACATTCACAAGTGTTCTTGACGATGTGCAAGAGCTCCTTACGACGTGCAGAGCACACCATACGTTTCAAGCTAAGACCAAGTTTCTAGCAGAGATTTGACGTCAGAAGTACCACACGTGCGGCAAAGAAGCTGCGGCAGCATTAGCTCAGCCACCGCTACGGCAGCGAAGAACTCATTTTCACGTCGCTGTTGCTGTGTGGTTTGTAGTGAGTACCTGGAGATCCATCTACGGTGAGGTCGATAAAAATGGCACATGCAGTGCGCTTACAACCGTCAACTCGCGACAATGTGTTGTCAGTGTACCAAAGACGCTTAGTCCCGCAAGATCTCGAGTAGATCGTGAGGGTATCGTGATGCCGCTTTTTCTCGTACCCCCATGTCGTTCGTGCTGGGTCCACAAGACTTTGTAACGTCGGCGGCCACTGACAAAAGTCAGGAGGTCAAATATGCAACAACAAGCTGCTTGTACAAGAGAAGGCAGAGATCCAAGCGGATGTATACCATCTTGGCATAGTTGCTTGAGCCCCTTGCTTCACGTGATCCCTGCCTGGTCAATGCCGTTTACACAATGGTACAAAGTGAGCGGACAGGAGAAGATTGAGTGTGTGGTGGATGCATATCGTTACACGGACGATGGTCTCCAATGAATTTGAAGCGCAGAGCTAAGCATGAGGTACCTTCACAGCCAGGACGTTCGTGCAGGATGGAGTGTTTATTGGCTACTGTCGGCACGATATGTGCGATTCTGTCTGGTACAGTAGCAACTCGATAGGAACGAGAAGCACATGACGAAGAAGATGAAGACAAAGGAAAAGCACGAGAAGAACCGCTACTTTGGTTGTCATCGTCTTTCATTCTTAGGATCTCTCTAACCTTTTTCTAACATGCACATAAACAATGGCCATGCACACTCAATAGCTGCTGGCGTTGAAATGGTCAGCCGTCATGACCTTGGCCCAGGCCGATGCAAACACGCGCTTGAACAGGACCTCGTCATTGGCAAACTGCTCCACCAGCTTCTTGAGCTCGGGCGCCTCCATCAGCGCTACGTCCGTTGCCATCATGTAATAGCTCTCGCCCTTGCCGTCAGCTCTGAACTCGTCTGCGCCCGTCCGACTCCACTGCTGAGTCAACAGGATCTGGAAGTACTCGTTCGAGAACGTAGCCGAGTTCTGCGAGTACGAGCCGCTGTAGCCCAGGACCTTCTGCTGCTCCACGCTACGCGGTCGACCAGCCAAAGCCACGGCTTCTGCCTGCGATACCCCCAGGATCCTGATATCGTCGAGCACCTTGGCCACAACCGAAGGGTAGTTCTCACGCGGGGCTAGGCTTTCATCCTCCTCGCCACTCACGCCGTCTGTGCGCCCCCCGAGAAAGTCGATCTTCACGTTGGTCTCTTCTTCCAGCGCAACTTGTCCAGCCAGCACAATCAGATCAGCGGTCGAGAGCGTCGCGTACTTGGTCTTAATCGGCTCGAGCGCAGCAATGATCTTGTCCACGCCAGCGTTCACAGGCCAATCTTTCTGCGGCGCGAACCGAATCTTGGCCCCGTTGCAGCCTCCGGCGTAGTCGGTGATGCGGAACGTCGACGCACATTGCCACGCTGCATGCACAAACAGAGCGCCGTTGTAGGGCGTCCCATCGCTGGCCCCGTCGCTCGGGAGACCGGCCACGGGTTTCCTGAGCAGCTCCCGAATGTCCAGCCGCACGGCATTGAAATCCGGTAACGTCGCAGGGGTCGGTGGCAGCGGGTGCTGAAACGGCTGGACAGGAGGAATGTCGTTGCCACGACAGCGAGCAACGGGGCCCATGTCACGCGACATGAGCTTGTACCAGGCGTTGGCAAAAGCTTCGTCCAGAGCTGCCGGGTCCGCAGCGAACTCGAGCGAAAGGGTGCGAAAGCTCTCGTCGTGCAGCAGTGCAATGTCGGCCGTGACCATCCGCACAGGCGGATTCGTGTCGGGAACAGGGCGCCAATGCACACGGCCTCCTGGGCTGACGACCTTTTCCCACTCGTAGGTGGTCAAGCTCCGGAAGTACTCGTTGCTCCACTTGGTCGGCGTCGACGTCCACGCACCTTCGAAGCCACTGGTGAACGTGTTGTTACCCTTGCCCCGCATTGGGCCTTCGCCACAGGTTCCTTGCCACGGGTTCTCAGGGGCCTCGAGCGGGGACAAACCAGGACCAGTCGGGCACGCACCGTGTGTCTTGCCAATCGCGTGGCCCCCGCCAATGAGCGCCACGGTCTCGCGGTCGTTCATCCCCATGCGGCTGAACGTATCGCGCACGTCGCGAGCTGATCCCACCGGGTCGGGCTCGCCCATTGGCCCCTCGGGATTCACGTAGATCAGGCCAATGGTCGTCGGACCGAGTGGCTCGTTGCACTGGCCGTCCACAGCACACGGTGCAACCCGTTCCTGCCTGATCGATGGCCCCAGTTGCAAGCTGCTGGTCCCGTCGACGTCGTCGAGGCGACCGCCACAAAAGCCGACCACAGGGCCCCCGGCGCTCTTGATCGCGACGTCCCCCGACAAGACAATGAGGTCGCCCCAGGACAGGGCGTCGCCGTACTTGGCCTTAATGGGCTCCAACAGCCGCAGTGCTTTGTCCAAATTCGTATTGTCCGGCCAGCTGCGCTCTGGATTGAAGCGGATGCGGGCGCCGTCGCAGCCGCCGCGTCCGTCCATGCGACGGTACGCCCCGCTGCAGTGCCACGCGAGGCGGATGAACAGACCGTTGTAGTGGCCATAGTCCGCGGGCCAAAAGTCCTGCGAGTCGATCATGAGCTTTTCGAGGTCCTGTGCCACGAGGCGATAGTCGATCGTATCGCAGCTCTGGGCGCTGTAGAGCTCGTGGGTGATCTGGCGGTCCTGGTCTCTCACGGCCGCCACTTGGTCATAGCCAAAGGGGCACTTTGCAGCACTGGCGCGCGTCGACAGCGCCGCGACCGCCGCGAGGAAAGTCGTAAGGCAGACGTTCATCGGTCGAGGGGGGTGCAGACGGTTGACCTCGAAGGCGAATTGAGAAATGACAGCGCTGAAAAGCTGCGGCAAATGGACACGAAAGACGCGACGACGAGCGATTGTCTCGTTGTGTGGGCTGCGCCTGTGCCGTCTCGTCGCGGAGTCGGCTCGTGTCGATTTTCTCAGAGCAGTGTGCAAAGTAGAGACCGACTTCCATCGGCGGCAGTGTCCAACAAGTGCCGTCGTCGGGTGATGGGCTATAGCGGTCGCCTGTTCGTCATTCGATGCGACACTCCGCTTCGTATATTCGGATCAGCTGCAACGGCTCTATAGAGTCGGGAGCAGATAGAAACGAGCCGCTAGAGGGGACGACCCCACGTTCTGGTTGTGCGCTCAGCAAAGTCCCGTACATCACCACCACAATCTTTTGACTGCCATTGCTCAAATGTCCGATCTGCTGTGATGAGGACTCGTATCCATCACGAACGCATACTACCGTCAGATGTGTCTCGTTAACGCCAATCCGTTGGCTGAGGTAGCGGCAAGCGACAACTCGGATCCCGGCCGAGATTCGTCACAGACGTCATGGGTCTGGCCGCTCGAAGTTGACGTCGAGGCTGTGCAGTCATATGCCTCGATTTCGACCGAGACGACCCGATGCCATGCGTTGGAGGTGTTGACTTTTCAAAAGCTTTACATCCGGTGTGGAGAATTGAGTGGTCACTACTGATGACGGGTGCTGTGTGATGGACATGCTTGCGTGACTCGGTTAGAAGCACTCGATGCGTCATCACATGCTCAGAACAGCGTTCACGTAAGCGTGAACACCCGCGCTACGAAAGTCTACTACGAGGATCGCAGCGTCCATACAGCTGATGGGAAGTTGCGTCGCCAGCGCTGCCCCAGCCGCGCCTTTGGTAGATCTGCTGCGCGCTACTGACCAGAGTTCTTCAAGCAACTGAGGTGAAGACGGTCGACCGCATGGCACTCTCTCTCTTGTAGCTGGCATGGCGAACTTGAGATCATGTCAGTCGACACGGCTGCTGAGTGAGAGTTGGCACTGGAATGGTTCCTAAAGCTCGTGCAACTTGCGTAAGACTGCGTCCCAGTTGGAAACAACGTGCTCCAAAGTCGTAGCAGCCGATTTCGAAGAACGATTGGGATATTAGCAGAGATGGGTATGGATAGCCTACTGTAGGAAACAACAAGAGCTCACTGTACTGATTTGCTCTTGCAGCGATACCTCGAAGATAGTCTATCGCTGCTGAAGTAGACGTAGAGGACACTGATCAATAGCCGCAGTTGTCGTAGTGAGAACTGATCGATGTCCACATTTGTTGGGTGGGCTGAGGCCAGCGATCGTCGATCACGTGCTCACTGAATACGGCAGACGCATGTGCCACGGCGTCTAGTTTCTTCGAATCGAACCTCTTGACCTTATGGCTCCGTCAGAGGCGATACATCCGAGGATAAGTGGCTTAGCCTGCACAAGCGGCTTGCCCATCCCGTGCGTAGAAAGGATCGTGTTCCCGATCGGAGTCGTTACAGGACGTGTGTTATGGTGGTAATCGAAACAACTTGTCGACACGCTTTGCAACTTGTTTATGAGGGCGACTTCGCTTGTCAATCATTCGTACGTTTGTCATGACAGATCACAGTAGCCGAGCGACTTTCCTCGGCGTGGCCTGCGCTATGTCTTCGCTTGTACGCGCACGTCCGATGCTGGCTCCATTTTCGCATATCCGCAGGCTATTCACGTCGATGCAACGTTTGGTGCCGCGTTCGTACTTGAAGCTTGCATAGTCTCTACAGCTGCGTGGAGCTCGACATGTCGCCAATATGGGGAAATCGTAAAAAAACACCAGTGTTCTCCTAAAATGACACCGTTACGATGAGGCTATCCATTAACCTTATTTTATATGTTCAAAAAAAGAGTAAAGAAAATACCAATTTCTATTGAACTTCGTTAGCAACGTTTCTAAGATAACTCGGACACCCGCTTTTTAAACGGACTGCAGTCTATAATTGCGAGACGACGGCTCCTGCAACGGCGCAGGTGGGAGCCAAGGGCGTGACGGCTACATCTGCAGCGACGATTCCTGAACCGGTGGAACCTGTTGCTGTTTAAACATCAGCGGCCTCGGACGAGACAGTCTTTGCAGAGGCGGAATTGGCTGCGTCGTCGCGTTTAAGGGCGAAAGGTGGGATGGTGGTGGTATGTCCAAATGCGCGAGTCGCGATGGCGGCACTTGCAACAAATTTGACGAAATTAACGCGTCTTTGTGTTGAATAGGCTCAATCATTGCACATGAGAGACACTGAAGCCGGTTACGGACAAATTCTAAGGCACTGGTTGTAGGTGTTGCGAGCGAGCTGCCTCTTCACTAGCTCGAAACACTTCCAGGACAAATACCCTGGGTATAGTCGGCTTGCTAAATATGTTTGATACTGCTATTGAAATCTCTTATATCTGTATTTACATTCTTTACACACTTATTAGTTGCTAATCTGGACTATTGACGCTCTCCTTAGCATAACGTCAGCAAGGACATGTCTCCTCGGCATCATCTACTGGTGTCATCAAAAAGTAATTCGCAATGACTTTGTGCAAAAGACATCTCGTGCAAGCAAAAAGCAGACCAACCCACGCCATTTTATTATATAATGTGATCGGCCATGCCATATCAAATCTAAAATACACACGCGACACTAGTTAGCCGTGTTGCACAAACCTGTCAGCAGCATCACAAATTACCAACCTGCTTTTACTTCCTCTAGAGGAAAAGAAGCAAGTAAAACCATGTAAATATACTACCATAAACGCCTATGGGATATAAAACGGCTAGGGCCAGCGTGAACTCAAGTAGACCGGTGCCGTATACCACAGTCACCTCAACAACACAGATCATTTAGCTCAAATATCGATGATATTCATTTCACACAGCATCGCAAGTACCTGATGCATTGCGCCAATACAAGACGAAAGCAACGCCGATTTGATCTCGGACACTGTAAGTCGCATCGAGACGTTTAGGAACCTGTAGAATTAAGTCAATCATGGTGACCATGATCCCTCCAGGCAACTTAACTTTGCACCAGCCAAAGAGTTGCCAAACTCCCAGAACGCGACACCAGCGTGGGTCTACTTAACATCATCAACAACGATACATAGGAAAATACCAGCAATGCCAATATACACAAAAATGTGTGGTTTAGTTTGTAAGTCACTCAGTCATCAGCCACGTCTAAAAGGCACAATTTCTTTCTCTTTCTCGTATTGCTTTGACAATGACTCCACCAACTACAATAGCCCGTCCCCCGTACACTTCTATTGTATACTCAGGTGATTGGTGGCGATCTTCGGACAAGGCGGGAGGGACTGCTGAGAAAGAGGAGTACAGGAGCAATATCGATGAATGCGCCGTGACACAGTCGACGTGACGGCATGCACGTGCAGCGATTGCTGAGCGTGTGCAAGGGCAAGGCCCTGAACAGGCTATCAAAATTAAAGGGGTTTCATGATCATCTATTGACATTGTTTATGTGTGCAAGACGCCTGACAGGTTCTGAGCCAGGATATGAGCGCCGGTCGAGGCAGCGGATCGTGGCTGACACCCGCGTAGGGCGGGTGTCCACGGGGCTCTTGTATCAGTAATTCACGACATGAATGAAGCCGGGGACCTCGTACAGCAGTAGCCGCGGCTCGATGTTCGCGTATTGAAATATCCCGCAGCTGGCGAACACCGCGTTTCCAGTACGTTTGGACACTTGCTGATGGAGTAGTCACAACTCCTCTAACGCCGCCGAGTTCCGCTCGGTCCACAAATGTTCTTGGCAGATGGAGCTTAAGAAGAACCAGATCCGTTCAAATTCTGTTGCTGCGGCGTCGGAGTCATCTTGAAAACGGCTTTGCAACCGCAGACTCAACTGACGTGGAATTGGCGGGGCTTGGCGATTGGCGCTGTGCTTAAAAAATGGTGGAAACGACTACGTTTGTCGCACCCTCACCGGTCCAGTGTCATATTAAGTTACATCAACACGCTTATGCGGTGGGGCAGTCCCAGAAAATGTGTGCCGCAGTCTCTTTGCGCCCCCGGCATTGAAGCACCGTACGGCAACTGCTGTCCAGCGTGCGGCAGGCATGGTATAAATTTAGCTGCTTGTTCGCGATACGATAGCATGTCCATACTCGATACTCCGTTAGCCCGTTTGCGTGTTTCCAAACGTGGGAAGGCTTTTGATTTGATGCAGCTGACTGCCAACTATTCGAGATCGCCTGCCCATCGTAGATATTCAACCAAAAATGGAGGGCTAGGTGCAGAAAGAGTTTATGATTGTGAAACGCTTGCCGAAAAATCGTTTTCCACACATCGACATTGGCCACCGTCTCCAGTACACTCTAAGGGAACCGATGGAGCTCCGGGTGGGCATGAAAAACTAAATTACGATGGTGCGTATGCTCCCAGTAGTGCAACAATTTCTCAGACGACCCCGTAACTCTGGTGAATTGCATTCAATCGACCAATGTATTTCATTGACATCTTGGCGGAGGCGAATCGCCGAGTCCGCGGACGCAACGGGGTCCCGACATGACCCGACAAAAAAATCAGCCCGGACCCGTGACCACTGATATTCGCGCCGAAACGGCGGTGTATGACGTAAGACAAGCTCAGGCTCTACCGGTCCCGCGCCCACAGCAAGGTGGGTTGACGCGAGCAGGATCAATGTCGCCCATCGTTGTAATTTACGATGCAAATGCCGAGGCGAAGTTCCGCCTAGCGATGATAACGTGAATAGAAATTCCTGTGGGCCCATTCGTCGGGTGCAAAGACTGCGTAGTGAATATGGGGGTATTCGGGCACATTTTTCCCGCGCGAGGGTCTTACCGTCAGGCCCTTAAATTAGAAGATTTCCATCCCAGTGAAAGCGGCCCCAGAAAGCGGCTAGTGCATCCATCCGTAAATCAAAAACAGCGGGATGGTCAGGAAACGTGTGATGGTATGATATGAACCAGTCGTTTCCGTCTCACTGACTGCGAGCCCCTTCAGACAAGCGAGAGTAATGCGCGTCCGATCTGGCTCGAATCGACAGCACTTGTTCAGGGGAGGGAGCCAGGAGATGTTCGAGATCCTGCACTAGAAAGGAATAACCGGAGCCGCGAACGATGGCGAACGTTTTTGAAGTTAACGGATGTAACTCCGGTACGAGAGCCGATGTGGAACACCCCACGCTATATGTCCAGCGCCGCCATGCTGTAAAATGGTTTTCATATGGTTGCATTAGCCAACGCAACGCGTGCTTCGTTCGCTAAGGTTCGAAGGCTACCTCGAACGAGGCCAGACCAACTCCTCCCGCCTTCGGTGGCCTAAAGAGTAGACCCGGGTTCATTTCGTGCCGACGGTCGGCAGTCGTAGAAGCGTGCACCCAAAGGAATTAACGATACAGCCGAGATATCTACGTTCTCGCCCAGCCTGGAACTTCGAAGACGGCCGCGGTGAACAGGATAGTCGGTAAAATAATCGCGTTAAGAATGAAAACATGATTTTGCACACTAGTTGAAATTTATGCGGCAGTGAGAAGCCGCCGACGGAGTTTCTGAAGTCGGAGCGCCAAGTTTCGATTGAATAATGCCCCTGTCCCCACTTCATACCCCAGATATCGCTTCGTCTCTCCGTGTCGTAAGACTGAGATGCCACCATACTGTTGGAGCCTGATAGCCGTGTTTAAAGAAATCAATTTGCTCTTGGTAGGCTGGGCATAAAGACCCGATAGTTGTCCAATCTATAGAGCAGAACCAACGCAGATGCCAATTGATGGACATGCTCAAGGAAAATGGTAGAGCCGTCCACAAACGCGGAAAATGCATGCGCCACCCCGCCAGCCCCAAGCACCGGAATACCCCGGATAGTGGGCGCCTGGTGAATAGCCTTTCCTAATAATTCTATAACAATTAGAAAGAGAAGCGGTGCGAGAGGACACCTTTGTCGTATCCCGGACCGGACAGGAACTGGTTCAGAAAGTTCTCCATTCACCAGAAACCGAGCGGTTGTTCCGGTATGCATCCGGGTGACGAGCTTAACAAACACTTTATCAAACTGCAAGCTCCGTAAGGCCGCGTACAGAAAATCACAAAACACAGCGTCGTACGCCTTGCGAAAGTCAAGTAATAGAATAGATCGGCTTAATTCGACTGATAGATCCGTCCTCTCCTCTGCTGAAGCGAGTTGAGCAGTCATCACCATGACCAGTTTTTGCATTTGTCCGCCACGAACAAAATCTTGTTGCAATTCCCCGATGATTGTGGGTAAGACTTGCTGGAGTCGTGAGGCCAAGACTTTCGCAAAACATTTGTAACTGGTTTGGAGCAACGAGATCGGCCTGTAGTCAAGTGCGTCCGGCGAAAAACCCTTTTTCCGAAGAGGAATAATCAGCGCCACAAGCAAGGAAGGTGGCATAGGAAAACCGTGCAATGTTTAATTGCACACGTGCACCAGCACCGGAGCCGGAAAAGAGGACGTATCTTTGTAGAAGTCGTTGTGAAGACCGTCCAATCATGAATCTTGGTGGCGGCTAAGCTCGGTGATGGCATGAAGGACTTTAGCCTCAGTGACGTCCAACATCAGCCCATTATTAGCAAGGTTAGAAAGTAAGCGATCGGTAGGCACTGACACAAAGTCAGGCAATGCACTTGGTAAAGCTGTCAAGGATTCTACCCGCTGCTCGGCGCTAAATACTGGTGACCATTCCGAAGCGAACCTGTCGGCAATGGACATGTTTCGCCCAAATGGCGGACCATGAATGCGGACGATATTCGTAACTGTTTGGTCGCGCTCCCAATCTGCGACCCACTGAAACGACCATCGAAGGCGCGCAGTGGTCTGTTCGAGGCTCTGCCCTATTCGAACGAGATGCTCGAGGCGATGATCTTCCATGTTAGCGCTGACTACTGATGCCGGGTCATGAGCTGGCGCCGGTCGCGTCGGCTAACCGCTTCTTAAAACGTGTATGTCTTCGACGCTTGCGCTTGCGGACGGTTGTGATGAAATGTTTGCACGCTTTAATGGCATTATCTCATTGCCAGACCGTCGTAGTTGGGGATACCGCCCACCCATCCAGTTCCGCAATAAGATCAGAGCGCAGGCGGTCGGTTTGGTGTGTCTGAATGGGATAGGATACCGGCACCGGTAGAGGGTGGAGGCTGAAGGCTGCCGCACGCGTGGGTAACGTCACTTCTCAATGATCCGATGCCTGGAAAGGTGTCCGGACGGCTACCCACAGCACCAACTCAGTCCACCGCTGAGAAGCATAAAAACGGTCAATGCGGCTTGCTGATTCCCCCTTCCAGTATGTAAAATATTCCATACAATTGTCCGCTTCCTCATCATCGGCGTGGGATCGAAGGAGCCGAGCTCCCTTAGACCTTGTAGATCCAGAAGGGCTTGGAGACTCGGACTTTCCGGTCGACACGACCGATGATGGCCAAGCCGATCTCGTAGAGGGCTTTAGACACAGTTGAAGTCACCTGTCACGATAGAGATGTCTCGCGGAAAGTTACAACGGGTAAGAGAAGTGTAGAAGGCCCTGCGCTCGGGACTGAGCGACGGAGCTTACACATTGACGAGGACCATATCATTTAATGAGACAGCGATCGTATTGGTATTCCACAAATCTTGCCGCCAGGGAGAAGTTTTCACAGATGAAGTGGGTGTTCGCAAAACGGCCACGACCCGGAGACAAGACGACCCTACGCTCCAGTTCGAAAGTTGCGGGTGACTGCCGTCCCGGTTCTTGCCCCACATACGTGCCCAGGTCGAGCACAACTCTTGAGCTTCCTCGGATGTCTTAATATGGGTTTCCTGAATGCACCACGCTCGAGGTCTATCACAGGAAGGACGGCTGCGCCATACCGACATCCAGCTAATCCGGACGCTTTTTTTAATCCCCCGGACGTTCTGTGTGATATATGTAGTACTTGGATGCTTTGAGAAGAAATGAGACCGTAAAGTATCACTACTGGACCATTGAGACAGCAATGTGGGTCGTCCAAAGGCATCCGCATATTCAAGATTGTTATGACGCAAATGCGTTGCTAACGAATCTCGTTAAGTGCATTTAGTAACAGATGAGCGCCGTCTCCGCTGCAGGTATTAATGGAGAGTAAAAATAGCTCTCGACTGTCCTCCAATCCACGTATTGACAGTCCTCCTAGTAGAAGGCAGACTTGTAGGCGGTATTTTGATTTAGAAGCAGCAGATGCCGCCGGATTTGTAGATCAGGTGATGACTTCGCCGCCGTCCCCTCAGTGAGCACCCCTATCTCGTGCTCGAAAAAAGAGCGCACAGCAGGTGCTGCATATACCGAATCTTGCGGTACGGATCACATAGTTTTAAAAACTTATCCGCAGCTTACTTCAGCTCGCGAAATTTTTGCCAGTCGTCTCTGTAATCGATAAGCGGAGATATTCCTGACCGAGCGGCTATAGATGTTGCGCGATCAATCAAACAACCGAGCCAATATTGCCGAGGTGCTGACGCCACCTTTGTGCGAAGTGAGTGCAGCCCAGATAGAAGGCTATCTTGTCGCCAACGGGCAGCCAAGTGGGCCAAAATTTGGACGTCAAGGCTTGCAAGCAGCTCGCAGGGGAAAACAAGTCGCCGAAGGTGATAAAGAAGTGCCATAGGGTCCTGTTGAGCTGTTAGCGTCCACTCCGCGGTCGTGCTGTCGACACGCGGACAAGCCGTCACTGTTGAAGGTGGCCATTCCGGGATTAAAGATAACCAAAGACCAGGTCAGTCGTCGCGATCAATGCGACCCGCCGGGTTCTCAATGTCAAGATTACCGCGTTCGTAGATGTGTCTGGCATCCGATATAGATGGCGCTGGCGCTTTTTTCTAATGCTAGCGTCCTCGGTGGGTTGAGCATCATCACAGGAGGCGTGTGCCCGTTTCCGTGTCTCCACTGGTGGTGACGGATCCGCAGCAGATGGTGGGCTCCCGTACAATGATAAAGCGTGAGACGCACCGCCGACAGGCTGGACTTCAGCTACATCGGACCACATATGGAGCGGCGAGGCATGAAGACACAGTTGTGATCCATTTTCGCCCGAGGGAGACATAGAATCCGGAAAAGTTGGAGGCCGGTCAGGAGCGTCGGCCGCAAGCTGAGAGGTCACTGCAAGATGCGCGCGAACGGGTGTAGAATCCGATTGGTCCGAGAGTCCAGCTCTCCTATCGGAATGGAGAAGGGCTGAGTAATGCCTTCCAGAGAGACGGAAAACGAGTGGAAGGCCGGTTCCAGGATCTAGTTTCGCAGCTATAATCGCTTCTTCGCACAAAGAGAGATATTGAGGACTTCCGCACTATTTCCACGGCCTTATTATTTCGCGTCACGACATACAGACTGTATTTGCGGCATACCTGGCCAACCGAATTCGTAGACTCCTCGTGGAGGACATAGATGTCCCGGCTGAGGAATGATGGCCGCTAGCCCGAGAATGTCACTCCCTCCCCATTCCGTTTCGACAATATCGGAGTCTCTCGCCGACGGTGTTGCGGCATAGTCGTGTAAGTACCATAGATATTGAGTGGCTGACTCCCGTTTAGTCATAGACGCCCAGCCCCATTATGCTTTAAGAATTGCAGGTAGCCGAAGTTCGTGTGCAAAGTGCTCCTCGAGGTGCAATAATCCTGTGTAATGAACACCGTTCTTGATGATAGCCGTGAGTCGTTCCAAGCAGCCATTAGGCGCGTCCAGAGCAGCGTCGGCCAGTGTTTGAGCTACAGCCATGGCCAAGAAGTTACCGATGACGGGCGAATTCGCTTCTTGTAATCCCAGTATTTGAGTGAGAACCTTCACGTCTGTCAGGACTTCTTTCGGGCGCAATGCCAATGAAATCGCGCGCTTCGGTTCGTCAATCTTGCGGCTGGGTAACTTCAGACATGTGGCTTGCTCATGACGCTTCAGATTCAACAACAGTGGGATCGAGTGGGTCAGCACCTTTCCACGCGATTGCGCCTGTTTTCGCCGAGTTTGTTCCTGTTGACAAGCGTAGAGGTGTACGGGGAGTGTGAACCTGTTGAGGGCCTTCGTGATTCGCCAGATTAGTGACCAGCGGCTCAGGATTCGGCCCCGTGATTGGTTTTTCCGTTCTACCCGTGAATGAAAGCACTGAAAACCGTCCCGAACTGAGCTGTGTTGGGGAACAAACCGGCAGACGGGTGGTCCAGAGAATTTCGGATCCACAGACTGGTTTCGTGATCCACGGTTGCTCGAGTGGGGGCTTTGGGGCAGGGACCGAGTCAACAGAGTTTGTTCGAGCAGGAGTGTAGGCCGATCGTAGTCTCTCACGAGGAGCTACAGCAGGAGGTTCGGATATCTAATGTGGACTCACTGGCACCATGCTGGGTGTGACGGCGGCTTGGGACGCTGCATCCGCCGACCGCTGGACTTGAACACGCAGATCCGCCATGATGCGAATCTAGACGGCACTGCCGAAAGGTTTTACCAGGTCCTCCACGGCTTGGAGGTCTCCCTCCGTAACATCAATATCACTCACTCCCCGGATTTGGTCATCCGTAAACTGACACCTAGAAGCTGGGTGACCGAGGTTACCACACTAGAGGCACTGGGGGCGGCGACTCACGTCGGGATGACGAAAAATTATTGAAGGACTAAACCAGATGATACGAACGATTCTTTAAAAATAGAGGGGACAGCTAGAAAGCCGAAATGCGACCTTCCACGAAGTGGACGTTCGGGACGTTGGACAATTGGTACCCAAATCATCAAAGTCGAATTCAGTCGGTATCTTCGACTTGAGGTACGCTACGACACGGCCAATTTCATTAAAACGAGTGGAATTATGTAGAATAACCGAGTGCTCGGCTCTAAGTTGTCCGGCCCTTCCACTTGGACCTTGTTGACGGTTCCAAACGGAGCCGCGCTCCTGATGGTTCTCGTTAGTAAGCATGTTACACGGCCTTGGAAAGGAATGCGCACGTACTGAAGACTCATGGCAGCGTTTCGAGAGAAAAAGAAGAAATGGATAAATTTGTTCACGCGGTCATTATTGATGGTCTTCGTCAAGCCTAGCATCTTTTGCACTTCCTGAAGGTTTACCTTAGCTATTTCAGCAGGGTCCAGGATAGACTCGGTGACAGCACGAGTCGTTTGCCGACCTACCGGAATCCCACGGGTGTGGCCGAGGTGTAGCACAAGATGACCTTCGAGTTGAGCCTGGACAGTGCTGTAAAGCCGTAGTCGCTCCATGCTGTCCAGTACAGCCCTGAGGAAGTATGGCATACGTCGACACGCCACTGACCCTTTCGCAATTCCGACAGTAATTTTCCATTCGTGATCAGTTCCTTCACGCAGCTGCAGCTGCATCCGCAGACCAGCGGACGAGAGATCAGCGCACAGCTGTGTTAACTGTCAATATCAGCCGGTGTATATCTGGAAGGGTCAAACATAAAATCGTCGTACTCGGGGGTAGTAGTCGCCGCTGTCAATGCAGTTGAAGCTGTTTCACGACGGACACCGGTCGCCCAGTGGTTGAGAATTGGTGGCTTCGCCCACTTGTGCTGACTCGACAGTTTTCAAATCAGCTCGTTAAACGCCCATTTTGTCGTGAGAAGGCTGTTACCCAAAGATCGAGCGATTCTTTGCCACTCCTTGTACTTACCCGAGCTTAAAATAAACACTTGCTCGAACAGGCGTAAGAGGCTTGACGCTTCCGCGTCTTTCAAATGGGGAAAGCGCTTTTTGTGGGACGGAAGCGCCTCCATTCGTATCGGCAATTTCGAATATTCCACCGCAAAGAGCTCATGAATTGTCGTCTTTCATACTTCCAAGTGACAAGTTCTGTGGAACCCTTCATCTCCGCGATCAATGCACAAAACATAGCGAATGGAGCGACGGAGGTAGATGTAGTGTCGGTCGTCTCCGCCGCTGCCTATAGACCTCCGGAGTATCAGAGCCGCCGGAACAGACCCCATCCCGGAGATAGTGCTTGAAGTTTTCCAGGACGGAGACAGCAGCTCGGTAGAGGCTAAATCTCCTAAATCAGGGAGTTTATGAGCCAGTGGCGCGATAGGACGGGGCGGGCTCATTCCGCGGTCTCGACCCCGGGTCCGTCTCCATCCCCGTGAGTAGGGGCTCGCCGGCAGTTACCGGCCGAACCTCCCCTACCTCCTCGGGGGGTAGACACGGACGAGACTCGGCGTCCGTCGTGCGCTGAGAACCCTGGCAGGCCATCTGTATCTTAAATTTGTTCCTCTTCAAAATCGATAAAATTGAAGAGTGGGCTTTAAAACTTGAAGACTGCAGTCCTTTTAAAAAGCGGAGTGTCCGACTTTTCGAAGAAACGTTTCTATTGAAGCTCGTTAAAAGTGGTATTTTCTTTACTCTTCTTTTGTATATATTAAATGAGGATAATGAAAAACTCATTCTAACGGTGTTTATTTAGGCAAACACTGGTATTTTTACGGTGTTTTTTTGGACAAACACTGGTGTTTTTTTACGATTCCCCGTTGACGGCTCTTCTGAAAGAAAACGGTCCCTGATACGTCCACTCGGACCGGTCGATGAAAGCCAGCCCCTACGCCTGGACCAACCAAGCCAATGTGATTTGGCTCGACGAGCCAACAGGGATCGGGATCTCGTACGGCTCCGACCAGATCACGGATGTAACGGGGCACACCCTTGCGTGAACTCAACGCAAGGGTAACGTGCGCCCGTTAAGCGTACACAGGGCAACCGAAGAAGCGGTAGGTAAAACAGAACCCGAAAGCTCTGTCTTAAGGAAAAATAGATTTGTTATATTAATATAATTAAGTCTATAACTCTTGTATCTCTTACTTGTTCTGACTTAATTATACTAATGTAACTAAATGTATGACGACGTCTACTAACCACCCATTGCGCGCGTCTTGCAGCGATTGGTGGGTTGATATCATCACGATATCAACCAATGAGTAGCCTCTTTGGCCGTCCCAACAATATCACCACAATTGGTGATATTATTTAAAGAATATTCAACATAATATTCTTTATTGTCATTATCTTCTTAAAGACAATTCCATGTAACGGGCTGCCCTGTTTCAACGGACGTCGAAGACGACGTGGCGGCAAACATCTGCTGGTTCATACAGCTGTTTCTCGAGAAACACTCCGAGTTGAAGGGCCGGGCGTTTTTTGTCACGGGGGATAGCTACGGTGGACACTTTGTGCCTGCAGCAGCTCGCTACATACTAAAAGCGAACGCTTCGGCAGATACATCCGGGCGCGAGTCATCTCAATGTAGCATGTGTTGCCATTGGCAACGGACTGACGGAGAGAGAGAGAGAAATCTGAACGTCGATTAAGTGTTTGAAAACTATAAGATATCGTTGTGCTTCTACCTAGACTACATCAATCTCCTCCTCGCTGGCTAAGTCTGCTGGCTCGAGTCGTCAGGCATCACGGGGGACACTCAGCCGAGGGCACGTGGAAACAGGTATACAGTCCTGGGGGACGATAGGGCGCGAAAATCGCAGAAAACGTCGGGTACCAAAACGATCACCCCCGATAGGCCGCTAATGCTCCGGGACGGTCCCCATCAGAATCACGTTCTAGGCAAGTTCGCTTCGTGGAATCGAGAGTCGCGCTCGGCGACCAGGCCGGCGACTTGGAAGCTGACGTAGAATAGCAGGAACTAGGTGAGAGGCTGACAACCGCTGGCGACGTGCCCTCACCCCGAGGTGGCTGGGTTGGTGCTCCCCTTGCGGTTCGCACGCTGCGCTGCCTCCCGTAGCGCTCGCAGCAGCTAGAAGGCCTCCCCCTTTTAACCTGGGCCCCATTATATGGGACTTCCCACCCAGGAAAGGGCCGGTCGTCCGGCTCTGAGGAGGTCGTTGTCGCTTGGCCGTTGTTGCCCGAAGGCGCAAATTAGGAATTGACAACGGACTGACGGACCCGGCCGTGCAATACCAGCACAGTGTGGACATGGCCGTCAAATCGTACAATGTGACGCTGCTGGCCGAAGGTGCAATTTAAGTCATGCGCAAGGCGCAGCCAGTGTAGCGGAGCTACACAGCTCCTAAGTCAGAGGAAGACTTAACGCTCAATGAGCAACTTTGGTTCTACGAACCCGACTCAAAGAGTCAACAAGCTCAAAGAGCTTACGGGCCCTGTTCCAGGGGGACCAAACGATTTAAAGAATCAAACGCACTAAGTGCACAAGGAGTAGCTGCCTTAACAAGGCGTTGCTACTTCCTTACGATCGCAAGACGCCTCAGAGAGGCACGTGTCTTTTGTTGATCAAAATGGGAACTGAATTTTGTTCCTTCTTTCAACCTAAAAGAACACCGTAGAACAAAGTAAATAACCTACTCACTTATGTCCTAATTAAAACCGCTCAAACGATCTCGTAATCAATGGTTGACAGACATCAGTCTTCAACAATAGATACTTGTGTTCTAATATTACTTAAAAAGGGGATCCCATCCCTTGTGTTTACCACACCTATCGTCGATCACCAGCCGACGTGTAACCCCGTTACACCCTCCTTCACCAGACTGACGTTACCCCAAACGTCAATCGAAGTCTTTCCTCGAAGAGGACGGTGTGTGTGCGCTTCAACCTCACGGTTGGCAAAACACAAAAAACCATGGCATCGCCACCCTGTGAGTCCTCGACTCTCTCGTCTTACCTCGGCATCGATGTGGATGTGGATTATGGTAGCGATACCGATATCCATTATGACGAGAGGACAATGTTCGACGCACCAGTGCAAGAGGCAGCGCCTCATACTGCACCAAACCCATTTGCCGAGCATGGCGAAGCCAACTCGCCATCGGCGCCGCATCAAACACTTATCGTGGGCGATGCCATCATCACCAATCCGCTCTATGAGCAACAACAACTAGCACTCCACCACGAGGAGAGCGCTCAGCGCCGTATGCAGCTTGCTGCAACCCTTGAAGGACTTCGTGGCCATCTGGTCACTCCACTCGGTTTGGAAGAGCGTATACGCTAAACGACAGGTCGTTCTCTGGCAACGTGGGCCATCGGCGCTGAGCAATCATCCTCTGATGAGATTGCGAGTCGCCAAGTACTTTGCGAGAGGTACCTGCAACCCCACTTGACGACTCAAAGTCAATACAAGTTGCGACTTGACACGCAAGCACGGGGTGCGCCGGTTCCACCGATGAAGGGTATACCCATCCTTTTATTCGCATGCGAACCTCAGGAGGAAGAAGATAACGCTTTTGTTTGCTGGGTGCATCGTAAACGACAACTCAGCAGCGTGTTAGCTCTCAGAGCAAGTGCCGATGTGGCAGACGTTCGTCTAGAACGAAAGCTTCGGTATGATTACGCCAAGCTTAAGGCCAGAAGCCAGTTGCGAACTCGCACACGCTATGCTTCGGCTGTGCCGACTGACGTGGGTGTTGGTCAAGCGGGACCCAACTACCCACCTGCCTCCACCACTATTGGTGAGAAGCGCTCTCGGTTGAGGGATGACCCCTGCCACGATGTTCAAAAACATCAACGGCGTATGCGCAGTCCTGCCTAAAGGGTGTCTCAAACTCCCACGAGTTCTCCGACTCCGGGTATCCTCGCCACTTCACCAGATACTGGTATTGATTCTGACGACGACGTCGTCAGGAGTCGCTCCACATGGAACTGGTGGTTCCCTTGCTCATCGAGCAGCGTCGGAGGTGGTCGGTATATCGAAGGAGGAGCATGAGAAGATTCTTCTCGAGATGAGTGGTCTCCGTGAGACATTGGGTAAGACCCAGAGTGCGTTTGACGCGACGCGAGCCCGTGTCCAGGCGTTGGAGTTGGGCCAAGCCCGGATGGAGGCTCAGCTTGACCTCCTGATACGGATTCAGCAACCGATGGCAAGGCCAACCTACCCGGCGAAAGCGCCTCCAAGTTCACGTGGGACGGGTCCCGATACGGCTTAAGCAAGCCAACGTAGAACACTGGGTGCGTGCGCAGTTTGCGCGGAAGGTTGAGCGTATACGCAAGTCGCTTCTTGGCGACGACCGCAAATGGTTCGATGAAGCGCGGACGCAACTTTGTCTTGAAGACGGCAGACACTACATTTGTAGGTATGTTTTTAGCATTGAGTAGAACTTGGTCTCCGACCTTATAACTTTCAATACAACCTCTGCCTTTAACATCAGCTTGCTCCTTTTGTCTGTCTTGGCTATCAGCCAGTGCATCACGCACGTGTCGTAACACCTTTAAGCGCGTTGCGAGAAACTCGCTTACCTGTTTTTGAACAGTAGCAGGGCTGATATCTGCAAGCCGATCGGCCATCTCTCCCCCACCAAGCTCTGAATCACGCAGTGGTAGCGTTAACGGAACGCGAGGGTGTGTGAGACCGTTCACGTAAAACGGAGTAAAGCCTGTAGAGGCATGCACGGCGTTGTTCAACGCAAACTCAACAACAGGGAGCATCGAGCTCCAACGCTAAGGCGTTTCAGCGCAAACACTGCGTAATATATCACCGATAACGCGGTTGACTCGCTCGGTTGGACCATCTGTCTGCGGATGATCCGCTGTGGACATGTCCAAACGTGTGCCAAGCACCTTGAAGATGGAATTCCAAAACTTCCCAGTGAAGCGAGGATCTCTATCAGAGATAATTGCCAGTGGCAAACCATGTTGTCGAAACACCCGATCAATAAACAGCGTAGCTGTACCTTCACCATCAATGGTATCTGGCACCGCCGCTAAATGAGCCATCTTGAACAAACGGCCAACAAATACCACAGTACCCGTATTGCCTTGCCCATCTTAGGTAATCCGAACATAAAATCCATGCTGATGGACTCCCAACACCTTTTGGGTATAGTCAAACTAGCCAGCGGCGTTGCCGCGTGTAGTGAGGGTTTTACCCGTTGACACGTTTCGCACGTACGCACATATGTGCTCACCCATTTGTATAGTTTGGGCCACCAATAGCATCGGATAACTAAGCCATAGGTCTTCTCACGACCCAGATGACCACTCAACGCAGTACCATGTGCCTCATAGAGGATCCGATACTCCAACTACTCATCATGAGGGACAACGATGCGAGGGGTATCCTCCACATCCGTGCTATATCACAACAGGCCCTGATCGATAGAATATCGATGTAACCTCGCACGTAAACGTGCCGACAATTTGATGTCCGAGTCCTTAAACTCCTCGCTACCTAAAGCACGTAGCAGATAAACACAGTGTTCATCCTTGGCATATGCCGTACGGATTAGGTCGGTGACCGACGACGACAGAGTCGTAACATGAGCAAGCTCATAGTCAGGCCTGCGGGACAACGCATCAGCCAAAGCATTCTGCTTGCCCGGCTTATACTTCACCTCGAAGTTGTATTCCGCAAAGAAGGAAAGCCAACGAGCCATTCTCTGAGAGAGGTGAGGCAACTGGGTCGCAGTGCGTAATGACGCATGATCTGTATAGATCAAAAACGTCTTGGAGCCAAGCAGATGAGCTCTGAATTTGACGAGAGCATACTTCATTGCAAGTATCTCTTTGTAATGAACAGGATAGTTCTTTTCTGCAGCCTTCAGCTGCCGAGACTCAAACGCAATGACGCGTTCCTGTCCACCAGAATCTGTCTATAACAGAGCGCTGCCTATGGCAAAGTCAGATGCGCCACAGACGACACTGAAAGATCGATAGGGATCAGGCAAAGCCAAGATTGGCGCATGAAGGAGACTCTCCTTAACTGCTTGAAAAGCACCATGCTCGGTGCTGGTTCAGCATTATTCCACATCATTTTTTAGAAGATTGGATAATGGTCGAGCCATGTCTGCATAGTTTGCACTATGCTTGTGTGAGTAATTGACAAGGCCAAGCCACTTACGTAAGTCCTTTTGGTTCTTAGGAACCGGCCAATCGACTATGGCTTTTACCTTAGCGGGATCCGCTCGAAGGTCTCTCGTACCAATAAAGCACCTTAAAAAGGGGATCTCTATTGTACCAAAGATGCACTTAGACGCGTTGGCTTCAACCTATTCGTGCGCATGCACTCGAGCACCGCTCGTAAATGGTCAATGTGATTGTCCACATCTGACCGACCGCTCATAGCACGACTATGGACAAAGATGTCATCAAAGTATGTATGTGCATAACCTCTGTGAGGTCTGAGCATTTGTGTCACAAGACGGTTGAATGCAGCCGGGGCATTTGATAACCCTTGCGGCAAAACAAGCCACTCCCAGAGCATACCGATTGGAGTGCTGACCGCTGTCAGCGGAATATCGCTTTCTCGCATGAGAAATTGGTAATACCCATCGACTAAGTCGAGCGCACAGTACATCGTACATCCCAGAATATTGTTCTGAAGAACATTTTTCCTCGGAATTGGTGTCTGGGCCGGAATGTTGGCTGCATTAAGCTTATTGTAAGCATGAACAATGCGCCACTTCCCATTAGGCTTTTTGACACAATAGGTCGGTGTGGAATGGGGATATTTGCTCTCACGTACCATTCCTGCCGCGTGCTTTGCACGAAAGAAGTCGTCAATGACGTCACACTGTTCCTTCGTTAAGGGCCACTGCCGTGTTACGCAGTATTTAGTTCCAGGAACCAAGTCAATTTCATGACGTACACCTCTATCGGGAGGTAAGACGGACGGTGGGTTGTGACACACCACGTCCTGAAACTCCTTTATCAAAGGATAGAACGGATCAAGAGGATCCTTAAGGATCGAAGATCCACTACGGGCATCCAATGTCGCCTTTGTATCCTCAAGGACATACTCGTCCAATAACGAGGATGATTTCCACTCAATATCCGGCCGAATGACCACTAACTCGGATAATTCTTCTGCCTGTAAGGCTTGACTAAATTCGCCGTCAGACATTTCGTCTAGTTCAAAGAGAGTATCCAAAGATGGAAGAGTCTCAAGACTAATATTGCCATCGATCTGGCCAGTCAACCCATTGACAAGTGCATATAGTGTATTATTACAATTTTCACTTCGTGACTTCTTAGACGTTGGGCGCTTCACAGTGGCCACCTTACGCTGGAATCGTTTCCTCTCAGAAACAGTACCCCTCCTAGAGGCCGGGACAGTCGGATACTCGTGGTTACTATTTGTCTTAGCACGCTCTAGACGAGAGCTCATGTCTTGAACGACATCTGGTGAAGTGTTACGTAACTCAAACACTTCACCCAGTGGATTTACACGGACCACTTCACGTACAGCATTCGAGCCTAGACCCGAACACTCTGGCTTCTTGCCATCAATGTCATTACCGACATTCAGTGAGGTGCCACCTCGGCCGCCCTCACTCGGTGAAATTTCACGTGCCACCCCACTTACATAGAGGAATTACATTCTTGATGTCTCGGGCCTAGGCCAACCATGCCTGCAGCATGCAGTGACTCAGTATCACAACGAATATCACTCAACGGAGTATAACTCCCTTCACATACGGTGAAAGAGCTCCGCTCAATATGGATGTCATTGACATTGGAGTTAATCAACTCCGACATACCAATGTCCAGCACATTGACATCTTCCGTCAATGGCTCGCGCCAATAGCGCTTTTGTTGCCTAGCAAAGGTGGGTTCATGACTCTCCAAAACTCCACTAGGAACATTGCGCGTGGCGCCTAAGGTCTTAGACCTCCAATCAATCCATGGTTCATGGCGTTCAAGCCAAGCCATACCCAGGATGAGATTGTATCTCGAATCCAAATCGAGTACAATACAGCGTTCAATGCTGTCAAAGTCCAAAAACTTCATACCTAAGTTCAACGGAACTTTAGGCATCGTGACGCGACTACCAGTCGCTAAACGAACGGTGATTGAATCACCCTCATGCGCTTTGAGCGCTTCAGCGTATCGCTGACTTCCCTCAAGGGAAAGACGTCGATCATATTTGCATGATGCTCCGGAGTCGATTAGGATCGACCAATTCTTCTCAAAGCCTTTAATCCTCGCCTCGGTGACTAACAAGCCAGGCTTGTATCCACGCTCTGTGCTGGTGGGTACATAGATCGTTGGGGATAAGCCCTGCTTCACTCTACCTCGTAGAGAAGTGACATAACTCAGTTCTACCCCAGTAGGGCTCCTCGCACCTACTGGGTGTCGACGTTTCCCCGTGCCATACCAGGTTTCTGGTTGTGGCTGGGGTTTCGACCCGTAGGAGTCGGTCGTTGCTTACGCAAAGGACAAGTGGGACGCAAGTGTTTAGTGCTTCCGCACATGTAACAGCGTCTCACCTCCTGTCGTTGCTCTGCAACATGAAGCTTCGCTTCACCTTCATCTTCAGCATAGCTGAGATCCATCGGTTCGGGCTTACAGTAAGCCGAGGTGTTCGCAGAGGTTGCCCTCGCATAGCTTGGGTTGTACCCATTCCAACCAAGTCTGGCCGACTTGAAGTTGTGCTCAGCATTTTGAGCGATGCTAACAGCCTCCTCAAAAGTAGAGGGATGGACCCGATACACCTCGGTCCTGGCAACGCCATTACGAATACCTTCCATGAATACAGCCACATAAACGGTCTCAGGGAGAGGGTCAGACTGCATAGCCGCCATCAGAGTTCTCAACTCTTGGATATAGTCCGTTAGCTCATTCTTACCCTGACGGGTAGACAAGAAGCGTGAGCGCACGCGATAGGCCTGATTAGGAGGCGAGAAAACTCGCAATAGGTCTAACTTGAGCGAATCCCATGTGGGAAACGCCAAGTCGACCGACGTGCCACACGTCAGAGCCCACTCTCTAGCTCTTCCATAGAGCTTGGAGATGGCCAGCGAGACCCGCTGATACTCCAGTGAGATAAGGCCAGCGCTCATGGCCATCTCAATCTCACGGATCCAGAGGGTCAGGTTTTTCCCCTCCTTGCCGGAATAATGTGTAACTTCCACCTTAAGGGGACGAGGCTTAGCCTCTTCTGGTGGCATAGCCACGTAGCGTGTCGGCATAGCCGACGCTACCTGGTTTTGAACCTGCCCTAAAAGGGCATTTTCATTCTGCATGAAGGCCTCGACTCGTGCATTGAGCACATCAGAATCTTGTGCAGCTAGAAACTCCACTTACTCAGGGCCTACGTCCGCGGTCAGCTTCTCAAGCGCGACCTTTTGAGCCTCAGAAAGGGGTGTGGATTGCTCCACCCTCACAGAAGATCAGTCGTAACGACTCAGGTGTAGGTTGACTACGAGTGCTACCAAGTGTTGCGGAGCTACACATCTCCTAAGTCAGAGGAGGACTTAACGCTCTTACGAGCAACTTTGGTTCTACGAACCCGACTCAAAGAGTCAACAGCTCCGAGTGCTAAGGGTTGGTTCAAAGAACCCGACTGAAAGAGTCAACAAGCTCAAAGAGCTTACGGTCCCTGTTCTAGGGGAACCAAACGATTCAAAGAATCAAACGCACTAAGTGCACAAGGAGTAGCTGCCTAAACAAGGCGTTGCTATCTCTTCAACGATCACAAGAAGCCTCAAATAGGCACGTGTCTATCGTATCAAAATGGGAACTGAATTTTGTTTCTTCTTTCAACCCAAAATAAAAACGTAGAACAAAGGAAGTAACCTACTCACTTATGTCCTAAATAAACCTATTATAAGACCTCGTAATCAATGGTTGCCAGACATCAGTCTTCAACAATAGATACTTGTGTTCTAATATAACCTTATAGGGGATCCCATCCCTTGTGTTTACCACACCTATTGTTGACTACCAGTCGACGTGTAACCCCGTTACAGCCAGTGTGCCACGAGCTCATTTTTAAAGTGCCAAAAGGATCGTGAAATTTGTGCTGAGGCCTCGGAGTTTTGCTTTGGGACGCTGGAACAGCCGTACTACCAGTCCGGACGGAACCCCTACGACATTCGCAAGCCGTGCGTTGTAGAGAACGTGATGACGTGTGTTGATTTCGAGCACATTGAAAAGTTCTTGAACTCCCCTCACGTGCTGGTAGAGCTGGGTGTCGACGTACAAAAGTCGAAACCCTGGCGCGAGTGCGATGCGACGATTAATGCTAGGTTTGCGCTAGGTGAAATGCTGTCTTCAGCTGACGACGTAAAACTGCTTCTCGATGCAGGCGTGAGAGTATTGATTTACGCTGGAGATGCTGATCTCATGTGCAACTGGGTGGGCAACCAAGCGTGGGTGATGGCGCTCGACTGGAGGGGAAAAGCGGCCTTCAACAACGCTGCGAACTGCCAGTTTGGCACATTGGAGGACCCGGACGCAGGACGTGTTTGTTCGTTTGAGAACTTGACGTTCATTCGTGTCTTCAACTCGGGCCACATGGTACCAATGGACCAACCAGCTGTTTCGTATCACATGATCAACAAGTTTTTCCATCATGAAAACTTTTGATCGCAACGTAAGCTGACTGGCGAAAGAAGGCAGACGTGCGGAAAAGCTTTGGCTTGAAGGATCTCTGTCATGAATCGAATGAGATTGTTTGCGAGTAGACGAGGGTTTGAGTGGACACGAAGTTCGTGCGAAATACACCAATCGTCGCTAGCTGAATATGGTTGATCGAGGCGTTTTGCGTCAGTATTCTCTCCACCTTAATGCCACACAGGCACGCCTGTTTCGATCCTGTGTGTCTACATAACCATTCTGTTTGCTGTGCTGCCTGAGGAGTCGTTTCGAATGCAAGTTCTTTGCTAGCACTCACGGCTTCAGCAGCTCTCGCATACATTCTAACGATTTATCTACCGAATCAGCGCTATTTTAGGCAAGCTGCTTTCGTACTCTGCAAAAGTATTGGATCTCCACGCTGGCAACTCGACTCTCGACGAAAAGTCAGCAGGTAACGAAAAGGTTGTGCCCTAGTTTTCGACAAAACTTGAGCACAACTTGCATGTTGTCTCTTTCTCCGGCACGCGTCGGTCCTACAGGACATACGGCTCCAAGCTCGGCGAATCATATATAACCTACTTAAAAGTGCAGGTGCAGTAGCGCATTTACAAGTATCAAAGTGATAAGACGGATGCTCAAAGTACCGACAGTAGTCGTTGCTTAGGTCGATCGCAAACCCTATCTTCTTACATAAAAGTATAAAGTACTCACGGTCGATAATCATGTGCCAGCACGACGGTACCGCAGCATGGCCTATTCAGCACTTCTTCCTGGTGATATGAACGCCACCTGGGTTGCCACCGTTGAGTTGTTGGAGCAGATGACATCCTGCTACTCGGCCTCAATATGATCGATCTTGTGTTGTTGTATATGCGACGCGCTGTCCTTTCGTTCCTAACTTGTATCCATCCCACACCAAAAGGAAAGCTACAGATGCATCGGGTCACGCAAGCAAATCGATGAAGCGTACGACCTGTACCACTCTTTAAAGCAGAATATGCCATGGTTGTCGTCGCCATTTACAACCACGAACTACATTCTGCTAAACATTGCCCAAACGTTCCACAATCGTTTCACAATCTGTAACGGGGCTACACGTCGTCTGGTAGTCGACGATAGGTGTGGTGCAC
>CANTFL010000380.1:0-20894 GCA_947650285.1 Hyaloperonospora brassicae | reverse complement strand
TGATAAAAATTATATTAAATCTTTTTTGTTGCAAAACCCACGTGTCACATGTACTATAAAGCTTCGTAAGAGTCCCTGATACATCATTTACTACTTTTTTTGAACACCTAGCGATACTGCGAGTCAACAGTTTAGACAATAAATAATGCCTACTTCTGACACTTCTCCTTCCTCATAGATACGGCTGTAGTTATGTAGCATCACAGCTCTTTTACTATGCGAGTACGGAAAATCTTTCGATTGCTAAATAGATGTAATATTTACAATCATGATGATTAATCGAAGCTTGAACACGGAATAATATGGTCGAGTCCTCAAGATAGAGGGATGCATTGGTGCCTTAGGTACGCATCGACCGCTCCAACTGACTGGTTTCGATCATTTTTCGATAATTGACGAAGGTCCTAGCAATGATGTGTGAAATATAGCCTCACACTTTTTTCATCAGGAACTATGAGGCTAGTGAGTGAGGCTTCTCGAAGAAGCATGAGAATCAGCAGCCAATAGTTGGGGCTACACACCCTTATAGAACTCAGTGTACTTTGTAGACACGCACATTACGTGGCACGTGGCACGTAGCCACGGCCGGTAAGGTACTTATAGGTACAAAACCAATATACATTTGTCGACATAATGCTGTATTATGTATCGGATGTGCCAGATGAATATAGAAAAGTGTTTAAGCGGTTACTTACTGAGCGAGGCTTGTGTCTGGAACTTGCCTCAAACTCAAACTGTACGAAGGATGCACCTCTGCTTCATAAAGCCTCAAACTAGCTCACCCTTCGATAAACAATTAAATACCTTAGGGATGCGATCAAGGTCACAAAAGCATGCAACAAATTTCATACCAATGTTACGTATACATAGTTTAAGGCTATGGTGCCATACAACTGGAGTCTCACATAATCCAAGCATGTGTAAATTGGTGCGTACGAAGACACCTATCGATTTAGCGCAGTCATCGCACTTAAGTACGCACCTAGTGATATATGCACTACTTGTTGCGATACGTATCGTTTGTTTTGCAGGATTCAACGATTGTATCTATCGACCTTCATACCATGACAAAGTCTATTTTCTGTATTTCTCTACGGTTACTGCGAATATGTGACTGTAAAAACGCGACCAAGATAGTTGCTGTATCCAGAGCCTTGGTGTGAGAGTGTGCCTGCTGCCAATAGCGGCAGTTACATTTTACTGCAAAGCCTTTTTCGTAATTCTAATAAATGCCGAAAAGGCTTTGCAGTAGAATGTTGCGATTGTAGCGTAAGACCTGTAGAAAGGAATTTATCATGCAGTCTATATAAACTTGACAGGTCGAAACTGCTAATTTTGACACCGCTTTCGAATATTAGCACTAACTTTGCTGCAATACAATGCCTGCAACCGATGAGTTCGAAGTGCTTTTTGGATAAGTCTACCACCTAGCGAAAAAAAGGACAAAACAGGCACTGCATCGCGCGTATATTTTCCAGTCACACTACATCAAGCTATCACGCGCATGCGGTGGATATGTCCAATCCCATCCATTACGCAATAATCAGCGTTGGTCTGAGAGCTGAGTTTCTCGTAGTCAGCATCATGACGGGTGCGACAATCATACGACAAGTGTGTTTCGTGTTACGTTCAATTTGACCAGCGTTGTTGTTTGTTATGCGATCAAGTTGATATAAGCTCCGACCAATTTGAGGTTCCCCTCTAGTGACTTGGGTAAGCACCGACCGTGTTATTTGGCGTGGGTTCAATTACCCCTATGACCATATTAAGGCCCAATAAGTAATGTGTGACACACTCGCTAAGAAGATACCACCCGGGAACCCGGTATCGGCAAGTTACGCCTTTTAAAGAAGCATAAACCCTTGCAAACGAATAGAGGGCTATTCGGACTCGTTAGCACTCATATATCTGGTTGAAAATCAACTCCTGTCGCCTGGGACGTCAGCCACGACCAGTAAGGGAGGGACGTGTAGGCCCGCACCGAAGAGGGCAGTACCAAATCGTTTGCACATCGAAATGTTCCGGCTGTACCTACAAAACAGTCCTGGCCGCGCCCTTAGTCTGTACAATTACGATAAAGCGATTGACTTGGACACGGGTCTCAATCACACCTACAGCATGTCCTGTGGTGATTGAAGGAAGTCTGCCTTTCATCATTGGAGTTATACTGGCGCTAGGGTAGCCAAGGTGAGCATTCCTTCCTTTTCGGAAGACGGCATGGTCTATTTGCTCCATTTCTATAGCAGCTTCGTTCATTCGACATATGAACACTTAGTTCTCAAAGTTTTCTTCGACCACCATACGGGCATCGTTGTGATCTACGCTTGTGATCTACGCTTGTGATCATGTATCCTCCATAAACGGTTGCTCCTTTTTCGCAACATATTGCTTCGCTAGTCAAGTGCTCTTCGTTTCTTCGTTGCCAAAACAAACGAACGAGCTACAAGCGAAATCGTCTCTTGAGCTCACGGACGTGCTGTTGCAATGTCTGCGATTGGGTGCGGACAAGCTCATGTCGGTTCGAAGCGCTTTCCTAGCCCTCTCGGCAAATGCCCACTTATAGTACAGTAAGCGCGGCAGAGGAAGACGATCGGTCACGCCGATGTCCATGACTTGCCAACAGACGGACACGGGGACCACAATCGTCAGCAACAGCAAGAGGTATCACAGCAAAGTGGGAATGCATACATCAGCACATAAAGTAGCTTGTGCGCGTAAGCCTCGCGAGAACAACGCAACCCATTCGCATCCTACCTAAGAAATGTGGTACCAGCTTGTGCGACGCAGACCCGAGATAAAACTAGCACTCGTTGTTTGGCAAAGGAACAGAACCGAGAAAGGACCTCCATGTGCGTCGTCCTCAGCGGGTCTTGTAGGAGGCGTGGACATATGGAGTGCAGGAGTCAAGTGGGTGCGGAAATCAGAAGAGTGGAAGAGTAACACTTCAATCAAAGGGATGTACATTGGTGTCGCTTGCACGTTCCCTCTTCTACGCTTCCACGCCGCGGCTTGAACGTCTGGAGCTGATGAAGTCGCCTCATGAAGTCGGATGGAAACAGGCCTGGCTCCCGACACCAACCCCGTTCGCGTGATCTCGGTCCCATCGATCGTGGGCGAACTAGTTGTGGTCGTTTACGTGGTTGTGCGCATCACTGGCTTCGATGCTCTCGGTATGGGTGAGGCTTTCAGGAGGCCCACCACCAGCCCCTGCAAAGAAACTATCGAATCTGCGTCCGACATGACGAAAAGTACCACTTGCGCTGTCATCATTGTGATGATCATTACGATAATGATGAACACTTCCGTGCGTGGTTGTAGCTGCGACTGCAGCGAGCACGAGGCAAATGAGAAGCTTCATCGTGGATGGAAGCTGGTGTGGGGAGAATGGGGAGGTCTTGGGAAGATGGAAAATGGTAAAGCAAACCGATGCGCAATTTGAATCGACCTCGAGTCGAACGGATCGAACCAAAGCTGCTATCTGGTTGTCCGGGAAAGATGGAGATCTGGACTGAATGAACGTATGCTGCCGACACAAAATGATTCATTGCATACGACCGAGACAGGCGAAACGACGCGACTGTTGCGGACCTGAGATTTTGGTGCAAGCTGCGACGTCTCAGCTTTCGTATCCCAAAGCCAACAACATGGTGTAAGAAGATCAGCGCTGGCATCGTCTTCTTCATTAGCAAGTGAGTAAGTGCCACGGAGTCGTTTAGACATCTCTCGACACTTTCGTCGCCTTTGTCTCCTGTTCCGTTGTAATGCTGATGCGTTCTTAGGACGGGTGTCCACTCGCCCGCTGGGGCACTTAGCCAACGAAATGTGCTCGCAAAAGTGCGATGAACCCGAGATCAGCACGTGAGATGCACCCTGTGCCACGAGCTCGTAACTGACACTCGCTCTGACAACGTGTTACTTGACATCGACGCCGATTCTGCAACGGTCTTCTACCGAGATATGGTCGACCATGACAAGGACATCTACTTTCCTCGATCAGTCATGATTGCCGACCGACCAGCAATACCGTATGCATCCAGCGATCCGCTTGCGTCTGTCCTTTTGACCGGCCAGGAAGGATCGAAAAAGCGAAACCGCTGCGACCGATCGTGTGCAATCACACAGCTACGAGGGATGAATTAATCAGGGAGAAGTTTGCGAATTATATGACCCGTGGAGGGGAACAATGTACTAAGAAGTAGGTCGAGAAGACATTTTTTATCCAATAAATCTCATAAATTTATATGACTTTAATATTATTATGAGAAGAAACCAACCATGAAGGTCCACATGCTAACCCCTTTCTTTCTGCGTCCTACGACAGCTGTTTGTATTACGTGCCTATTTTTCACTCGAAAGGGTGATTCTCACATCACCATGACGCCTCGTTGTCCGCCTTTTTCATCTTCAACATCCCACTCGACAAAAAGTATCTAGTGTTCGACATAGCCACGAGGAATTGCATTTATTTTCGAAGTTGCCTTGTTCAGGAAAATAATGAGCCGTGGAATCGATTCAATATAGCAAAGCGGGTTAGCCTCATCGCTTGTCGATCACGAACAATATGATAGCGTATATCCATGAGCCTGTCACGGCTTTGCTATGTTTTTCCTCGCGGTAGCAAGAGCATTATAGCTTTTGTCGTTCACAGTGACTGGACTGTTTATCCAGGTCCTCTTCCCCAGCAAGATATATAATGCCCCCGTACTTCATAATTGCGAAACGATAGTACCACATATTCAGCTTCATTGGTGCTGAGCCAAAAAAACATTGCATTCTACATATTAGAAAATAATTAGACGGTCATTGATCATCACCTTCGCTCCTGATGTTGAACGTTGAGTACCATTGGTACATCCTCGGTCAGCATTACCAAGCACATTTGGTTTTAGTTCACCAGACTTGCTGCAGTAGCAAAAAGTACTGATCGAGTCGACTCCAGGTAACGTAGTTCATGTATAGCTGCATTCCAGCACTTTTCTCTTGGCTTCGCTATCAGACGACTCAGTCGACACACTGCGAGTGAAATATAGGTATCGTTGCATTTGAGATGTATAAAATCACCCCCACCGAAGATCGATTTGGGAAATTCTTTATTTTTGGGTCAATCGCTTTGCACTTGACCATGATTTGGTCTTCCACATTAGGTTGTGGAACGGTTTTGCAGCGACTTAATTGAAAGCATTCATTCTAGTGATATATGCGCCCTGGATGACCCTGAGTTGCTTTTCATTCATCCCGTACTCCTCTTCGATACCGAGAAGAATTCGCACTTTACCTAGCATCTTAGGGTTATGATACCTCGACAGTCCCTCTTAGACTTGCTTGATCAATTCAACCGAAGAACCACCAATCAGCATTTCGCCAATATAAATCGTACAGTCATGATGGATTATCATCCTGTCAAAACGAATGTGAACGTATCAGAAACGCGCGCCACCAAGCTTTAACTCCGAGCAGCACCAAAAATCGTCATTAATCACGTCGCAGCGCCTTGTTTAAGTATGTACAAGCTTCGATTAAGTGTCAAAATTCGATTGACTTCATTTTACACCTCGAGTTAGGTTTATAAATTCATCGTACGAAGCTCATTCACGCATGCGCAATCAAAATGTACCAGTGAACTCTATGATATTATGATGACATCTAGCTAGCAATATTTGAATCGAATTTGTATTATGAACCAAAGAGTTTGATTTGTGGTCGTCAGCTTCATAGGTTTGTCCATAACTTATAGCCACACGTCGAGCCTTTCTACCATTGTATCCGTTTCGCTTATTTAAAAATACCAATTATTCCGATGTACTTTTTTGTTGGGGATTTATTCACTGCTGTCTCAGTCTTCTTGTTGTTTCGTTCAAATTTGAACTTTAATCGCGTCATACCACATCTATGCTTAAGAAGATGCCATTGCATCTGTTATGTCGATAAAATTTCAAGCGGTGCATTTGCTCGCATACGCTCAATGCGATGTCTTCGACTGAGTCCATTATTCATTACTGTGCGACGTACTAATGCTACCAGATATCTCGATATGATATAGACCTGGCTCTTTCTGGCTAATTGGTACTAGCACAAGCAAGGAATTTTTTCATTATGTTAATAGGATCGCTCCAATCAGTCGTCATTGGGATCTATCAAGACTTCCACAGGGCAAATTGTCCCGAGTTGTATCCATACCTAATCAGTTTGCTGCATGTAAACATTATCGCTTTCAAAATCAGGATCACCCACAGGCACAAAACGTGCGTGGAGTCACCGAGTAAAATTCACTTAAAGGTAACAGGTTTTGATAGGCCTCATATTAGTATATCACCATCGATATCACGTTGAGAGGATCGAACCATTTATCAAATAACTTCTGTATCGTCGATATCAGCGTGATCCAAACGTGCAGGAATAGGTACATCCTCAAGCGCTCGTACATACTTGGTTTTTGGCAGTACTGTACAGTCATCGATCGAATGAGCTTCTGTTTATCAGAAATAATTGTTTAACACGATATCTCTTCATGTCATGGTAGTGGCCCAAAACCATGCACCAAAATGCCTCTTTGTCAAATTTGGGACGGTTAGATTGAATTGTGAGATTAACCTTTGCCCTAATCACGCACATGTGTCACATGTTTGCTTCAGTTCCGAAACACACCTTGACTATGTCTTGGTCGAGGGAGAAGCGCACGGGGTCAACTGGTCGCAAATTTTCAGCATCCAACGTATACATCACATATCTTTTTCACACTCAAATGGAATCCAGCTGGATCTCAAACGCTTCGTCGACGTAAAAGACATTCTTTTAGCCGTTTCATTTGTTGCAATGAGTGCGGAAGTGTCATTTAGTGCACGATGCTAGCCTATTACCACATTTCCGTTAACCGCTTGTTATCTTACTCGACACCATTGCCATTGGCGAATAACCGTGACATTGGCACTAATTTAGTTCTCCATTTCGACTAGTATTCTATTTAATAAAAAACATAGCACGCAAACATAGCATGTAAAATTGTCCAGTAAAGACACAAGAAAATTTTCTCCTCCTTGCGACTTGTTTTCCAGTGCTCCCATGACGCTGCAGTGGATAACTTAGAGCATTGACGAGAGATGGACGTCTCTATGAACAAAATTCGATAAATTATCGACTGAAAACTTGCCTGTCACTCAACTTTCGCATATATCGTCTTGATCAACATCAGCAGCATACATTCGTTGCACCTTAAAAACATTCATCACTTATGCCGAAATTTGTTAGCCTCTGATTGCGGTTGTCCCTATCGCAAATTTCTTATGCTCGGCCTCACATATTTCTTTACAAAGACAGCCTTTTTTCAGCCACGCTTGCAAACTCCAATGTATCACAATATCAAGATCAAATGTTGTTTTAGATTGCTAAGTCTCTACTTCTTAATCATTAATGATCGCATATACTCAATTTGAAGCTCTTACGTGTGCTTCTTTCGCATTTAAACAGGAATGAACAGGAGACTACGATCCAGATTAAAAATATGCATACACATCTTCAATTTGAACTTGCTGTTTGTTCTTCACGACAACACCTAGAATACCAGATCCATCGGTTTTTGCTTCCCCATTCACGACTAAAAGTCCAAAAAACCAATCAAACGGTCGAATCTCCACAAACTCTTCTTCAATCGGATACATATAACCAGTCGAGCACTGTCGAGTAGCCAATCCTTCGATCCATTTACACCCGCAGTAAACGCTTCGCAAATAGGTCTTTCTCTTGGATCGATTCTTCCAGCAATTTATTTCTTTGTGCATACTTTAAGCAGATGAAACATATCACAGAGACTCTTATTCTTGTTTCCTTCGGTCGGATATACATGCCCGTTATGCTTGTATTAGCCATCAACAAGATAGATCTTTTTCCATAGAGAAACGATTGTGTTACGACGATAAATATCCTTTGCAAGAAATAAATGAATGTTCCTCGTATTCTCAATAATCTTGACAATTAGATCGGATACATCTGAAAGGATATCAAGAAAAAAATATCAAAAATCTCCGTGTTGCATCTTGAACTTGTGCAGCTGTCGACGCATCTTGACTTAGCAATGAAGTCTTATGCGAAGAAAGAATCTCTACAAAATCGCTTAAATTACTGCCGTCATCGCTACATTTCGAACAATTTTCAAGTGTTTACTTGATCATTAATCCCACCGTTTCGAAGACCTTCACGTCGTCGACGTTCCTTATTAACGCGACTTAAATCTATCGACTAGTAACTTCTACGCAACGACGAGGTCGAACAGACCTTTTATTGAGAGCTTCATCCGCGTCTCTAACCTTTTGGCTAACCCCGGTGAAGATATCATTCTTTCTCACCATGCTTGTGCTCATAACCTGTCGATTATCTGGTGAACGATGGGATATAATAATCGAGGAAGTAAATCGAAAAGTCTTTTTATCGTTGAAACCCTCACATTATTAATGAGATTATTAACAAAATCGAATGAACCTAACAATAAAGGTCCCCATGCTAACCCTATCGGCAATCTTTCTACAAGGGCTGGTAGTGATATGTGCCTGTTAATCACTCAAAAGGGTGACGCTCATATCAGCATGATGCTTAGTTTCCCGCTTGGCCTCGATATTTAGCATATAAGTGCTGAACAGTAGGACTTTGAACATCGTGCAAACAGGCAGTAGATGCTACATTGGCAAGCCGAGGAGTCTTTGCAAGATACGCCATTGTCAGCACGAAGCAAAGGAGGCTGATAAAACTTCGGACCCCCGAAGCGAATCCATATGGCTTCCTTCGTAAGGTAGATAGGCGATGATGGTTGTTAGCGAGTCAAATTCGAGTAAGGTCAGGTTACACTCCCACTATGATTCGCTGTCGTTAAGAATCAATACTTCGCGCAACGTTGATGAACGCACGATCCAAGCTTGTCCAAAAAACCGTTGACGGTAGTACACGAAATCTGGAACAACGCGGTTTTGTATATGTACCGTATGATGAGCCTTTTATTAAAATAAGTGTCGAGTTCGGTATGAAATATAGGCTTTGGGTTTTACGATAGAAGATAGTAAAAGCTTACTTGTAGTTATCAAGGAAGATTTGGCCTCGCTTTATATTCGTAAATAAGCATCAGGTCTCATTTTGATCAGTCATAGCAACACGTGCGTTCTTAAGACGTCTTGATAGTTATCGGCGTTTGTAAGCCTTATTAAGGCAATGACTCTCGCACCTCGGGAAGTGAATTCACAAAATCTCTGGATCCCCTTGAACCAGGACTCGTAGCTCTATGAGCTCTGTTGACTAGCGCAGTCATTGTTCTACGAAATACTTGACTCATCCGGTCGTGATTCACCTCACGAAAAAACTCGTATAGTCTTTGTCCTTGCTCGTAACAAGTTGCTCTCTGCGCCTAGCGCATTTTTCCGACTAGCAGCTGCACTGGCCCCGCTACATACCAGATGAAGGCGCATTTGGCGTGCGTGAACTCTTCCGTCAGCAGATGCGGTCCCACGTGGCGTCCGTGGCTTCTTGTCCCACATACCACGGCATCTTGATTATCCGATAGAACGACCGTATTTTCTCGTCGAATGTATCAAGATGTCACTTACCATTCATTCGGGTGAGATCGTAACTTATCCATAACATGTCCCACATTTCAACCTAATTACCTTCATGACATATTGTCAACGATATTTTCTGTACATAGTTCATTGTGGCACGAAGCGTGACGATATATCTTCCGCCAAGATGACCTAGAGATGCGGATACAGCGTTGTTGCACAATTTAAGAGCGTGGCGGATCTATAAAAACAGTCGTCATGAGGAAAAGTGGGAGCCTAAATGAATTGTCATGAACAGATTAGGTCCACGACATTTTTACCAAGTTTATACAAAGTTATTATAATATCCGCGAATTTGAATGTGTTCACGACATTCAATGCACGATGTAATAAACGTAAGTGATCATACAGTTGTCATGTTACGCCATCGCTGACCATGTACCACCGTTTGCCCCACTTGTTCTAGAATTCAGTCGACAAAGAGTCGTTGATTGTGTCCCTCTGGACGCGGGTTGCCTCACGAAAATGTTGTTGCGCCTTCCAGCATGCGCATCGGTAAACGTGAAGAAGATGTATCGTCAACAAACACTACACTTAAGAAGATAGTGAGTACGATGACTAGAACGATGATATCATCGTTACAGTACAACATTGACCTCACATGTTAGTCATGTGAAGACACTACGAAAGCAATTTCTGAATTCAGCTTTCTATGAGACCAATCGACACATGCAAAAATTCAAGGGGGTGCTAGTATCAATAAATTGGTCAAGAGAGAATTTCGTACGAGACAAGTTGAATACTCCCTCCGTTTCAACATGTTTGTCCCTTTTCAACAAAAAAGCAATAATCAGGATAAGTTTTTATAGCCTGGTTGGCGTATGCACCTAAAAAAAAACTTATTTAAAGCTCTTTTAGTCAGTGTTATCCGTGCAATCATCCAGTAACTGGATGCCGAGAAAACAGCACCTCAAAAACTATCATTTTTGAAGGGGTTTGAACCGACGATGATTGCGGAGCCTGCAGGCCATCAATTGTCACGCTTGAAAGCTCTATAGAAACTTAGAAAAGGTCAAAAACCTCTCTTTATGCTCGGAAAGCTAAATCGACTTTAATATATAGCAAAAAAACGCCTCAACGAGACGCTTCGTTAGGCCAACTTCTCGCAAATTTACCTCGACAATTTTGGCTCCCTTTTTGATTGTTTATGATTGCATGTATCATTATAAACGGTAAACATCATTGTCGACTTGATAGTAGTGCTGTCATTGTCGAAGATGAGCATCGGATCCAAACGCCATTCAAAATACCTCACAGACCTCGAACGAACTGGTATAATGTGAACGCTTGTAACAGGGTAGCCCGTTACATGGAATTGTCATTAGGAAGATAATGACAATAAAGAATATTATGTTGAATATTCTTTAAATAATATCACCAATTGTGGTGATATTGTTGGGACGGCCAAAGAGTCTACTCATTGGTTGATATCGTGATGATATCAACCCACCAATCGCTGCAAGACGCGCGCAATGGGTGGTGAGTAGACGTCATCATACGTTCAGTTACATTAGTATAATTAAATCAGAACAAGGTAGAGATACAAGAGTTATAGACTTAATTATATTAATAAAACAGTTCTATTTTCTCCTCAAGACAGAGATTTCGGGTTCTGTTTTACCTACCGCTTCCTCGGTTGCCCTGTGTACGCTTAATGGGCGCACGGTACCCTTGCGTTAAGTTCACGCAGGGGTGTGCCCCGTTATAACGCTTCTTCAGTCTGCTGGTGCGAACATGAAGGTAAGTCGTGTTTATTTTGAGGCAGTGGCTCTAACATATGCGTGTTCTGTGAAGTCAATAATGAGGGTATGGAATTGCTGTCGCGACACCATGGCCCGCTAATCGGACCTCCTAGATGTTAGATCTAAAATAAGGGTGATAAAGGCAAGAAAGAATCGATTCGTGTGCAGGTAACAAGAATGCGATGGCTGCGTCGTATTGCAAGCGATACACACTGCGCTCTTTGGCACATGTTACGGGAGTATCGACCTCTACGCTTTGTAGGATGCACCAGCGCAATGACATTATGGCGACGTCAACGCTATCAACCTCCTACTGACGAAGGAGAACAAGCGCGCGAATTGATTTCATCGTTCGTTTTTTTCGACGAGTCGTCACTGCTCTACTCCTCGATGTACGACGTAATTCATCTCGATGAGAAATGGTTTACACGACACGAGTGTCTCAGCGGATTTACCTGTCTCTTAACGATCCGGCGCCACTCCGGTATGTACGTTGTCTATTTAATATATCAAACGTGTGTGCAGTGCTAATACGAGCGACCTTATGTGTAATGATTTTAGACGATGTAAAAGCAAGCATTTATCATGAGGTGATGTCTTTAGCAGCAGTCGACAGGCCGAGAAAGGGCTCTGCCAGTGGTACTTGGTTTAATGGAAAGTTTGGCATCTATACTTTCACGGAACGGACGGTCGCTCAGCGAACTAGCAAGAATCGCCGAGTTGGAACTGTTGAAGTCAAGACAGTAATAACCGTGAGGAGAGCGGACTAAGTCGACATGTTGCTGGAAAACTTCATCCCTGCGATCATCGCCAAGCTTTCGCGTCGCAGCCAACGCCTACCGATTAACTTACAACAGATCAGCTCGCGACCTCACGTCAAGGAAGATGACCCACTCGTGAGTGAGGGTGGCCGCTAGCTGCGCCTTGACCTACGCGTATTGTGCAAGCCTCTTAACTTTTTTTTGGAATTTAACGTGCCAGCTTAGGCTACTTTCGATCGATCCAGCTACTATATTACAAAGTGGCGCCTCGTAGCTACGAGGAGTTGGTAGAAGCAGTACAAGAGGCGTTTATGGATCCAAGAATAGAAAAATTAAAAATGGTATCTTTTCGCTGCATTCGTGTATGACTGCCGCACCAAAAGACGATCGTGGTAATGCCTACAAGCTACTACATTCGAAGAAAGCCATTCTTCATCGACAAGGATATTTGCCCCGGTCGCTCAGTTGCCCCCCCGAGCTTATATGACATGGCACGCTCTCTCTTCACCAAATCAAAGTAATACATGTCATTTTTCGTTCCTCTCTATGAATTGATCTTGACGAAACAAAAAAATTGTGAAACAAAAATCGCTCGATTTATAACAAAGATTTTGAAACGAAGAGAGTAAGATTTTTCTCTCTACTATAGTATAACACTATACGTATATTTTTTTACCTAACGCGACACTTATATAAGTGATAGGCACATCAACACGGTACACTTTCCTATACAGTGGTGTAAAACATATCGTGTATCACCCTTACACCCTCCCCCATCAGACTACCGATACCGCGAATCAACATTTGTCTATATTACGGCTAAAGCAGTGGAAGAACAGATAATCCCACGGTTGCGTTACTTTTACCAAGCGAGTATGACGCCACCAGAGCATGTCTCCCGCTTCTCAAACTTATATTTGCACAAATTAAGGTAAACTACGATAGCTTCACTAATCTACCGAGTCAGAAAATCCTTACTCACTTCAGTGCAGGATAATGAGCTCACTTAAGTACCGGATAAGTTCCCAAAACGAGGCGCTGCTAGTGCCCTAACAGCGCTGAGAAACATCTATGGCTACGAGCACGGAATCGTCACCAATAGGTCTGATAAGAGTCAAAATGCATGATCTCTGGAATGGCTAGAGTGCTCACATTTGGTTTATTACCCTTGCTTCTATTAGGGCGATACCAAACTATATCTTTCTTCAACTCAGCATTGATGATAGACCTTTTCAGGTCGCGGGACAATCGTTGGTGGGATGGATTGCCAAAACCGAGGCCATGACGCCTAGCGAGATCAATGCATGCCAAAAGCTAGCCAACGCTTTTTAAAGCCACAGATCATGGCAATGAATTACTGTTTCAACTTTGAATGATCAAGCACTTGGTGCGTCACCATCCTCCATGTGGACAACTCATATCATCCTCTACCGACGTAAGTCGGATATCGATATTGATTTACATTTCACTCGATAGGTAGAGCGTCTGCTTCGGTTGCACAACCTAGATGCTACTCAAGCTAGAGGTGACGTTTCAGATGTTCGTTTGGAACAACAAAAAAACGGTACGTATTCGCAAAGTTGAAGGCTAGATGCCATTTTCGTTCGGTGCATCGATATATCCCGCAAATTGAATCACCGCGTACCCGAACTCACTTGAGTGATGCGGCTACAAAAGCCATGTAGTTTAGTCCTGACATGACAACGAACCTTCCGGCGCCTGCACTCGCGGTTGCTAAGCGTGTGGTGCTGGGAGTAAGCCACGCGCACAGCGCCCAAAACCGTAAGCGGCATGAGGAAATCTTATCGTGGTGGAACCTCGTATTCCCGTGATCCCTCCGACTCAGTATATCCACGCCAATCCACCAAGTATTGGTTCTGTCCGTTGTTCCGACGTCGATTTAGGCGTCTATCCACTTAAAAACGGGCGATTCCCTCGCTCGTTGAGTTAAATGGTGGGGGCCAATACGTCGGAGGCATCCTATGAAGATAAACAACAAGTAATTATTGACTTGAAGCACAATGTGCAGCGTATTTGTGATCGTTTGAAACGCCCAAGATCAATCGAGACCGCCTGCTAGCCCTGGCACAAAGCCAGTCTCTCTTGGAAGTGACGCTACAAATCCTGGTGTCGGTCCAGCGATGCGCAGTAGAACCGCCATCTGCGGCGAAAGCGCCTCAAACTCCACAAAGGAAGGAACCCGATATGACTTAGTTCGCCAACGTAAAACATGGGTGTGTGCGCAACTCGAGTGGTAGGATTAGTATTCTAAATGAGGTCCTTATTGACCACAAATGTGAATGGACCGACGAAGCGTGGACGCATCTTGAAGACGATAGACAATACATCCAAGGGTATTTTTACCATTGAGTCATACTTGGTTTTACACTTCATAGCGTCCAATATACCTTTGCTTATAGAATCTGCTTGTCGTTTTGTTTACCCTGTCTTTTAGCCATTGCGTCACATCAATGTTGTAGAACATCAAACCGCGCTACGAGAAGCTTGCTCACTTGTTACAGAACAGTTATAGTGCGGATTGCAGCAATTCGATCGGCCACTTTCCCCCTACCAAGTCAGAAACCACGCTGTAGAAGCGTTAACGGAACGCAAGGGCATGTGTGGCTGATCATGTAGAACGGATAATAGATGGAAGATGCATGTACGGCGTTATATACCACAAATGCAACGATAGGGAAGCATAGAGCTTCAACGTTAAGAAGAAATAAGCGTAAATCATGCGTACAAAATTATCGAAAGCGAATTACACTCTCTCGGTGACTATCGTTCTGCGGATGATTCGCAGTGGACATTTCCAATCTTATGCCTAGCAACTTATAGATGAACTTCTAAATCTTTACCGTGAAATGAAGGTCTCAATAAGAGATATTTGTTTCAGGCAAAATGTGTTGACGAAACAATCGATCGATGAATAGCTTTGTATACTTGTTCCATCAATAAAACTGGACACAGCCCCCAAGTGAATTATCTTGATCAAACAGCAAACAAATTTTATAATGCCCGAGCTGAATTTCGAATCTTTCAGGGAGTGGTCCAACACAAAATCCATACAAATGGAAGATCAACACCCGATGATTACAGGCAATTTGTGAGAGGAGCGGCGAAACGGAATGAGTTCTTGACCTACTGACACGTTTCGCATGTACAGGAATACAGAATTTCTAATTTTCGATTTTAGCAACCAAAAATGTTGGCTCAAAGAGCTATATGTCTTCTTGTGGCCAAAATGACCGCTCAACGCATATCATACGTCTCGTAGAGCTACGGTATTTTAATTTCTCATCGTGTGAAATCACGATACAAGGAGACTATTCAACATCCATGCAGTCGTACGATCGACTTTAATCAGTAGAATATCGATGTAGCCATTAACACAAGCGTGCTTTTGATTTTATGTCGGAGTTGGAAAACGTTTCGCTTCCTAAATCACATAGCAGAGCTACACGGTGATCGTTAAGGCCATAGACGCACGAATGTTATTCCAACATGGATGGCAAAAGAGTCGAGACGTGAGAAAGCTCATATTCAGGTCTGCACGATAACGTACAATCCTTCTACTTACTCGGCTTATACTGTATCTAAAAGTTATATTCGGAAGAGCGGAAAGTCGAATATGCATTATCTATTAGAGAATTAGGTGACTGAGCAGCAGTGCGTTGTGACGCATGATCAGTATAAAAAAAATACTTGGAGCCAAGCAGATAAAATATATGCTCGCAATATAGTATGCTTTTGTTGCCGAAAGCATGCTGAATTGCGAGCATACATCTCATGTAAAAAGGATACTTTTCTCTGCAAATTTAGCCAGCGCGATACGTACAAGTCAACAATCTTATGAGTATCAGTGTAACCGTTTCTTGATGCAGCCAATAATAATGTCAGAAAAGTGACGACGACACTGAAGGGCCACTTGCCTTCCGGCAAAGCCAAGACCGGTGCCTGGAAGACCCCGGTTTCGGGACTTGAAAGGAGACTATCATTTATATCCTTGAAACCATATTTGCTAGTTCAGAACCATCAAATATATTTTTCAAGGATAAGGATAAATAATGGCCGATACATATCTACCTAATTAGCACTGTAATTGTGTAAGTAGTCGGCGAGACTAAGCCACTTCGGTAATTATTTTTAGGTTTTGTAGAAAATGACCGGCCAACTATGGCTTTGACTTTCGAGGTCTCATCTCGTACGTCTCGCTTACCAATAAATATTCTAATTGAATAACTTATTGACTCAGCACCAAATATGCATCTATATATAGCAGCATAAATCCTATTTGTGCGTATTCACTCAAGATCTAATCGTACATGATTAACATGATTGTCCCTGTCGAACAGAATCTTCGATGCACGACAATGGACAAAAATCCAATAAAATACGTGCATGCTTATCGTCGGTGTAGTCTGAACAATTGACTCACATGTTATTCAAACGTATCCGGGGCATTCGATAACACTTAAGGCATTACAAAGCTCTTCCAGAACATATTACTCGATTGCTTACCGCTTTGCGAGAAACATCACTATTTTGCACGAGCATATGATGAAAAAATAGACCAAGTCGAGTGCAATGAGACTAGTACATCCTATTATAGCGTTTTGTAGTTTGTCCTTTCTGGAAATTGATGTCTGGGCCGAAATGGTGGTAGCATTGAGCTTATTATCAGCATGAACCCTGCGACACTTTCCGTTCTGCTTCTTGACATAGAATGTGGGACTGGAATTGAAGACCTATACTATCACTCACCATTCCTGCCGCGTTCTTAGCACGAAAGAAGACACCAATTATGTCATACTGTATTTTTGGGTAGGGCCAATACCATATAACACAGAACATGGCTACATGAACTAGGTCAAATAATGACGAACACCTCTATCGGGAGGTAATAATGATGGTATATTACAACACACTGCGTCCTGAAAATCCCTTATTTGAAGTGATAAACCAAATTGATCTTTATTAGTAGGGTGAATGGGGCTCACCGGATCTTTCAGGATCGCAGTTCCATTTCGGGCACTGAGTGTGAACTTCGCGTCTTCAAGGACGAAATTATTCATAAGCAATGATGCTTCCGTTCAAGACCGCGGCATATGACCAATACTCCCGATAATACCTCCTTTAAAGGCGTGGACGATCTCTTCATCGTACGTTCGTCGATATTGGACAGCGAGAAAAGATGAGGCAGCTTAAAGACCAAGATGACGATCAAAATGGTCATTACCTTCATTGACAAGTGAATATAGTGTATCATTGCTATCATCAAAAGGTTAAAGCACGAATAGTTTGTGCTTGGCGACTGCTACGTCGGCTTGTTGTCGTCTCTTGAATATGAACTTACACCTGCTAGAGGTCGGAAAATGGAGGTTCCAGGTTTGTCGCTTACCGCAGCGTGATCGATACGAGAGCTGATATATGATCTGATATTCGATGATGGTATACATAACTCTGACGCTTAAATCAGTGGGTCTTAACGTGACACTTCACGCGTATTTAAAGAGCTCAGCTAGCGATGCCTCGTCCCTAGACTGATTACGCTTGCATCATATGGTAATTAGTTATTACCATGGACATCACTTTACGAAATTGGTAACCCCCGTAATCCATCGAAAGTGTCTAGTTCGTAGATTATCTCTTTGACACATTTGGTGTAAGAAAACTGTGAAAGACCAATATTCAGCACACTGGCCAATCCAGGCAGTGGCGTCACCGTTTGTGCTATTATTTTATCGAGGAGGTAAGTTCATGACTCTATAAGATCCGCCAGGAGACGTGCGCATTTCTCCTTAGTCCCTAGACGTCCAATCAATCCACACTTCGCGGCATTCTAGCCATCTCATTCCAAAAATGAGATCATATCTTGTGTCTTAGCCAATAACAAAATAGCGGTAAACGCTTTAAGAGTCCGAAAATCTTACGACTACATTTATCAAACTCTTGGTAACTGTAAAAAAAGTTCTTGTGGTCCGACTAAAGATTTTCGGCGCATTACCTTTCAATTTCAGCGCCCTAGCAAATGGATAACTTCCTTCCTGGGAACAACGTCGAAAATAATTTCTCGATGCTACGAAATCGATGATAATCGTCCAAGGGCTAGTAAATCAAATATTAGTTGCTTCTGTAAAAATCAATCTTGACTTGCAACACGCTATGTGTCATGCCGCACAGAGCCTTGAGGTAAAGGGCCTGTTCACCTCCATATCCCTGATGTTTTACAAAACCTCGTTGAACCCCAATAAGTATTTACTGGGATTGACGCTTTTAGGTGCCTTACCAGAGTTGTGATTGATGGCAGAAATTTGAATCATATGATTTTAAAGCTGCTTCAGTAATGTACATCCGGGAAGCAGGAGCGCAGTGCTTGAGCATATCAGGGAAGGATGTATCGCTGTTGTTCAGAAACTTAAAAATCGGCTTCACGTTCATCTTCAGTGCTGCTAAGGTGTATAGGCTCAGGACAAAACAAATGATGATGTGTTAATAGACCTTCTCGAGTAGAGTTTGGAAGTAATCGTTTATTCATTATTAGCGAGAGTTTAGTGGTAGTCCGCAATTTGCGCTATGTCCACATCCTCGTCTAAGGTAGTGGGGTGTCACGAAAGACTTCAGTTCTGGCGGGCCAGAACATAAACAACGTCACACAGACTACCTCCAGAAGAGGGTCAATCTACATAGCAGCAACGACTGCTGTCAACTCTTACACATATTTTAATTACTCATTTTTACCCTGACGGGTCAATAAGACCATGATCGTACGCGTTATGCCGAAATGTGTAGCGCAAAAGTATGGTTGAAATGTAGCTTTGATGTTTCATATGTGGAAATGACGTCGTCGACGGACGTACTACACGTAAATACCCATTACTTAGCTATACCACCGATATGCGATGCAATCAGCGATACATGCTTATGATCTAGAGAAGAGCTAACGAGACTTCATTTTCATTGCTAGATCCCGCATCTATAGGGTAAGGTTTTTTACTCCTTGTCGAAGCTATCTGAAATACTATATATGAGCGTGTGAGGCTAAGCCTCTTCGTCCGGTAGGATCGCATAACTAGTTCGCATAGCCGGCGCCGTTAGGGCTTATATATGTCCCAATACGGACGATATATGTTTCAAAAATTCTCGGAGACGTGTGTTCAAACATTCATGCCTCGTGAGACCAGTAAGTCCACACCTATGGACATAAGGCTTCGTTCATTATCGTAGGCACATCCATTTGGGTCTTATCGAGGTGCTTAGCTTCCTCCATCCTCACAGAGGATAATAATCATGTACTCAGGTGTATATTGACTACAAGGGCGACCAAGTGCGGCAAGCCGGTGAAGCTGCTAGTCAGAAAAATGCGCTAGGCGCAGAGAGCAACTTGTTTCGAGCAAGGACAAAGACTATACGAGTTTTTTCGTGAGGTGAATCACGACTGGATGAGTCAAGTATTTCGTAGAACAATGACTGCGCTAGTCAACAGAGTTCATAGAGCTACGAGTCCTGGTTCAAGGGGATCCAGAGATTCTGTGAATTCACTTCCCGAGGTGCGAGAGTCATTGCCTTGACAAGGCTTACAAACGCCGATAACTATCAAGACTTCTTAAGAACGCACTTGTTGCTATGACTGATCAAAATGAGACCTGATGTTTATTTATGAATATAAAGCGGGGTCAAGTCTTCTTCTGATTACTAAAGTACTCCAGTACACTGACCTGTATAGGCGGAATATGTGCGGAATGTTTTGTCGGTCTACGGCATTGATCGTGAGTGGTCGAAGAGATGGAGAGATAAGTCAGCTTCACACTCATTGACCGTGCATTTATTCTCGTACATAAGCTGGTCTTAATTAACCAGTTGTAGATCGTGCGTAAAAGTCTTCTTTGCAGCATGAGATACGAAAAACATGGTCAGCAAAACAATATGTGCTGCGCGATGCCATCAGAAAATTGATTGGAGGGGTATAGAACATGGACGTCAGCTTAGCTTCATGCTTTTTGCATGGCACATCGCTTTGCTAATTTATCGCACGGAGCAACGATGATTACATGATGAACGCCCGTGCGTACGCATTGTAGAGGAACTTAGACTCCTCATGACCAGTTCGAATTACGTTTCCTAACTCTTATGGCGATCACATCGAGCATGACATATGAAGATAGTGCTTGTTTCTTCAGCTCCAAAAGCACGACCCGGCGTGTTTCATGCTAGCAGCCAGCGTTGTTGAGCATGTTCGTACCAAAACTTTACTTGCCTTGGTCTGGCATCAAATGGTGGTGCCCGCGTTCGTGCGAAAATATGCGAGTTTTTGTCCCTACAGATGGAATCTATCGTAGTGTTGACGACAAAGCCAGCCATCTTGATGCCAAATTGATGACACATGAGCAAGGTTTCGACTGAGTTTTATATCCCAGCTTGGCAATATGGCTGTCCGCGTGAAAGAATGACAAAATTTAGCAATTCGGATAGCGCTACTTACAGGACTGATGAATCAATATTTTGGTGGTATAAACGCTTCGCAGGTTGATGAACGTCGCAGTGAGAGTGCAGAGGGGTATGACGAAAGGACGTTGGTTTAAAAAATGTGCATGACAGCATGTGAGTAGTACATTCTTGATCAGCCCTCAGCGACAGGTGTGTTGGTCAAAAGGTAAAGTGTAGTGTCGATTCCATATTTGACACTGATTGTGTAGCGGAGCTACACAGCTCCCTAAGTCAGAGGAAGACTTAACGCTCTTACGAGCAACTTTGGTTCTACGAACCCGACTCAGAGAGTCAACAAGCTCAGA
>CANTFL010000378.1:0-155612 GCA_947650285.1 Hyaloperonospora brassicae | reverse complement strand
CGCAAGACGCGCGCAATGAGTGGTGACGAGACGTCACCATACATGCAGTTATATTAGTATAATTGAATTAAGTCAAACGAAGAGACAGTAGTTTAAAGACTTAATTTATTAATATAACAGTTCTACTTTTACCCTACCTACGCTTCCTCGCTAGCCACGTGTACGTCCGTCGGGGCACCCAAATCCCTTGCGTTAAGTTACGCAAGGGTGTGCCCCGTTACAATCCTCCACTTGGGGAGCCGACGTGGTCGAAGATCTGACGCGGGCACGCTGCACTCGCAGTCGCGGGTGTGGGCGTAGGAGACCGACGGGTCGCGCAAGCGGCCCTAGCAGGGGTGTTTTACGGACTGGAGGCGAACCCCGCGCCACGTGTCGCCGCTGCGGCGAGCGCACACTCCACGTCAAGGGGCCGCGCAAGCGGCTGAAGGGGGCCACCATCGCAGATGGTTGAGCTCCTCGGAGAGATATACGGCGGGTTGGCGTTCTCCACGCCACGCAGTCACTTCGGTGATCGCACTCCACGTCGGGGGCCGCGCAAGCGGCTGAAGGGGGCCACCATCGCAGATGGTTGAGCTCCTCGGAGAGATATATGGCGGGTTGGCGTTCTCCACGCCACGCAGTCACTTCGGTGATCGCACTCCACGTCGGGGGCCGCGCAAGCGGCTGAAGGGGGCCACCATCGCAGATGGCTGAGCTCCTCGGAGAGATATATGGCGGGTTGGCGTTCTCCACGCCACGCAGTCACTTCGGTGATCGCACTCCACGTCGGGGGCCGCGCAAGCGGCTGAAGGGGGCCACCATCGCAGATGGTTGAGCTCCTCGGAGAGATAGACGGCGGGTTGGCGTTCTCCACGCCACGCAGTCACTCCGGTGTTCGCACTCCACGTCGGGGGCCGCGCAAGCGGTCCTAAAGGGGTTTGTTGCCTTATATGGCAGCTTACCCGCGTTGTACGTGCTGCCGCTCCGGCGGTACGCATGTCCCCAGTCTACTTGGTCGCGCCAGCGGTCATGATTGACTCTTAGTTGGCTTCGGTAGGAGGGTCTCTGACCTCGTTGCCGTCGCTTCTGGCTCTACGGAGCCCTTTAGTTGTCGACCCGATACCCGGGCCGTACTTCTTGTCACACTTATCAGTCGTTAGTTATCATAATAATTGACGTACTTGACACCACCACCATCTTTTGCGTCGACTATCTTTGCTTCAGGGTTTGACTCCTCATGCCGATCTTGTGACTGATCACCCTTCCTGCACCCTTGGGTCGTAGAGATCAACGAAGAAATTTTTGTTGGTAGACAAACATCTTCCTCGGGCTGCATACACCGCTCTTCTGTGCCCCTCGCGATCTCGTCACACTGATTTCTGGACTGTTTTTGTCCATCAACATCCATGGTAGAGATCGCGTCTGGATGGTCGATGGATCGTCTCTGCCGCCGATCAGGCTCCTCGCAATCGATCCTCCCTGTCACGGTCGGCGTCACTACTCTGCAAGATTCCTTTGACATGGTTTGCACACGCTCATCGTCTTGCGTCTCGTCATTTGTATGTTCCGTCACAAGTACCTTGATCGATCTTTGATCGCTCTTCATAGCGCGATCATTGCTTTCACTCTCGTCTATATAGTACATTAAATCCTAGTCGATCACATTTTGATCGGGTTTAACTTGTCAGCACTGCAGTCGTTTGCCTCTGTTACTGTCTTCACTTCTTGTCGTTTTAAAATCTTTCTCGGCGTAGGATATGACCGCTGATCAACCAATGGCCCTTCATACGTTGCGGGCGAGACTTCTTCTCGATCAGTTGTAGCCACGAACGCTAATGTCTGCCACTCGTTATAACGTCGCGACCCCACAGACACGTAACCCTGCGATCGAGATATCGTGTCCGCTACCATCCACAGCCCTAGTGGAGTTCCCCAGCGTAAAATCACCTCGCGATCACATCGGTTTGTGAGCTGTCCATAGTTGATCCTGCCAAGCCCGGTAGTCACAGTTGGTACCCACCCCACGTCTCTTCTTACCCACAGTTTAGCTCTTGGCGGCGCGATACCTATTCTCACTTCTGTTGGTTTTCCAACCGGTATCACCACGTGTTGATCATTCAAGTTGATAGCTTGGATGATTGATCTATAAAGTGGCTTACGCCTCGCTAGGCCAATGCGAACTTCATCGGGCAGACATATGGTTCCGTCCGCTAGATCCAAGCGAATCCCCGCCGGAACCATGAGCCCATACCCAGTATAGCCTCTTGACCGACTTGATCACCTAGCCATACGTCGAAATAATAACTTCGATTGAGCCGTCCAATGTGATCTTGATCTTCGTGCGCCCAATTTTCATGTATGCGTTTTCCCCTATGCCAACACATTCTTGAGTCTGGCTTTCGTCGATCATTCACCCTACCTTAAGAGCTAAGATGGTGTCGATGATTGACACTTCAGCACCGGAATCAAACAGCATAGTGGCCTTCTCATTGTTGATCTTGCCAACCGCTTTAGCCTGCTTGAACCACTTTCCAGGGGTGTGGTATTTCCGATAACCACGTGATTCCGCTGGTGCGAGATCGAGATCCATCTCCACGGTGATCGGGTGTATTCATCAATTCGTTGCAAACTTGGAATCGCCGGGACACAAGTTGAATTAATACGTATATTAGCGATAGACTCGGCCTGATCGTTAACTTCTTGATCCTTCACTTGTTTCTCAACGAATGCACGTATGCAGAGCCTAGAACGCTCGGCTCGTACCAGATTTCATCCTGGCGAGCGTCTTAGTTTAACATCTCCTCCGCCTTGGACGGAAACATTCCTGCGTGCTTGGTAGGTACATACCATTAACGCATCAGATTGTAGAACTTTTCGAAAGGTCACCTGCCACTATCATGCACTTTTCTACAAGCTGCACACGCGTAAAAACATTTTTCCGATGGATGTCCTTTACGGCCGCACTTATAGCAAGTCAAATGCTTCTAGCAGCGACGATCATTATGAATGATTGATCAACAGTGAGCGCACGTTTTCGATTGCTCTCCGTGATCGCGTAACTCGTCCCGACCAGATTCCTCATGCGGCATACCATGATCTTGGTTTGATTGCACTGGGGTGGAAGCGGTAGTTGCACAAACTCTGCGCCGGTCCACGTCCTCTTCCGATCCGCTGGGATACGACTCCGATCTGCTGCTCCCGCTTTCCATCCTGATCGCTCGTACGGCTCGATTTGATTTTGACGGCACCTGATCAGCATTAACATTTGATCGATGATGAAACTTTCTCGATCCCACCGACGTCTTCGTGTACCATTTTTCCATCCGCTGATACACACGCAACGTTTCTTCAATATCGTCGGCTTCCGACAATCGCAGTAGAGTCAAATGTTTCGCAAAATCGCGATCGTCCAGCGTAGAAATAAAATGTTTCACATGTTCACGCCGCGTAGCGTGTCTTCCTCCTTGAATCGAGACCTTGGCTCGAATAGCTGCCCCATTTAATCGATGCAAATACTCCAGCGGGGTATCATTCGGTCGTTTGCGTGCGTGGTAATACTGTCTGGCATTTGAAACGCCGTACCCTCCATATTGCACCATGAAACCTTTCAGCAGATCTTTCCACGTGCGACGAGTAGTGCGACTCAGTTGGCTGTGCCAATTCTGTGCCGGTAATGTCACCTAGATCACCGAAAACCAGGCATTTTTCTTTATTTTGTTTTTGGCTCCTTGGGAACGCTGACTTGACCTAACCGATAGGTGTTCACCCTAGTAAATCATGCTTTGTAGCGCGATCCGCGGTGGCCCCCGACCGGACCTCAGAAGGGGGTCGAGGTTTGCCCTTCAAATTGACTGATCGAATTTTCCTCTATATTCTTGCGATCAAATCCCCTCCCAAAACTCTAATATATTGAAAAATTTCAGACTTAAGCGTCTGTAAAGATTCCGTTGACTTCGACGCTTCCATCTTGAAAATAAGTTTATCCATCACATCTTCACTCAGGAGATCACAGTGAATTCCCGAGTCATCAGAAGATCCGGACACGCGCATTATTGTAAGGGAGTGGTTATCGCTCTTTCGAGGGGTCAATACCAACTCTCAACAAGCGCCCGGACGACCGGATAACGGAGGAGTACTACGATTCCATGCTCTATGATTTCTTCCTCACCTTTAGTACCCGTCGGTGAAGCGGGTTGTACTCTTGCAGGTGGACTCGTGTCAATGGAAAACTTGACCGTGTTTGCGACGGGGTCGAGGTTCGATAACGGTGTGGAAATCTTCACACCACGATCGGAATTGGAGTGACCACGTGGAATTAGTCACGCGATCACTTTTATGCTTGTGTGGTGCTCGATATGAGTCAACCTGATCTGTAACAGATAGCCTTGTCCAAATGTAGACCTAGATTCGCGAGCCTTCTGACCACTTGAGCCGTCTCGCGATCTTGGGTCCTCAACCACAAAGGGTTTATTGCGTCCAGTCGCAGTTGGGGTGTCATTTGAGAGATCTTGATCCCTGACCAAACAATCCAGGGATATCACTCGATTAAAGTATGTAAACCTTTCCTTGACGTCGGGTGGCCAATGATCCACCCGGAGGAGAAGTCGACACGTGTACTTTGAAGCAAATTGAACTCTCTTTAATGTTAACCAATCAAACCCAACAACCCTATCCCTATCCCAATGTCTCGGACAGCGTTTGCCACATGTCGCTTTCTCTAGACGGTAGCGATCATGTACTTTCGTGGCCCACACCTAATACACTTGTATGATCGCGATCACATACCTGATCACTGATCACGATCCCGATCGCCTCCTGATCGCGATCGCCTCCTGATCGCGGATTACATGGTGTGCTCCACAACAACTTGATCGCGATCACATACCTGATCACTGATCACGATCTCGATCGCTTCCTGATCGTTATCGCCTTGCTGATCGCGGATCACATGGTGTGCTCCACACCAACTCGATCGCGATCACATACCTGATCACTGATCACGATCTCGATCGCTTCCTGATCGTGATCGCCTTGCTGATCGCGGATCACATGGTGTGCTCCACACCAACTTGATCGCGATCACATACCTGATCACTGATCACAATCTAGATCAATAATCACGATCTTGATCGCCTCCTTGATCGAGATTGCCCTCCTGATCGCAATCCCCTTCTTGATCGACCGATCGCCAACCTTACCTTCCGCTTCATACCTTGACCCAAGATCGCAGGTCCCAACCTGCCCGATCTGTTATCCATTTTAGTCTGACTGTCCAATGGACGCGATCTGACCAGATGTGGGATCGGGCAGCCAACCGTTAACTGGCTCGGACATAACGGGAATGCGATCAGTTCCTCTACAGCGAATATCCATAGTCGCTTTACCACACTTCTAGATGTCTTCCGTCAACATGGATTCGTCAAAATCGAGGCGATCCTCCCCCTCAACAGCTCGCTGGTTTTTTGGCCGATACGGGAAGTTCTTTACTTGCTAAAGCTTGGATTTATGTACCAGTGGGAACAATCGATACGAAGTACCCGAAGTCTTTAACCGCATCGCGTGTATTCCGCCAAGTTCCCATACCAAATAAGGCTTATTCCACATATGTGCCAGCTTTCGGGTATTCGCTTCTCTCACTCGATCGAAATAGAGCCATACTTGTGATAAAACCTCGATCTCATGTGATACTTCCTCAGTGTTGTGTCGATCGGCCCGATCTTGGATCGTGATCCGTAGAAGATCGTTAGCGACTTCTCTCGCCCGCTAACATTGACGCTGTATATGATATCGCCATCATCGGGGTTCTCAATCCCGTAGTTTGGTGCTTTACAAGGGGAAAGTCGCTTCCAACGTCTATCGTTTGTCCCAACCGTGAATCAAGTAAAATGGAGAAACTCCTCGCACATGATCCTTTGCCGTATTGATGGCTAACGTCAACCTCTCGGCGTGTTCGTCCCAATCCTTCTGATTCGTGTCCGTGACGTACATTTTCAACGCTCTCGTCAGGTTTTGCACCACTCGTTCTGCTGTCCCGTCCGCTTGAGGTCGGTACGCCATGGTCGCACGTTGTTTCTGCCCCGCGATTCGATTGAACGCTCGGAAGAAACCGGACATGAACTTTGGCTCTCGATCGTGGCGGATCGCTTCACTAGCTCCAAATCTTCGAAAGACACACTTCTCGTAACTCTCAGCGATCGTTTGTGCGCTTCTGGAGGAACTAGACTTGGCGATCATGTCCCCTTAGAACAGAACCGCCCACATCAACAAATCGGTATTTCCTTTGAAAGATCGTGATGGTGACGGTATGTGATCCATCGCGATTATTTGAAACGGGTAATTGGCTTGGACATTACTCGAAGAATTGCCGCGAAGAATAGGATTTCTTTTTCCCGTCGTGCGACCAACACATTATTTCACGTAACGCTGGACACTCTGATAGAGTCCTCTCCAGTGAAAGTTAGACCGGATTCGTTGGTTCGTTCGGCCTATCCCGTAGTGGCCGCTCTCAAGACTTGAATGGTAGTGATGTAAGAAATATTGCTGCAGTAGTTCTGGTATCACCAAATGATCGAACTCCCCGCGACTGTCTGGCTCTTACGTTGATTATGGGCAGAAAAACAATAGTCCGCTTTTGCCTACTTCATATTCGGACGCGATCCGAGCACATGGTTTCGCTTCTTCGACACTCAGCTTCGTTATGTCCCCGATTAAAAATTCCTTCAGGTTGGCGATCCACTTCTCCTCTTCCTGTGATTGCTTGATTCTCTCAATTCTGACCTGCCGAACAAATTTCTATTGCAGTACTTCAGGCGATCGCCGTATCCTTAAGTCTGACCTAGTGACGTCAGGTATTGTCACGACTTGATCGACACTTTTGGGTGTCAACAACTCGTCTAACAGGTTCAACGAACGTAAATCCTGACGATTTTGATCGGATAAAGCGATCGAGACTTGATCTTGTTGCAAAGCCTTGCTTGCCAGTCGGTCGGCACTTTGATACCATTCTCTCTTCATATGTAGGAATTCGTGGGTTGGCCACGATCGGAGTTTTTTCATCGCCTTATGACGTAACAACTGCAATCCGGGCGCTTTCCGATCGATTTTTCCGCGCATCTGCCTGATCACCATGTTAGAATAACCATGAATAATTATGAGACCTCGCATTTAATCGACCAGGAGATCGAAACCTAGTAGCAGATCACGATACTCGTCCTCGCTCATTGTCAAGTCTGTCGCATATTCGGCTGCAGCAGTCACAATCTTCCATTCTGGAACCTTCGATACTAATTTTTGATACGCCCCGCCTTTACGTTTGGTTTGGGCAGATCCATCGAAACTGACCACCCAAAGACTTTCAACATCCTCCACTGTTGGTGGTGGCATACTCGTAGTATGTTTCGGCTATTTCTGAGGGGCGATCAAGATCAACATCTCGTCAACCTCTTCGCGCGGGGTAATGCTGGAAGCGAGTGTACCAAGTAATTCATCTTCTCCCTTTTCGCACTTCTTGATCCCTAGCGTTTGTGGCAAAGAGGTCACATGGAAATGTCCTTGGGACTGGGATCGGCGATACAAAGGGTCACACGCTCCAGTTAAGCCAAGAATGCAATGATTGGTGGATACAAGCTGGAATGGGTGGCTGGCAATAGCGTACCTGTAACGGGGCAGCCCGTTACATGGAATTGTCACTTTAAAGAAAGTGAAAATAAAGAATATGAAGTTGAATATTCTTTGAACCATATCACCAATAGTGGTGATATTGATAGGTCGACCAAAGAGTCTGTTCATTGGTTGATATCATGATGATATCAACCCACGAATCCCCGCAAGACGCGCGCAATGAGTGGTGACGAGACGTCACCATACACTCAGTTAGATTAGTATAATTAAGTTAAGTCAAACAGAGAGACAGTAGTTAAAAGACTTAATTATAGTAATATAACAGTTCTGCTTTTACCTTACCTACGCTTCATCGCTTGACTTGTGTACGTCTGTCGGGGCACCGAAACCCTTGTGTTAAGTTCACGCAAGGGTGTGCCCCGTTACACCTGGTAGCACTTCGTAGTCTTTCCAAGGACCACAACATCCAACATGAACATGTTGGATGATGAAGAGACCTGTCACGCCACGCGTGAAGGGTTTACCCATCTGAGTGACATCGAATAGGGTGCGGTAGAACGAATGAGTTCTACCGTAGGCGAGTTCGCCATTAGCGCCATGTTGGAGTCTCTAGACAGAGACCAACAACATGCCGCTATCGCCAAGTTCATTCAACATGAACTTGTCGCCGAAAGGGGGAAAGTAGCCTTGCTTCACCAGCAAGGCTCTCAACAGGCCGAGCCGTTGAGAGAACTCGGTGCTCAACAGACAGAGCTGTTGAGACAGCAGCAATTCCATGCTGCTGTGGGCGGAACGGCACATGCGCGTCATACCGAGGTCATGAAAGTTGACATCTCCAAGTACAGTGGAGTCCTGGAAGACTCCCTGTTACTGTGGTTTGTAGAACTCGACAGAACTTTAAGGGCTCGTCGCGTCGAAGATGAGCAAATGAAACTCACATTTGCTCAAACCCACTTGGCAGGGCGTGCCAAAACTTGGTCCCTGGGGCTCGAGAGCAGCGACCCGAATGTGTTTAGGTTGCTAGATGACCTCAAGTCCCGGCTCAGACTAACGTTTGAGCCGCCACGGGCTGAGTTCAGGGCTCGTTCAGAGCTCCTGAAACTCAAGCAGGGTAAGAGTGATGTGCACGCTTACGCTCAACATATACGACTCCTTGCGAGTAGTATAACTGCTAACCCAGTCCATGAACACACGTTGATTACGGTGTTCATGCAAGGGCTCGCAGAAGGGCCCGTCAGGAGCCACCTGTTCCGCCTTGAGCTGAATACGCTGGAAGAAACGATCTCAGCCGCGGAACAGGAAGACTTTAGCATGAGACAGGCTCATGCTAGCTCAAACTCTTATCGTCCACCGAGACGAGAAGAGACCGGAGGTTCAGAGCCAATGGACATCTGCTATGTTGAGAGCGAGAGACCTCGCTCTTCAAACAACAAGCGATTGCAGAGGTGCAATCGCTATCAGAAGTTAGGGCACTACGCATATAAGTGTAGTGCTCCACGCCCAGTACCAAGCAGTACTGAGCGAAATGGACGACCATTTGCCAGAAAGGGCAATGGAATGGGTCCAGCGCTGTTGCGAAGCCGCAACAGCGAGACGGACCATCAAAAAATGGTCGGGGTCAGTAGGGGCGGAGCGCCCTACTGATCCAGCAACATCGAGAATATTAGCAACTCTCTTGACGAAATTTGCTCCAGATACACAATCATTATGTGTCTCTGCACCTGGTGATGACGTTTCGCTCATCACCTTGAAGTTGGAAGTGACAAATGATTTGTCACTTCGTGCCCTATAGACTGTGGGGCGTCGAACAACTTTGTTCGTCGCCAGTCACTAGAGGGTCGTAGGCTCAAGTTCGTTGAGCGCGACATTCCCCCTCACAAGGATGACGGTGCGCCTTGCAACAGGCGCATCGATAACCGTTGAAAAACGTGTAGTAGGAATCCACTACACGTTAGAGGGCGAGCAGTACGATGATGATTTCATCGTACTAGATCTGGATGACAAATTTGATGTCATCCTGGGATTACCTTGGCTCAGAAAATACGAGCCAAGGGTGAGCTGGCAGCATCGATCCGTGAAGATGCCTGCCGCTTGTTCACCAGATGGCCATCTGATGAACATCTTGGAGCGTCCACAAGCGTGTGGATGTTCTGCGAGTGAGTGCGATGGCCTCACTTGCGGTACGGTCGTTAGCACGACTGCACAAGGTCACAGTGTAGTTGATCACTACACTGTGGAGCAAGCTCCCGGCGGCTGTACAGAAGTACAGGCTGCGCCGAAGGTCCACCACTCGAATAAGTCGAGTGGACCGGGACATGGATGCATGCCTAGCGGTCAGCATCTTAGACAGAAAGAAACCTGTTGCCTCCAAAGGGCAACATGAAAATCCTAGGTCGACTGGAGAGTCGACCGTAGAGGATCGGTTCCTGACTGTGGTTGCACAGCCACAGTCGGAAGACGTCGAGGGAATAAGTCCCCACGTACTTGAGGAAGGAGTTCCTCAAGAGTTGCTTGCTGAGGGATCAGGCCCTCAGCAACCTGTGGAAGCAAGATCCTAGGAAGAAACCAAGACGTTGAACGTCTTGGTTAATGACGGATCAAGCGTAGGCGCTTATACGCTTGATCTGATTGTGCCTCCGAAGTTGACTTCGGAGATAACTCAGTTGCCAACGCTAGAACCGAAACGGTTCTTGCGTGATCTGCGTAGTGGCAAAGCCAAGCAGATCTGCATACTCGTCACAGAGGATGAGTATGTGGCCAATATTCGGTCGGCAATGGTATTTGGTGAGAACGAACGGGTTCTCAGCAGCTCATCGATGGACGAAAGTGTCCTCGATGAGAAGACTCGGATTGAGCGATACACGTCTCAATCCTGGGAGTCACTTCAGGAAAACCATTTGTATAAGGATTTGATCGAATTCAGGGATGTGTTCCTTGAATCTGTAACTTGCGAGTTGCCTAAGGACAAAGGCACTCGCCACGAGATCGAGCTCAGACCGGGCTCGAAGTACTGTGTCATGAAGCAGTGGCCACTGCCTCGTGAACAAGTACTAGCGATCGACAAGTTCTTTGCCGATCGCTTAGCAGCGGGCCATGTGAGGGAATCAACATCCCCTCACAGCTCTCCGAACTTCTGTGTGCGAAAGGCCACATGAGGGTGGCGGATAGTGCACGCATTCAACAAGTTGAATGCTGCAAAGGTACCAGCTCAGATGCGAATACCGAGGAAGGACGTAATCATAGATGATATGTCAAAGAGTACCATCTTTTCGTCCATGGATCTGATGGATGGATTCTATCAGATCCTCATGCGTGAACGGGACATCCCGTTCACGGCAGTGAGTATTCCCAGCGGTATGCTGTGGGAGTGGCTAGTGATGCCACAGGGGATGAGTAATGCCCCTGCTACTTTCAACAGATGTGTGCCATATCTGTTGAGACCGGTGTGAGACTTCGCACCGAGTTACTTCGACGATGTGTTCGTCCATAGCCCGGCTATGGACGGAAAGACGGACGTTGAAGTTCACAGAACTCACGTTCGTCAGGTTCTTCAACTTATGCGCAAGTATAAGTTGTACGCCAAATTCAAGAAGTGTATCTTCGCGGCTATCGAAATACCACTTCTTGGGTGCATCGTGGGTAAACACGGCGTACGCCCTGATCCCGAAAAGATCAAGGCGATCACCGACTGGCCAGTGCCAGTCGATGTCATGGAACTAAGGAAGTTCCTTGGTCTAGCGGCGTACTTGCACAAGTACTCGCGCAACTACGCTGAAATGACTGTTCATCTTTCTTGCTTGCTCAAGAAAAATGTCAAGTGGTCATGGAACGCTGAGTGTCAGCGTTTCTTTGAGGGTATCAAGCGGAGCTTGATGCAATCGTCGATCTTGGCGATTGCAGATCAGGACAGACCATTTCATGTGGTCTGTGACGCCAGCGATCTCGCTATCGGCTGTAAGTTGATGCAATTTGAGACAGGTGGCGCGGAGCGCGTCATCTTCTATCACCTGGCCATCTGCAAACAGCTGAGCGTAATTACCCAGTGCATTACAAGGAACTCCTTGTCATGAAGTGTGCACTGGCTAAGTTTCGCGTCTATCTCTAGGGAGATAGACCGTTCATCGTCTATACGGACCATGCGTCATTACGCACGGCCGTAAACAGCCCACACCTCTCGCAAAGAATGGCGATGTGGCTGTCTTTCTTCGCGGAGTATAACTTCTCCGTGGAGTATAAACCGGGACGACTCAATGTCGTCGCGGATGCTCTTTCGCGCCGGCCCGATTTCGCGCCGGACGCGCAAGCCAACAGTGAGGACAAGCCCACTGTTGCGACACTGTCAGTCAGTGTCCCGTCGTCAAGTTTACTTGACGACGTACGAAAGGCATACGCGGAAGATAAGGATCTTCTGCGATTGATGGATCATCTGGTGAATCCATCCAGTACATCAATGAGGAATTTACCGGCTTTGTACCGATCCTCATCGGATCGGTATAGTACACGCAACGGATTGCTGTACTATACAGCTGTTGCCGACGACACGCCTCGTGTCGTCGTACCCGCTCATCATGATTTGCGATTGCGCATCATGTATGAGTGTCACGATGCCCCAACAAGCGGCCATCGTGGTAGAGAAAAGACTTACCTCACGGTAAGTCGCGACTTTTACTGGCCCCGCCAGTATCAGTTTGTTCGCAAGTACATCCGTGCTTGCGAAGTATGTCAACGGGTGAAGCCTAGTCCTTCATCCCGTGCGCCATTGCAGCCTCTGCTTGTTCCGACAGAGTTCTGGCAGTCCGTTTCAATGGACTTCGTCTTTGGTTTTCCCGAAGACGCTCACAAGAATAATGGTATTCTTGTGTTTGTGGACCGATTCAGCAAGATGGTCCATCTTGCTGCTGTCCCTGAGTCAATCAAGGCTCAAGGTTGTGCTCGTGTCTTTCTAGACACGGTCTTTAGACTCCACGGGTTACCCCGTGAACTCGTATCCGACCGTGACCCTCGGTTCACGGCGGAATTTTGGCAATCCGTGTTCCGTTCTCTCGGAACACGGTTGACGATGTCTACTTCTGACCATCCCGAAACAGATGGTCAGACGGAACGTGCGAACCGTGTCCTCGAAGAGATCCTTCGAGGATATGTCCACTCGTTTCCGAGTTGGAGCGAATTCCTACCCATGGTGGAATTCGCCATCAATAATTCGGTGCATGCTTCCACACAGCACACACCGTTTTACGTACATGGCCTACGCCATCCACGTGTGCCCACCCTTCTAGAGTGTGACTTTTGGATAGGGGGGAGGGACTCACTCGAGCAAAAACCGTTCTGGCTCTTGCTCATCACGTGTCGACGCTAACGTCGTCACGTATGATGCCGATGTCGATCAAGTCGACATCGATGAAGAAGATCACCTCAATAATAGCGACGACGCTATTATTGACTCGGATGATGATGACGATGCTGGTATATTCAGCATCGTCAACGATTATGCCAGCGAGGAAGAAGACAACCTCGCTGAAGAAGAGAGCAATCTCTTAGCAGTGCGCACAAGGCGCACTGAAAGACAAAACAAAGAGTCAGCAGAGAACTTCCTGCTGACTCGAGAGGCGATGGTTCGTTTCGTTTAGGACTCCATCGCAAATGCGGTGGACCGCCAGAAACGGAACGCAGACAAGAATGGAAGCGCAAATGTTCTTTCATTTAAAGTTAATGACCTAGTACTACTGTCAACGGTAAACTTACCTGGACATGCAGTCACTAGTGTAGGCAGAAGTAAACTACTGCCGAAATACATTGGTCCCTTTCGTGTGTTGCACCGCAGAGGCAATGCATACACGATCGAATTGCCACGTAAGATGCGCACGCATCCTACGTTTTACGTGGGGCGACTCAGGACGTACTGTCAGTACGAGCCTTCTTCTTCCGATGAAGATAGCCCCCACGTTCAAGAACATCCATCAAGTTCTTGCGTTCGCGCTCCAGACGGTCCGTCGGGTCGGGTAGATAAGAGACCTCAGAACGCAACTGAGATATATCCCCGCGAGCTGTCGCCAGATAGCCAAAGAAGGAGCGGACGTCGCGCTCAACTTGCAGCTGTGCGACAGCATACTCAGCGCGGTTCTTTGCACGGTTCGCCTCGTGATCCTTGCAGTTCTTCCGCAAAGCGTTAGTCAGAGCGTAACGCCCGACCCTCTCGTGCTCTAAAGTCATCGCGCAATTCATCGATTGCGCGATCCATCTCGTGAGGATCGAGATGGTGAGCAGAATCATCTGGAGGAGGTCTTTCCTCCTCCACCATATCCTTTGGTGGATGCTCACGGTGATCAACGCTTTCTAGTGGAGCGTATCTTGAATCACCGTGACAATTTAGGATCAAGGACGAGCTACCTCGTCCAGTGGCGGGGGTATCCACCCTCTTGGAAGAGATGGGAGCCCCGCTCTCAGCTTTTAATGGATGTGCCTGGTCTCGTTCACCAGTATGACGAGGATTATCCGATTGATCCGAGGGCCCATCGGTAAACACGCGCTTCTGGCGCTTGTAGACGGATTGCAAGTTTGCAATCGCGTCACGCATCTTAACCGAGATGTGTGCCCTTCCCCAGGGCGAACTTAGGGAATACACGTCCCTATGTGCACGCTGCGAGTTGTCAACATAAGTCGCACAAGGGTCTCCCCATGCGAGGCAAGAAATTTCTGCATCACTCGACAAACAGTGCAACCGGTACCTAGCACCGGTTGGCGTTCGCCTTTCGAACCTGAGGCGTGTCGCCTCAAGCTTCTTGAGCCACCCTTCTCGTCCAAAATTATTTACGTTTTGAACGAACGCGTTCCACTCAGCCAAAAGCGATGCTTTGTCACGCTTTTGGTTGCCGTTGTACCATCGATGTCTAAGAAAGACATCGAGATAAAAATCTTCTTCAGCGCGAAAGTTCTTCGCGCTGGAACTCATCCCGTGAAGCTCAGTCGCATCTAATAAGGGTATTCGATGGTGTTGGATTGTCTCGTGAGACAAGCTATTGATGAGCCTTCGGGCAAACGCCACGGCTTCGGATCATCACGCTTCACAGTGGTACCTCTGTCGATAACACGGATCCCAGATTGACGACGGCTCACGCCATCGTCATCACGCTCGTGCGAAGAGGCACGAGTCGGCGGTGGTAAGGAGTAATACTCCTCACCACCCTGATCATCGTCATCACTGCCGAACAGACTGTGATGCGAATCACGAGTCCGTTCGTTCGGCAGTGGCCTTGGCGAATACTGAGGCGTCGCCGGTGAGCGAGACGCCTCTGGAGCATTGCCCGAGTCAGACACGTCTGACTCGCCAGAGTAGATGGCCTCTACATTATGGTCATCGTGCGCACGCGGTGTGATACCGCGTGCACCTGCAGCACCTGTTGCTGCAGGCAAAGAAGGAGCATCAGACGACGAATCGTCTGCCGCAGCGGCTGGCACAGCACCGGGCTATGTCGGTCTTGAGTCACCTCGCATAGACATGTTAACTATGCGAGGTCAAGCGGAAAGTGAATGGAACGGACCCAACAAGTGCTCCCTGTCCCAATGGTGGCCAACGGGTGGCCGCCATATTTTCGATAGTCACACGGTGACTATTAGTTAAGGGGGGGTGATGTAACGGGGCAGCCCGTTACATGGAATTGTCATTTGAGAAATATTGACAATAAAGATTATTATGTTGAATATTCTTTGAACAATATCACCAATAGTGGTGATATTGATGGGTCGACCAAAGAGTCTGTTCATTGGTTGATATCATGATGATATCAACCCACCAATCCCCGGAAGACGCGCGCAATGAGTGGTGACGAGACGTCACCATATACTCAGTTAGATTAGTATAATTAAGTTAAGTCAAACAGAGAGACAGTAAAAAAAAGACTTAATTATATTAATATAACAGTTCTGCTTTTACCTTACCTACGCTTCCTCGCTTGACTTGTGTTTGTCTGTCGGGGCACCGATACCCTTGCGTTGAGTTCACGCAAGGGTGTGCCCCGTTACAGTACCCAAACCCCAAGTGGACAGGATCGCCCAGACTGGAAAGAGGCTATAGGGTAGTCACACCCGTTTTGATTACGCAATCCGTCGTGAGACATGGCAATACAAGACCCTCGATCTCATTGGAAGACCGCGATCCTAACCCAGGATCGCATGCCCGATCTCCAGCTGCGATCCGATAACGGGATCACGATCCGCTAAGTGGGATCCCGATCCGCTAACAGGATCCCGATCCGCTAACATGATCCCTATCCGCTAGTAGAATTCCGATCCGCTCATAGGATCCCAATCCGCTAGTAGGATCACGAGGATATCTTGTGTGGGCCACAAGAAGATACAACGGTGGATATACTGGGTGTGCACCTCATAAATGCGAGGGTACGATCTTTCCGAAAAGGCGACGCGTGTCATCTGGTAAAGATATACGGATAGGCATAGGGGTGGGGTATAGGTTGGTTGGTTAACATTGAACAGAGCTCAAATTACTTCACAAGGCATACGTTATCTCTTCCGGGTAGGATCTTTGGTCCCCATCGAATAAAGAGTCGCGCTACACGTCTACGCGAGCGTCACACCTGGATTGTTTTGGCCAGGTGTGTTCAAGAACTCTCAAGCAACATCAACTGCTATCGGACGCAACAAGACACGTAAAGGTAAGGCGCAAGATTCGCGAGAAGGCTCGCGGATCAAGCTACCACATAGTGGACAAGGCGATCTCGTTGAGATCAGGGTAACTTATATCAGTACCCACGAGTTGTCCTTCATCGCGTGAAGATTTCAGCACGATCACAACCCCATCTCCAACACGGTCAAGTTTTCCTTCGACACGAGTCCACCTGGAAGAGTGCAACCCGCCCTACCTACGGGTACACAAGGTGAGGAAGGCAACACACACAGAATCGGAGTACCCCCTCCGTTAGTCGGTCGTCCATGCGCCAGTGGAGAGTTGGGATTGACTCATAAATTGATCGTTTGCTAATATACCACAATGATGCGTGTGCCCGGATCTTCTGGTGACTCGGGTTTTTTACAGTGAGTCCCGAAGTGAAGAAGTGAAAGTCAAGACTGAGCCTGGTATGGAAGCGTTAGAGCTAAAGGGATCGGCTCCGACGCGTGATTTTAAAGGATCCACGGATATTCAGAGTTTCGGGAGGGACTCTGATGAAGAGAAAATCAAAGAGGAAGATCGATCAATCGATCTGGAAGATAAATCTCGACCCCCTCCTATGGTCCCTTTGGAGACCACCGCGGATCGTGCTGCAAACCACGATCTGCTGGGTGAAAACCCTTCAGCAAAAACTGGAAAAAAACTACACAATACCTCTCAGGCAATGTCAAAGAAGACGACTTTAAATGCAGATCGAGTGAAGAAAGAAGAGCTCAGATCGGATCGACACGATCACGGCGTGAAAGCGATCGTGAAACCGATCAAGATCGTAGACGATGCTCTGGATATGAAGATGGAAGGCTGGCAGTTGGATCACCTGGCGCAGGGATTCCATTGGAAGGCGCTCAAGAATCTGCTATCGAGTGACCCCGTGCTACGGATCCTGAATCATACGCTTATTGGAGAGATACAAGGCCCGATATCCCGGACGAAGGTGGCTACTAACGCAGTAGAAAGGATCAGCGCGATCATCCAGCTTTTGCAAGATGCTGGATACGTCGATGGGGCGTTCGATGCGAGCGAACTGCTGGAATGCGATCAGGATCAGGTGATCCATGCGTCTCGATCGCTGTATGACAAGCTGATTCCTCTGACGGGGAAGTGCGATTCCGCGGATCAAGCGGTTGCTACGATCGCCGATGTCCCGAGGGGGTATCATACCGGATCTTCACATCATGCCTCGGCGTAATCAGAGATGGAGTCAGATGATTCGGTCGGCATCCAGCAAATGTCTCTAGGCCCAAGTGGTGCAACTTATCTATGAGATCGAGTCAAGTCGGTGAAGCTGAACTCGCGATCGAAGGTTACAGGTGCTAAAGAGCAGATGAGGACTACTACGCAAGGACTCATGAAAACATACCTCGATGATGCCATGGAACGTTTTCGCTAAGAACAACGGGAACGAGCGTATTAAGCGATCTATCCTATCCAAAGGATCAAGCCTGCTAGATCCCATGAAAATTATACCCCCGATGTGGAGATCGAATCAGTGCAGTCGCGCAGCAGTCAACCGAAGTCTTTCGACCCTGAAGACATCGATCCCGATGATTCGGGACAAGAAGATCGTAGACACGCTATGATAGCTACGACCGAGACGTTGCAAGATGGTGGTAGCATACATCAACACATTCGAGTGTCGGCGATGACAGAGCTATAAGAATTCTGTGGCAAGGATCGAGATGAAGATCGGGCCAGAAGCTGGATCAGCAATATATAATTGGCCTTCTTGCGCGATCAAGCGCCCGATGAGGAGAAGTGTTTGGTGTTCGGAGATCTGCTGACAGGACCCGCTCGAAACTGGTATGACCAACTAGGTCGATCTACTCGAAAGAAGTGGAAGAGATTTCTGGATGAGTTCATGGTACAGTATGGAGGGCAAGGTGTGTCTCTGGCCAGACAATACTATCTCGCACGAAAACGATCGGATGAAAACCCACAAGAGTATCTGCACCGCTTAAACGTCGCGGCTAAGCAGGCCAAGATCGCGATCAGAGACGAGAGGATGACGACATCGGACACACGTCGTGAACATGTGGAACAATTCATTGCCACGTTGGACGATCGCGATCTGGCCAAGCAGCTGACCCTACTACGATTGGCCGATGTCAATGAGTTGGATGAGACTTTACGTGCATGCCAAAGGATGGAGAGTCGTCAGTTGAAGACGTCGATAGGGTCGAGAAAGTTCCACCAGCGAGCGAATGCCTCCCCAAATCCTACGTCATCCAAAACTACTCGGGCGGTGAGGGCAATCCGTGAGCGGATCGAAAGTAGCGGATTGGAATCGGACTCGATTGGATCGGATGAAGACAAGGATCGCCGCCGAGTTTGTGTGACCACTGCATCTGGCCAAGAGAGATCAGATCAAGATTATCGTACCTAGCAAAATAATACTGGTGAAGAAGGTGTACGTGATCGAGGTGAAAAACCCGAAGGCATGCACCCACTGAGGATCAACGCGACATGATGATCGTGGATGCTGGCAGAGACTAATGTGCCAGAAGTGCGGTCGCAAAGAGCATCCATCGGACAAGTGCTTCTACGTGTGTGCAGCATGTGGAGAGGTACATGAGAATGGCAAATGCCCCATGGAAGAGTTCTTTAACTTAATCCGCCAGTGATATTTGCCTACTAAGCATGCGGGTATGTTTCCCCCCGAAGGTCGAGGAAATGTTAAACTAGGACGCTCGCCAGGTTGGAATCTGGCACGAGCCGAGCGTTCTGGGCTATGCATATATGCATTTGTTGAGAAGAAGTCGGATGACCAAGGAGTTAAGGATCGGCGCGATCCGATCTCTAATATGTGTGATCGTTCAAAAAGGACCCCCCTTAATATCAAGTGTGGAGCGAGTGGACTATTATGCCCGTTCCCCGGTAGAGATGGAGCTCGATCTCACCCTAGGTGAGTCGAGAGGATACTGGAAGTATCATACTCCGGGAAAGTGGTTTAAACAAGCGAAAGAAGTGGGCAAGATCAACAATGAGAAGGCCACTTTCCTGTTTGACTCTGGTGCGGAGATCTCGATCATCGACACTACCTTTGCTTGTAAGTTAGGGTGTGTGATAGATGAGACCCAAACACAAGAATGTGTTGGGATCGGAGAGAGTACTTATATGACGGAAGAACGGACCAAGATCAAGATCACACTGAACGGATCACTAGTGTTTTATTTTGATGTCTGGGTTGGGGATCAAGTCGGTCAAGAAGCTATACTAGGCATGGACTTCATGGTTCCTGCTGGTATTCGTTTGGATTTGGCCGACGGGACCATTTGACTGCCCGATAAAGTCCGAATCTGTCTGGATGGACGAAGATCACCGTACCGATCGAATATATCGGCGGTCAACATTAACGATCAACATATAGCCATTGCAGCCGGCAGATCTGTAACGGGGCACACCCTTGCGTAACTTAACGCAAGGGATTTGGGTGCCCCGACGGACGTACACGTGGCGAGCGAGGAAGCGTAGGTAGGGTAAAAGTAGAACTGTTATATTAATAAATTAAGTCTTTAAACTACTGTCTCTTCGTTTGACTTAATTCAATTATACTAATATAACTGCATGTATGGTGACGTCTCGTCACCACTCATTGCGCGCGTCTTGCGGCGATTGGTGGGTTGATATCATCACGATATCAACCAATGAACAGACCCTTTGGTCGACCCTTCAATATCACCACTTTGGTGATATTGTTTAAAGAATATCCATCTTTATATTCTTTATTGTCACTTTCCTTAAGTGACAATATCATGTAACGGGCTGCCCCGTTACAAGATCGACGGAAGTCAGGATCGGCGTCAACCCTCCTAAATCTAAGCTTTGGGTGCGACGGGATGTGGCGTGGATTCCTACCGTGACGAATGGTCCCGGAATGATTAAGTTTTTGCTTCTTACAAATGTAAGCGATCGTTACTTAAACTTAAACTGCGGGGCCCCTTTGGCGTTGTAAATGACAGAAGGCATGATCCCGCGATCTAAAGGATACGTATCTGTAGGATCACGGCGGTACATGGAATGGCAGACATTGGCTTTTGAAGCCACTACAGATCGAGAATAAGAAAAAGCCGAAGCCTACACGGGCCCGTTAGTTGATCATCCTACGTATAAGAAAACTACCCGAATTTTGACACGTTCAATACGGGAATCAGACGACATCAAGGATTCTGCAGAGATCGCCTCACTATCCGACTCTAATGGTGACTCTAACGAGGAGTTGCAGAACGAATGTACGAGTGGAGAGAATAATTGAGACAAGGATCATAGATCGACAATGAGATCGTGTGCGGTCAACGGAGTGCGGAAGACGCCAGAACATTCGGGTGAAGAGGACATGGTTGCGGAAGAGGCTATGACACCGAAGGACACCCATGAGATAACTGATCCGCTACAAGGACAGTCCAACTGTCACCCAGACGGGATCAAGGTTGAAGATCGGGAGGTGCATAGCCAGTCTACACGACTGGATGACGACGTGAAAGCTGTTACGATCGACGGCGAAGTAATGGAAAATGATGTACCGGATGATTCGACATACTATCATGAGGGATGTGAACTGTTCGCGGAGGATGTGGAACAACACATTGCTGTGCTGCCGGATGTAACCATATCCACGACCGAGATTACAATAGACGATGTTTAAGTTGGCGATCCTGGAATACCCTTGACAGAGGACCAAGAGGATTTGCGACGACTGATATGGAGGAGTCGTCACCTGTTGATCGGGAAAGGAAATGCATTACCCGCTGCAGCATGCGGGGCCGTTTGTAATATTGATGTGGGAGAGGCGAGGCCGATCGCTCAGCGTGTACGACCTGTTGCGCCAAAGTTTCGTGAAAAGTTGGCCGATCTGATAAATGACCTTTTGTCAGCCAAGATTTTCCGACCTTCGACATCGCCGTGGGCATCACCAATAGTCGTGATTATTTAAAAAATGGAGAAGATATCCGACTGTGTATCGACTATCGACGGGTGAATTAGCTAACACAGCTGATGGTGTACCCAATGCAACCTATCAGTGAATTGTTGCAGGACATGGACAAAGCAATGTGGTATTGTTCGCTGGACATGGCGAGTGGATTTTGGGTAGTAGAGATGATTGAACGAGCAAGATCGATCTCTGCGTTTATCACGCCTTCAGGTCTGTTTGAATGGTTGCGGATTCCTTTTGGATTGAAGAACGCCCCACAGATTTATCATCGTTTGATTGATAATGCTCTATATGGGTATCTCAAGATCGGCGCAGATGAGGATGTGAATGCAACGGATCATCCTAAGTTAACTGATGTGTTTTTCGAGGGAGAGCCGGAAGCGGATCAAGCGCCGTCCGTGCTGGGCAGGCGATCTTATATTGACTATATATTGATCCCGGCTATGTCATGGATATCTTTGTACGACAAGGTCGAAAGATTATTGACAGCATGCGATCGATGATATCTGTCGATCAGTCTGACCAAGAGTTTTGGGGACGGCGTAAAGTGGATTACTTAGGTCATCAGGTATCATTGGCTGGGCTGGAAGCCAATCCTAAAGACCTAGGATCGCTGGTGAATATTCCTTTTCCCACAACTTTGCGATCCATGCAATCGTTCCTAGGTAGCTTGAACTACTACAGTCGTTTTATAGAAGATTATGCAGTATATGCATCTGTGTTGTACGAGTTACGAGAGGCGGATTTTTTCGGGATGAGCCATATGGGAGATATTGATATAATGGCGGGAAGTTGCGATAACACATTACAAGGAGGTGAGCATGATCCAAATGAGCGATCTCGGTGGGAAAGGGCCGCCATTTCATTCACTTTGCTGAAGGCCAAGATCGCTACAACCCCGATCCTTAAACATTTCGATCCAGATCGACTTCCAGTGATCGTGGTATATGCTAGTAAGTGGGCAGTATCGGCATCTCTATTGAAAGAATATGACGGCGTATACCGGCCGGCGGCATTCACGAGTCGCACACTGAAGCCGAATGAAGTTAATTATGGTATGGTGGAGAAAGAAGTTTTAGCCCTACTTCGAATCTTAGAAGTGTGCCCCACCATGATAATATCCCAAGAGATCAGGGTGCTTACTCGATATTCGACATTATCTTGGCTAGTTCAATCTTCTGTTTTCAATGGGAGACTGGGAAGATGGGCTGCGCTGCTATCGAATTGGACACTTGAGGTCAAGAGATGTAACAAAGGAGAGGATAAAATCCTAGGTGCTCTCGCAGCTAGTATAACTCCACGAGATGAGGTAGATGATGTGTTGATTGCAATCGCTCCACAGAAGAAACCTAAACAATTGGTAACTATGCTACCTCCCACATTAGGTACGGATGAATGCCTGTTGGTGGTCTTTTTCGGCGGATCGGCACGGACCAAACGGAAGAGAGGAGTTATAGTGCGATCGTGTGGAAGCTACCAGAATGGAACATCATCTCAGCCGCTGCAGAATACGCGGCAGATCTGACGGTGAATGCAGCGGAATATCGTGGTATGTTGTTGGGTCTCGATCTGCTGGACAAGCAAACTAGGGGACGAGTTATTATATGTGGTGACTCGAACCTAGTGATCAGGCAAATGCGGGGGGGGGGGGAGATGGATTGTAAAGCGCCTAGGCTACAGTTACTGCGTCATAAAGCAATGCATAAACTTCGATCTTGGCCAAAACACGAGTTCTTACACATGTAGAGGGAGTGGAATCAAAGCGCGGATCGACTAGCCAGTGCAGCTCTGCAGCAAAAGGAAGGTGTCATTGTGAATTTAGATCAACAATTGCAAGATTTGATATCCGTCAACAGGCTGCACGAGTTGCTCCTGCCGGAAAGGAAGGATCGCGTGGTATAAATGATAGCGATCACACGTTCCGCGCAGCGAAGGCGTCAACAACCCGAAGTTTTACAAGAAGAAATAGTGCAGCAGATGCAGATCGAGCGGATAAAGCAAGAGCAAAGGGAAGAGAGCTGGATCGCTAACCTGAAGGAATATCTTGTGGGCGATCTGACCCAATTAAACGCAGAGGATGCCAAATTATGCGCTTGGATCGCTCCAGACTACGAAGTGGATGAAAACGGATTGCTGTTCTTCAGCCCCCGATCCGCTAAGGAATCGGACGATCGTATAGAGGTGGTCCGCCTGTTTGTACCTGAATTGTTGCAGCAAGATTTTATGCACCATTACCACACCAGCTTGGAGGGTGGTCACCAGGGGATCGGGAGGACTTATCAGCGGATTAGATCCAATTTTCACTGGAGAGAATTGTATCGGAGTACACAACGGGATGTTGGCGAATTCGTGGACTGTACAATCGGGAAGGGTCTACCCGCGATTTACGGCAGATCTTCGGGAAACAATAGGCTACATACCCATTTCAGGTGATCGCGATGGATCATATCCCATCATTGCCGCGGTCATTTAAAGGAAACACAGAACTGCTGCCGTGGATAGATCTTTTCTCAGGATATGTGATCGCGAGAGCAAGTTCGTCGAGGACCGCGCAAACGATCGCTGAAGGATATGAAGAATGTGTGTTTCGAAGATTTGGAGCCAGTGAAGTTATACGTCATGACAGGGAGCCTGGACTGATGTTCGACTTTTTTCGAGCATTCAATCGGATCGCAGGGCAAAAGCAACGTGCGACCATGGCGTACCGACCGCAAGCAAACGGAACTGCGGAGCGTATGGTACAGACGTTGAAACGGTCAATTAAGGCGTACGTCACGGACGTAGAACAGAAAGACTGGAATGAATATGCAGAAAGATTGACATTCGCTATGAATACGGCACAAGATCGGATCCGTGGAGACACTCCGTTCTATTTGATCCTTTTTTGGGATCCAAGATCGACATCGGAAGCAACACTACCGTTCGGGAGCACTAAAACACGCGATGCTGACCCTAGAAGATGGCGATATAACGTCCAGCGCCAATATCAGAGGGCAAGAGCAATAGTAAACGAACGTCTCAAGATCGCGATCCAAGATCGAGCGGACCGACACAATGACTATAATGAAGTGTGTGATATTAAGTGCAGATCGCAAGTTTGGCTCTACTTGGACCGAGTCAAAGACGGCCATGCTCTGAAGTTAGCACCTATGTGGCATGGACCGTTCCGAGTGGCGGAGATATGTGGAGAACATGGTGTTCGAGTGGAGATTTCAGGAACTCCATACCGATTGTTCCCGATAGTGCACGTCTCCAAGTTAAAGCCAGTGTTATAGTTTCCCGATCGCCCAGGCAGTGTGCTAGTGAATAACTGTAAGGATTGTGTGGATTTCGATGAGTCATTGTTGCCAGAAGATAGTTGGAAAACGAGTTGGCTGCTGACGAATACGAAGTGGAGAAAATCTTGGATGTACGATCAGGATATAAAAGTCATTATGGTCGAGTGCATCGACATTTTTTGGCTCAATGAAAGCAACACGACGATCCTACCTGGATAGACGAAGCTGACTTGAACTGTGGCGCGTTGTTGCAAGATTTCGAGCGCAATCGTGCGAGTCAAAACCGGTTTGAAGTTATGCAGTACTATGAGGAGAAAATCGAAGATTAACGGGTAATCAAAGCGATGAGCGGTTGGCTCATGCTAAAAGGTGGACGAGAAATGGTGGAATGGCAATTGTACAAGGAGGTTGTATGAGATGATGGATCGGGGCTATATGAAAATGAGAGGCGATAGCGGATCGAGGGGATCCGATCGCGGTTGAAAAGCCGGAGAAAAGAATTTGTTCTCAAAAGGAAGAACAAGATGAAGGATCAAGATAAATTATATTGAATTACGGAAATATCTGAATCGTATCCTAGCGATCAAGCAGGAAAGAACTTACCTGGCAATCTTGCGATCGAATATCCGGGGTGGTCCGCGATAGAAGATCGATAGTGGGAACGCCAAGGCTCAGCGGTATCCAGCAACGGGAGAGCAGAGATCAAATTGGGGATGCCCTTCGATTTGCATCCCAGGCCAGGACAACAAGGGGAAACCTCTTTGAAAGAAGAGAAGTGTAGAAAGAAGGGATCCAACAGTATGTCCAGTTTACAATGACCTACGATCATACCTTGCAAGATGAATCGAAGGATCGCCTTCCACCGAGGTCCAGCTCGCGACGGATGCTGCTTCGGCTGTTTCCAGAACTGGCCCAGCTCAGGATCGCTGGCCCGCTGTTCAATGGAAAGTAAGATCGCGTACGTCGACACCCACAAAGCCTGTGGGTTGCGATCCTCGAATTATAAGTATAGAGAGGCGAGCTGGTCGAATCAGCCGGTACGAGGGAAGGTAATCGGCGCAATCCGACGTTTGGCTGTCTCCCAAGGCTCTTAGGCATATAAGGCCGCGATCTGGGCCTGACACACCAGCCGTGGTATCCACTTAGATGTGGGAGGAGGACACCTAGACACCATTACCGTTGGGAAGACATAGCCTTTGGGACGGGATAAGTGGCGGTACAGGAAGTCAATGTCCATTTCCGCGACGCTCGTACAACAAACCTTGCATGCCGACCATGAAGAAACCTGAGTGAAGGATCGCGGTACACGATCTTGATATCCAGGGATCCACTGATCGCGAGAGACCTTGGTGGGGGGGCAAGTTTTCATACTCTGCCAGAGATAACATCGGATTGACGTGACCACGAGGCGAATTAGAAAGGCTAATGGCAACATCCGAGTTACTGAAGGCTTCTCCGAAAAGGTATGCGCGAGATACCTTGGTCACGGCAAGAATAACAGGATCAACCGGAAGTGGACGATCGCGCGAAGGGCTCGGCGTGTCTATGACGATCAGATCCGGAGAAGGCCCAGCCAAAAGTTGTGCCGCCGGATTCGAAGCTCGACGCCGACTGGAAGATCGCGAACCGGATAAAGACGCTAAAGTCTCATCCTCAACTGCCGATGTATCCTTTCGCTCAGACGAGGTTAAACTCGGAACACGGCGCCTCTGCTTGCCCAGTTTCGGGGTAGCTGGAGGCTTCGCTAGACATGGCGACTCTTGAGAACGCGACGACTCTTAGGATCGCGGGTTCCCTTAAAACATGACGAAGGCTTGAGATCGCAAATTGGGTATGGCTTGGCATTGGATGCAGCGGATCGAGCCACTTTCTTATAAGGCGGGAAAGTTGACGATGGTAAGGGATCGCGAGATCGCTTGCGACTCGATCCTAAAAAGTTCGACATCGGTTGATGAGTCGCAAGAACGGGCGTGAGGGTAGACGATCCCACCTTTGTAGGTATGGCTGAAGTATCTTCAGACACCAGCAACGCCTTGCGATCCCAAAGGGTCGTGTGATCTCGTATTGCGCGATCACGTTCGGAAGCCACGTCCGCGAGCTGAACTGGCATTTGGTCCAACGTAACGTCAAGATCCGATACGATGCGACGCAATTGATCGCACTCGGCGGATCTGGCGGAAAGAGAATCCAACGCCTCGCCCAGTTTGGCCCGAAGACCCAATACCTGCTTGAGCGCGCGACACAGCTTTAATGGGAGTTGGAGGCCGGTTTTCTTGTACTTCGACTTCTTGCGGTTCGCCTTGTCCATGCTGTGGTACAACTTGTCGCATTTAGCCATTAACCGTACTCTGCCTCGTCCATCTGCTTGCGTATTCCGGCGATCTCACGATCGGATTTCTCCTGTGCGGCATGACGCGCTCGCACAGTCCAAAGAATTTCGGACTTCAGATGCTCGATCACGGCGGTCTGGCCGACCCGGTCGGCCAACGCCTCCCGAAAGGCCTCGGACTGCTTGACCTCGTCGTCATAGCGAACGCGCAAGCGGACGTACTTCGACTGGACGAACAGGACGAAAGGGGACGCGAAGGTGCGGAGCTCCTGAAGACCCTCACTCAGCTGGCGATTCCGGATCATCTGCTGCTTCAAAGCATCCTTCATACTCTAATATCGATCCACGACAGTCTGTTGGAGGTTTAGGAGATCGTAAAGCGAATCAATCGCTGCGTTTAACGTGGCTTGATCGGCCGAAAACGAGGCCTCGATCCAAGTACTGGGGAGCAAGATGGGCTCACTCGGATCCGGAGTTGGAACATGTTGGAAGGCGGAGGTCCTATCCGGAGCGGGAATCGAAGAGGATCGCGACAGAGGGATCGCAATGGAAGACAAACCAGAGCCTTCTCCCATCTGGGCCGACGTCACCACAGCCGAGCGATCACACTCGGTCACCGACACGGTGGAGGTGTCTGAGATTGCAGGACTAGTAGGCGTCGAGGTTTCGACATCTGGAGGTAAGATCGCAGAGGGCGACCCGAGGGCCCCATTCCTGAAGCCGGAGGAGATACCCGAGCCGGATAGGCGTAATCGGCCATCGTCTTGGAAGATGCGAAAGTGCGTGGAAAAGAAATGAAGCCGTAAAGGTAGCACAGCCAGATCAACACCGTATAATGACTGACAGTACAGAGGACGGTTGTGGCAAAACGGTCACAAGGAAATCTCCTTGGGACTGGGATCGGCGATTCAAAGGGTCACACGATCCAGTTAAGCCAAAAATGCTATAATTGGTGGATACAAGCTGGGATGGGTGGCTGGCAATAGCGTACCCAAACCCTAAGTGGACAGGATCGCCCAGCCTGGGATGAGGCTATAGGGTAGTCACACCCGTTTTGATTACGCAATCCGTCGTGAGACATGGCAATACAAGACCCTCGATCTCATTGGAAGACCGCGATCCTAACCCAGGATCGCATGCCCGATCTCCAGCTGCTATCCGATAACGGGATCACGATCCGCTAAGTGGGATCCTGATCCGCTAACAGGATCCCGATCCGCTAACAGGATCAAGATCCGCTAGTAGGATCAAGATCCGCTAGTAGGATCAAGATCCGCTAGTAGGATTCCGATCCGCTCATAGGATCCCAATCCGCTAGTAGGATCACGAGGATATCTTGTGTGGGCCACAAGAAGATACAACGGTGGATATACTGGGTGTGCACCTCATAAATGCGAGGGTACGATCTTTCCGAAAAGGCGACGCGTGTCATCTGGTAAAGATATACGGATAGGCATAGGGGTAGGGTTTAGGTTGGTTGGTTAACATTGAACAGAGCTCAAATTACTTCACAAGGCATACGTTTGCTCTTCCGGGTAGGATCTTTGGCCCCCGTCGAATAAAGAGTCGCGCTACACGTCTACGCGAGCGTCACACCTGGATTGTTTTGGCCAGGTGTGTTCAAGAACTCTCAAGCAACATCAACTGCTATCGGACGCAACAAGACACGTAAAGGTAAGGCGCAAGATTCGCGAGAAGGCTCGCGGATCAAGCTACCACATAGTGGACAAGGCGATCTCGTTGAGATCAGGGTAACTTATATCAGTACCCACGAGTTGTCCTTCATCGCGTGAAGATTTCAGCACGATCACAACCCCATCTCCAACACGGTCAAGTTTTCCTTCGACACGAGTCCACCTGGAAGAGTGCAACCCGCCCTACCTACGGGTACACAAGGTGAGGAAGGCAACACACACAGAATCGGAGTACCCCCTCCGTTAGTCGGTCGTCCGGGCGCCAGTGGAGAGTTGGGATTGACTCATATATTGAGCGATCGCCACTCCACCACACCTCCAATTGGATAACAACGCCGTCCATCTCCCTAGCCTCACATTTAGACTTAAAGATTGTACCAGCCAGGCCAACGTCGAATGACGCGTGAGCACCTTTATTTCTCGTGCAACCAACATATAGTAGCCAAATCCAGGATGCGCAACAGAGCTAAAACCTTTTTCTTACCATTCCATATTTAATCTCCTTGGGTTCTAGCGTTCGGCTCGTGAACGTTACAGGCCAGTATGTTCCGCCGTGTTCTTGTAGCAAAGATGCAGATACTGCTTATTTGCTAGCATAGACCAAGACCACTGGAGGACGATCCGGATCGAATTGTTTTAGAATCGGAGTTTAAGTGATCTTATCCTTCAACATGGTGAGCGAAATCATCTTTTTCTCCCATCGACTTCTGTCCGGTGAGGTCCATTCGTCTCCTCTAACACAAGAAGACGCTGGATTGACCCGTGTAAGACTGACACGATCTGGAGCGCTGTCTCCTTGATCTTTGTGATCGTCCCCTTTGAAATCGCTTTCGGTAATATCGATACATTCTGGATCGCTTTCACGGTCTTTGCGATCTTCCACTCTCGGATCGCCTCCTGTAAGACTGACATGATCTGGATAGCTGTAACCTTGATTTTTTGCGATCGTCCACTTTCGGATCGCCCCCTGTAACCTCGATACGATCTCGATCGCTATCCCCTCGACCCTTCCAATCGTCAAACCTCGATGTATTCGGTAAAGGCGACTTCATCTTTTCCATGTGGCGGATCTCGTGGGAATCTGCTTCGCGTATTTAGTATAACACGGATGCATATATTGCAAAATCTTCAATGAATCGTCTATAGTAATTCAAACTACCCAGAAACGACTGCATTGGCCGCGGCGTTCGTGGAAACAAAATGTTGACCAGCGATCCGACTTTCTTTCGGGTGGGCTTCCGATCCAGCGAGCAATACTTGATGACCGAGATAATCCACCATTCGCCGTCCCTAAAAATGTTTGGTCAGGCTGATCGACAAATTCTTCTTGTCGCATACACGTAGCAATCCTTCTACTCTTTCATACAGATCAGTATACTATGTAGCTGGAATTGTATATCATCGGTGTGCGATCTTCGACCTAGCACAGAAGATGTTTGACTGGTGTCCGATTTCATTTCCGTGAACAGGTCGATCTGTCTGGATGATTCCATAGAGGAGGCGTCCGGATCAGCACCGGTCTTCAAATAGCCATACAATGCATTGTCGATCAGGCGTTGGCAAATCTGCGGAACATTCTTTGACCCAAATAGTATACGTAGCCATTCAAACAAGCTTGATGGCGTAATGAATGCAGAATTACTTCTAGCTCGCTCTGTCATCTCCACTACCCAAAACCCGCTTACCATATCCAGTGAACAATACTACAGCGCTTTGTCCATGTCTTGTAAAAGTTCACCGATCAACGGAATTGGATATACCATCAGACTTGGTAGATGATTTACCCGTCGATCGGCGATACACAGTCGAATGTCCTCGCCATTCTTTTTGATAATAACGACGATCGGCGAAGCCCATGGTGATGTGAAAGGTCGAATAATATTGACTGATAGCAGCCCTTTGATCAAACCCGCTAATTTTCACGAAACTTGGGCGCTACTGGCCGTACTCTCTGCGCGATCGGGCTCGCTTCTCCCACCTTAGTATCGCATATCTTCCCTCGTGCGACTGGGGGAAGGGTGATCCCTTTATCAATCAGAAGGTGCTTGTTTCTCCAGATCAGTTGTCCCAATCGTTCATCGTCATCAGTCAGTGGTAATTCTGGATCGCCTAACTCAATATCGTCGATCGTACCTTCGAAGGTGAGCATAACAATTTCAGGCAATACCGCCATGTGTTGGTCCACATCTTCAGCGTTCAATTCCCCACTTCCATGACGATGGGTAGAGACCTCCGTCTCTTTCTCGACTCGGCAATCTTCCGGACATGGCTCTTCATCAGTCATTACTGCTGCCGAATGTCCGGCCTCTTTCTTGGACTGATCGCCTGCTCTATCGTTCGTCTTTTGTTCTTGAATCATGTTAATCACAGGAGGTACGCTTGTTAATCGATGTGTTTTTTGTAGGTCTTCGATCACGTCACGCGATCCGTCATGTGATCGATCGGTATCCCTGTCCTCATTTGTTTCACCTCCTTCCATCGGCCGTTCGGGTGTTCGATCGCCTCCGCCCTTCTCCTATCGTGTTAACGACACGTGTTAGTGGCTCCAAACGTGTAACATCTTCCTCGTCTCAGATCGGGGCGTTCGATGCTCCATTAATCTCTTTCGGTCGGCATCAATCTTCTGTGGCGTAGGGTATGGTGGTAATACAAAAGCAGACCAGCTTATTCGGGTGACAGTTCTTCCTCTTTTTCTGTCGTTGCTTTAAATGCTAGAGTCTGCCACTCGTTGTATCCTCGCGATCATACCAAGACGTATCCTGAGTATCCAGGCACCATATTGGCAGCCATAACCCAGCCTAAAGCCGGTCCGCGATCGTGGGTGATTTCTTTATCGCCGAGATTTTTCAGATTTAAGTACTTGATCCGATCCATCCCGGTGGTTACGGTGGGTACACATGTTGGATCGCGTATCACCCACAGCTTGGCGTTGAGAAGGATATTATTAATCAAATCTCTGTCAACCTGCCGACCGGTAGAACCACGTACTGTTCTGGGACCACGATCGGTTGCATGGACGAGCCGTACAGAGGTCTACGTCCTGCTGGATGAATTCTCACTTCATCTGGCAATACGAGCGTCCCATCCGCTAAACCTAGACGTATACCTGCGGGCACCATGAAACCCATACCCAGGATCGCTTCTTGACCGACTTGATCACCCACCCAAGTATCAAAATAGTACACCAGTGATCCGTTGGGAGTGATCGTGATCTTTGTACGTCCTTCGGTCATGAACGTGTTTTCGCCCTTACCCACACACTCTTGTTTTTGATTCTCGTCGATGACTCATCCTACCTTACGAGCAAAGGCAGTGTCCACGATCGAGATCTCAGCTCCTGAGTCCAGTAGCATTATGATCTTTTCGTTGTGATCTCTCTCAATTACATTAGCTTGCTTGAATAATTTCCATAGTGTATGGTATTTTCAACAATCTTTCGATTCGCCCGGCGCTAAGACAAGTTTCTATTGGTAGGCAATCGGGCATATTCATCATGCCTTTTATCACTCTAAACGAAAAGCAGACATTTTGGAGAATCACACGTATTATGTAGATCATCCTGCTGGTCTGCTCTTCCTTCGACCCACTTCCTTTTCACAAATGGATATATGCAGAACCTAGAACGCTCGGCTCTTACCAGGTTACAACATAGCGAGCGTACTGCTTTGGCATTTTCTCGGCTTGTTCCGGCAATATCTCTGCATGCTTGGTAGGAAGGTACCACTGGCAGACCATGTTATAAAACTATTCCATCGGGCACTTTCCTTCATCGTGAAGGTTCTTGCATACGGAACACACGTGGTAACATTTTTCCACAGGATGACCCCTACGTCCGCATTTCTGACACTTTAGTCGCTTTTGACACCCACGATCGTCATGTCTCTTCGACCATATGTGATGCATACTGTTTTGGAATTTTCACAATCGTAGTGCCTCTCTTGATCGAACCTCTCATTTTAAACGATCAGGTCTCCTGGCTTCTGAGCGCGATGCGCAGCTGCAGCCATGTACACATTACGTGGATCCGAATCATTATCCGATCCGCCTGAGTCGACTTCTGATCCACTGCTCTCACTTTCACGTGTATCGTTATCACAGCCCCGGCTGGTTTCGCTGGAATTTGGACCGCCGGTGACGTAAGACGATGCCGAAATTCATTCGATCCCATAGAACCGTGAGCTTCTCGGACTCAAATGATTTCGCACTCTTGCAGAGTTTCTTTATGATCGTCTACATCTCCAAGGCGTAAAATTGTCAACATTTCCGCCAGATCGCGATCGTCCAGGGTGTCAATGTAATGATATGCATGTTCCTTGCGGATAGCGGACGGTCCATCTCGTATCGGGGTCTTCGCTCGGATCGCAGCCACATTCAGACGGTACAAGTCCTTCAATGGAGTCTCGTTCGATCGCTTACGATCTTGGTAGTAGAGTCTCCCAACCGATACGCCATTCTTCACTCCAAATTTGGCCATAGAGTCTTCTAGAAGTGCCTTCCACGATGTCCTCGTCGAGCGACTGAGCTGGATATACCAGTCACGCGCCGGCCCCGTAAGAAAATCGCTGAACACTAGACACTTTTTCGCATCAGGTGCTTGATCCCGTAGGAACGCTAGCTTCGCCTTACCTATCCAGTTTCTGGATCGTGTTTCATTCGTTTCTCGTCCGGAGAACTCTTTCATTCCGCCCATGGCAGACATCCGAATCCTTTGATTCGAGAGCCCACCACCATCCGACGCCCCGCCGTTGCCGCATGTAGTACTATCTTATTACCTTGGTCACGGATGCACGATCGTGGTCGTGCGATCTACAAAGACGAGATCCAACCGACTCCATGTCCATATCTGTCATATCCATCTCCGGTTTAGGTTGGTAAATGGCCGATCACGTACCATTCATACAAGCTTGTTCTAGCTCATGTTTCTTTACGGCTGCTCGAAATTAGAGCTTCACCTGATCTGATTCGCCATGTTCATGAACTTCGTCGTCTAAGGCTTTTCTGCCTGCGCCTCTGTCTCATTCCGTCCAAATTTCTTCCGCAATGGATCCGCGCCTTTTGGTCCTAGCGACATCCGTTAGTTCTCGACTGAATCGTTCGATTCCTCTTCTGACTCCGCTGAAACATGACAGGACGATCCAGTGTGTTTTCCCCTCAATAAGTCGTTCATCTGTGTGAGAATTTGATCCATCGTAACCCGCGACGCGATCTGTCGATCCGTGGTGCCGATCGGCGAGGTCGGGTTGTCTTCGGGGTTGCGTACGTCTATGAGCGGGCTCATCGTCTTAAACAGCGACTGTCCTGCGGCAATAACTCGGTCGTGGTTTCACTCTAGTAGCGTTTGGTCATTGAACGTTCCAGCAATGAGCCCCGCCCTCCGTTAGTAGATTAATTAGACGTTGGAGCGCCTCCAACATGTTGGGAGTTGGTTTGGGCGCTGATATCGGTCCGCGCAGCGATCCGATCAGCTTTGGCTTGATCGTCTTCAGCACAGGGTCACTTGACAACAGCTTTTTCAGATTCTTTGTATGGTACTCCCGGCTGCTTTCGTCGAATCGCCAATCTTCAATCTTCACTTCGCTATCCACTGACTTAGAGTCTATATCCATCTCTTCCTTCTTGAATTTTCATTCGGCGTGCTTGTTTTTGTAAACGTTTCGATCTTGTTTCACCGCGGCCAGATTCTTAAAGTCGTCCAAACTACTTGCTTCTTTCTTCATCCTGTCTGATGGTTCCTCCGACACAAATAAAAATCTTATGGGAATTCCCCTATGATTTCCATCTTGCAGATCGTGCTTTGCAGCGCGATCCACGGTGGCCCCCAGAAAGAATTTAGGAGGAGGTTGTTTTTTTTCGTTTAGATCGTGCACCCGATCTGCCTCTTTTCTTTTATCATCGTCAAAGCCTCTCCCAAAGCTTTTACGATCTAGAGATCCTTCATTCTCACGCGTCTGCGAAAGTCCATCTTTCGTTGGCGCTCCTATCCCAGGTTCAGTCTTGGTCTTGACTTCTTCTCTCAGGGACTCACGGTGAAATCACTGGTTCGAATCGGGGCACGTGCACCATTGTGGTGTATTGGTGATCACAAATTCCTTGTGATCCCGACACTCCACTGGCGCACAGACGACCGACTAACGGAGGTGGTACCCCTATTCCGTCCTCTGTTTCTTCTTGCTCACCTTGTGTACCCGTCGGTGGGGCGGGTTGCGCGCTTCTTGGTGGACTTGAGCTGAAGCTGAACTTGATTGTTTTGGGGATAGGTGTTGATCGGGTGGAAATGCTTCACCCGGTCAAATGTGGGTATGGATCGAGTGGAAACTCTTCACTCGATCGCGTGTATACTTGGTCGCTCTCCCAGAGTCGCATTTGCCAGGGTTGATGCTTGATACGCGAGCCTTCTGACCACTTGAGCCGTCTCGCGATCTTGAATCTAAACCGTAAGGTCTACTGCATCCTATCGCAGTTGGGGAGAGGGGGTGAGAACTGATGTTCCGCCCGTCCAAATAATACAGTGGCAAAGCTTGCAGAGACGTGGGTCACTCTCTGTTCAACGGGAGGCCAAAGTTACTGCCCGGGAGAAGTCGACGCGTGTCTTTCGTAGCGAATTTAATTCTGTTTAATGTCAACCAACCAAATTTAAATTCTAAGTCTATGCCTATCTGTTCTCTAGATCTCTGTTGCGTATCGCCTGTATATGTGACTCACTTCTTGCATCCTTTGGTCTACATCAGACACTACGTGGTGAATCGCGGGGTAGTGGATAGCGGGGCAGTGGACCGCGGCGTAGTGAATCGAAGTATAGTGGAGGGCGGGGTAGTGGATCGTGGTATGTGATGCACACCATTTATGGGATCGACATCAATTATTATGCGTCCAAGCGAATGATGTGTCCACACCAACCAGCGGTACATACCCAGGATGGATCGTGGTCAATCGGTTGCGTCTTTGATCGGGCATCCACAGTCGGATCGCCGTCACTTCTGAGACCTTGATCGCGTGTCACGATCGGTCAATTATCGATCCTTGACTATACTCCTTCTCGCCCGTTGAATAGATCAAATCGCATAACTTTAACAGTCGTCTACTCACTCAGTCGTTTGATACCATCATTCGTACCAACGGCCCATCTCCGAGCGTGCTTCACCACTCAAATTGATTTCGTACTCAATGCGGTTTGCACGATCCACACTTTCATTATTCTTCACCTGCGTTTTCCACAAGATAGAGTTCTCGAGATCGTATCCGAATCGCGAGCCACCCACTCAAGCCAGTATTCTTCTTATTGGATTCCTTCTCGGACATAACTGATTACTGCAATCTGTGGGCTCCCGCGTCCTAACGCCACGGTTAAATCTCGTGATCACATACCACACCATGGACTTATCTCGACAGGCGACATAAAGTGCATAAAATGGGCCAGGAACAAGTCCATATCGAAATATACGTCGATCATTCCCTGAAGGATAAAAAGCAACACATTTTTACCGGGCTCAGAATCGCGATCGCCGTTGTTTGCACTTCATGTAAAGCTGCGACAGCTCCAGATTGCGATCGCGTTGCTCGATTACCATGTATAAGACATGGATCGCTTCCCACAGAGCCCGAAGGTGCCGGGTCTCGGATCTCGATACATGGGTCGACAACTCAGCAAGCCAAGCAATACATGGGTCGACAACTCAGCAAGCCAAAGTCGCTCAAAACGTTACCGGTGTAAGTTTGCTCGGATAGCGGTTCCAAAGATCTTGCTAATAGAGCGATAACACTTGTACCGAGGTGCCCACCGGGGAAACCACTCGGATCCAGGCGGAGCATCATTGGATCGAGACGCTGTGGGTGAGGGGAAGATGTAAACTTTCGACCGTGTCAGATGCTTGAACAGGAAATCCACATGCTGCTCTGCCACGAGGGTCAACATGACACGATGGGCGACCACGGGTCTACGTGGTGGTGGGACTAGGGGACCCAATCGCGGTATCCGGGAAACCGTTCAGCGCGGGGTACCCGAGTCGGGACCAAACATTCGTACTCAGCGGGCAAAAGCAGGGCATTCTAGGGATTCCGCGCACCGCTGGTCATGCTGACCGATCCTTCAGAGTCGCTTGATGCTTTGCCAAAGAAATACACCTTAGAGACTGATCGCTTCTCAGGCGGTGCAGACCCACTCGATTGTGTGGGCGAGCCAGATTTAAGATTGGAAGAACCCACGAGGATGGGGCAGGCATCGATCCGGCAGAAGGCGGAGCATTGCTCGATGATCCACGGCGCCGCAACGAAGTACGCAATCAGGAATATATAGCCACTGCGTCCTCTTCAGAAGATTCGGATGGCTTGGTATCGGAGAGAGGCAGATTGTTAGACGGAATCTTCTGTGCTCGCTTGCTTCCAGCTCGGGAGGCGGATCGCGTTTTACCCGCGGTGCCTTGGATTGACGAAGTCGGTGCAGATCTTGACGGGGCTTTAGACTCGTCAGAGCAACCTGATTATGAAGATCGCGCAGAGACACAGTGTTCTAGTGAATTCAGACGATTCGGTAGATTGAACAAGCTCAGTGGATCGCAGGGCCTCATTGTCCCACTTGACAGAGGCGGTGCCCACCTATTTCGCTCCATATCGCGTCATATTCTCTGCGCGGGGATGCTAGATCGGTAGATTGGGTTCCGGGGATATGAATTATTTGCCGGTCGGTGGGTTAGCAGAAGCAGCAGACGGGACCCTCAAAGAATTGCGGAGGGATCCAGAAGCCAACTAAGCCAAGTGGGTCCAAATACGTCGCGATCGCGGAGAGTCGAGATACACGTATGTTCCCAGTCGAAGACTTTAATGCGAAGGCGATCCACCATGATTTCTTGAAACGCGCGGTCCAATCTCATCCGATGCAGGTCCGCTGCAGCGCTAACATGTCCGCGAAGGTGGCCTTGGGTAAGACTTTAATTAGCCTTCCAATCCCGTTTTGGACACTCCAAGATTCTTATCGGCCTTGCTGAATAGCTTATTATAATTAAACGAATTGGCCTTTGCAGCTTGAATATCGCCGCCCGAGTTTTGTTCCGCGGCAGTCAGACGCAAAGTTAGCGACTCATCTCGCTGTTAAGCGGAAGCCGATTCGCGAATTTCACCAATCCTTTCACGTTGTAAGGACGTCTTGGCTAGAAAGATCGCAGTCTTCAACTTCTTGATCTCACTATTTGGCCCGCGCGTCATCCCAGCTTCGTCCAGAATTCCGCGGATCTCTGGATCAACTCCTGGTGATCTCTTCAGAGCTCCACATAACAATTTTGGACATACGCTGGTAAGCGCGGGGTCATCTCCATGTATGATCGTAAATTTGCCTGGAGCCGGTCGATATGCAGCTACTGACCTTGACATGATTCATCCAAGGAGTGGCTATCTCTCACAACCGGTTCTTTAAGGTCCAGTTTATCCTAATAACCCGCTATACTCGCCTTTCAGGACTCCCTATCCACCAAGGAAGTAGTGCTCACCCATGTCGAGGAAAAACCGTACGCTTTCAATTTGACGAAACCGGCGGTGAGGGAAAAGGTAGGATCGGGTGACCAATGCCCGAAGCGGGAGTGGGAGATGCAGGCGAGATGGAAGATGCAGATGATGCAGGTTGTATGAACGTTGTGGTTGCACAGTCAATCGACACTATATGTCGATAGCCTGTGCAGGGGACGATTGTGGAGAAGCGAACAGAAAAAATGATGGAAAGTTTGGATTTTTCGATCTGCACAAAGTGCGAGATCAATTAGATTGGTGGAGCTCAATCAGAGATGGGACCGTTGTCACGAGTGATGGGATTAAACAATTGAGTGACAGAAAAACAACTGTTGAAGTTATGCGGACTGGTTTACCTCACGGTCAAGAAGGAGTTTAGTCATGGATCGAAGGTCGACCGATCGCGATCCGCGGCTAAGGACTTGGATCACCAAGCTACAAGGACAGGCTTACACAAGAGTTGATCAACATCTGAAGTACGTAACAGTTACGAACAATGGATTATGGGTGAATATGGAATCATGCGGAACGATTGAGTCATAAAGCGTGCGAAGTTTTAGATGCGACGGTGATCCGACCGTGAATGCTCGATTAAAGACGGAGGCGGTTGACGACGGTCTATCCTAAGTGTGTACCGCTTGATTATGTGAACACACATTTGGTACGTACCACATACCGCTATCCAAGAACCGAGCGATCCGCTACCCGAGCGATTTACTACCCACGATCCACTACTCGAGTATCTGCGATAGACAACATGATGCAAGACATTAATTAGGTGGTGAAGCTACTAAATAAACTCGCGATATAAAAATATCTTTATTTCCAGGTATAATCGAGTCAGTCAACGGTTGACAACGCCGGTACCACGACTGGTAGGATCGCTTCCACCGGACGGTTAGATAGAATAAGATATCAGATTAGACAGGATGGGACCTGAGATATCGGATCAAAGTACGTCGGGCGAAGGGTTACAAGTCATGAAGGGGGGGGGTTATTGGCTTGGGGACGATTACACTGCCGATCAGTCAATCAAGAAGGAAACCGCGATCAGCAAGGCGATCGTGACCAAGGAGGTGATCGAGATCGAGTAGGTGATCGAGATCGTGATCGGCGATCAGGTATGTAATAGCTGTCAGCAAGGCGACCGAGATGGTGATCGGCGATGAGGGATGTGATCGCGATCAGGTTGTTGTGGACCACGATAGGCGATCGCGATCGAAAAAGTATGTAACACACCACGTGACTTGGGATCAGCCACGCGGTAGCGATCAGGGAGGTGATCGTGATCAGTGATCAGGTATGTGATCGCGATCAGGTTGGTGTGGATCACGACAGGCGACCAGAAGGGGAGACTGCAATCGGTCAAGTTACATCGGGTGTGTGCCACACAAGTACAAGGTAGATGCCGTCGTGAGAGAGCAACATGAGGCAAGCGGTGTCCAAGACATTGGGATAGGTATAGGGTTGTTGTGTTTGATTGGTTAATATTCAATATGGTTTAACTTAACTCAAAGTACACGTGTCGACTTCTCCTCAGATCTCTGGCCACCCGACGTCAATAAAAAGTTACATACTTTAACCAAGTGGTATCCCTGGATTGTTTGGCTAGGGATCAAGAAGTATCAATCAACACCCCAACTGAGACTGGACGCAGGAAACCCTTTGTAGTTGAGCACTCAAGATCGCGAGACGGCTCAAGTGGTCACAAGGCTCTTGAATCAAGGTTTACCTTTGGCCAAGGCGATCTGTTACAGATCAGGGTGGCTCATATCGAGCTCTTTACAAGTATACAAGTGATCCCGTGACTAATTCCACGAGATCATGTCAACCCCAATTGCGATGTGAAATTATCTATACCGAGATCAAAGCTCTACCCCGTCGCAAACACGGTCAAGTTTTCCATTGACGCGAGTCCACCTGCAAGAATGCAATACGCCCCACCGACGGGTGCAAAATGTACGCAAGAAAACATAGAGCATGGAATCGTATTACCCCTCCGTTAGCCGGTCGCCCGGGTGCTGGTGAAGAGTCGGGGTCACACGGAATTTGTGATCACCACTCCACTGCAACACCTACCACAATTGAAAAGAAGATTTTCGTTGCAAGCTTCGAACTCGTTTACCTTCAGCATCGAAATTGTTGGTCGTGGTGCGTAGCTAAGCAAACTTATTTCAGCTCGCAATAGATTTGAGCAGAAGTCGATAACTGACGCATGGTTGAAATTGCACCGATTGTCTCGAACGTTAGATTTACCTTATCTCTCGTGGGTAGAGAACTGCCAGGGTTGTGTTGACAACTCTGTTCGCACCCTTAGGGAGGCCTTCCTCTCTAATCGGTCGTATTGGAGGGTGCGCATCTCTTCCGAGATGCGCAGATAGATTGAGGCTTTACAATTCCTTTACGAACGTGCCGGGCGTTCGCCCGACGAGGGCCCTTCATCCTCAAAGGATGTGTCTCGTCGTACTGTTCGACGAGACCGGGGACATTCATAATCAGCTGAGAGCGGAACTCCCAGCTGTTCCACGAGAGTGAATACCCCCGCAATTGGACGAGGTAAGTCGTCCTTGATCCGGAATGGTCACGTTCGTTCAAGATACGCTCCACAAGGAAGCATTGACCACCGTGTGAGTCCATCAAAATATGAGGAGGAGGAGGAGGAGGAAAACCCTCCTCCAAGTCGTTCGAATAACCACCTCGGCCAACATGAGATGGATCTCGCGATCTTTGAATTGCGCGAGGATTTGTATCACGAGCGAGACAGAAGCTACGCTCAGACCGATTTTGTGCGGAAATACCGCTAGGATCGTGAGGCTGAGCGTGAGAAGGATCGTGCTGATTATGCCCTCGCTCATCTCCAGGTCGAGCAGGATTTTTCCCCTGATTGAAGAGCTGGTGACACCTTGCAGGGAGATCTCTTAATTGCATGGAGGGGTCTCTTCACTGCGCATCCATACTGATAGCCTAGGGGGCGAGCGCAATAATTCGACGGAGATTCTTGAACTTGGAGTTTACCTTGACCGTCGGATGAGAGCTCGTACTGACAGTACGAGTGGAGACGCCTCACGTAAAACGTAGGATGCGTTCTCATCCTACGTGGCAGCATGATCGTGTATTCGTTGCCTTGACGGCGCAACGCAAGAAAGAGACCGGTGTACTTGGGCGGTAGTTTACTGCTTCCCACGTTAATTACTACATGTCTAGGTGGGCTTACCGTAGAAAGTAGACTGAATCATCTTTAATAAATAAAAGGAAATTTGCCCTTCAATTCTTGACAGCTTCCCGTTTCTGCCGGTCCACCGCGTGAGCGATGGATTCCTACACGAAACGGACCACTGCTTATCGAGCCAGCAGAAACCTTTTTGCTGACGAGACATTGTGTTGTTCCGTCCGCCTTGTGCGAACTGCAGAAAAAGTCTTTTCCTATTTCTGTTCATCATTTTCCTATTTCTGTTCATCAGCGAGTATGTCTTCATCCTCACTGAAATAGGCGTTGGCGATGCTGATAATACCAGCATCGTCATCATCATCTGTATCAATAATAGCGTCATCGCTAATATTGAGGTGGTCTTCTTCATCGACGTCGACTTGATCGACATCGGCATCATACGTGACGACGTTTGCGTCGGCAGCATACGTGACGACGTTTGCGTCGGCACGTGATAAGCAAGAGCCAGAACTATTTTTGCTCGAGTGAGTCCCCACCCTTAACCAAGAGTCACACTCTAAAAGGGTGGGCAGACGTGGATGGCGTAGGCCAATCACGAAGAACGGTGTATGCTGGACTGAATTATTCACCGAATCATTAAAGGCGGCTTCCACCATCGGTAGAAATTCACTCCAACTCGAGAACGAGTGGACAGATAATCGAAGTATCTATTTACGGACACGTTTCGAACGTTCCGTCCGAAAAAAATTAAGGGGAAAAGTCAGATGTGGACATTTTCAATTGTGTTCCGAGAGACACGAACACGAATTGCTAGAAGTCCACTTTAAACCGAGGGACACGGTCGGAAACGAGCTCACGGGATTACCCGTGGAGTCGAAATATCGTGTCGACAAAGACACGAGCACAGCCCTGTGATGTGATCGACTAGGGTACTACAGCAAGAGGCACCATCTGGCCAAAACGGTCAACGAACACAAGAATACTCTTATTCTTGTGGTCTTCTTCGGGGGAACCGAAGACAAAGATTATGGAAACGGATGACAGCACTATGTCGGATCAGGTAGAAACTGTAAGGGTTCACGGGATTAAGGTCTAGGCTTCACCTATTGACAAATTCCGCAAGCGCGAATGTACTTGCTCACAAACGGATACTGGCGGGGCTAGTATAAGTCCCGACTTACCGTAGGGTAAATCTTTTTTTCCTCTACCACGATGGTCACCTGTCGGGGCATCGTGACACATATACATGATGCGCAAGCTTCATTTTTTATGAGCGGGGACGACGACACGAGTAGTGTTGCTGGCAACAACTATAGAGTACAGCGACTCGTTGCGTGTTGTGTGCCTATCCGATGGGGAACGGTACAGAGCAAAAACGTCTTCCAAAGATATACGAGTTGAATTCGCCAGGTGATCCATTAGCCGCATAATCGCCTTAGCTTTCCGCATAGGTCTTCCTTACGTCGTCAAGTAACGTTGAAGAAGGGAAACTGGTGTAATTGTCGCAACAGCGAGTGTATCCTCACTGTTGGTTGGCGCGCCCGGCTCGAAATCGGACCGGCTCGAAAGCGCATCACCGACGACAATAAGTCGTCCTGATTTATGTTCTACAGAGAAGTTGTACTCCGCGAAAAAAGATAGCCATTTCGCCATTCTTTTCGAGGGGTGTGAGCTGTGTACGGCCGTGCGTAGTGACGCATGGTCCGTATAGAAGATGAACGGTCTATCTCCCAGGAGATAGACACAAAACTTAGTCAGTCCATATTTCATGGCAAGGGTTTCCTTGTCCTGCACTGGGTAATTACGCTTAGTTGTTTGCAGATGGCGAGGTTGATAGCAGATGACGCGCTCCGCGCCATCTGTGTCAAATTGTATCAACGTACAGCCGATTTCAAAATTGTTGGCGTCACAGGCCACATGAAATGGTCTGTCCTGATCTACAATCGCCAATATGGGTGATTGCATCAAGCTCTGCTTGATACCTTTACTGGAATGCTGACAGTCAGCGTCCCATGACCACTTCACATTTTTCTTGAGTAAACAAGAAAGATGCACAGTCATCTCGGCATATATGCACGAGTACTAGCGACGTACTTGTACAAGTACGCCGCGAGTCCAAGGAACTTATGAAGTCCTTTGACATTGACTGGCGCAGGCCAGTCAGTTATCGCCTTAATCTTTTCGGGATCAGGTTGTACGCCGTGTTTACCCACGATGAACCCAAGATGTGGTTTTCGCTAGCCGCAAATATACATTTCTTGAGGTTGGCGTACAATTTATGTTTGCGCATAAGTTGAAGAACCTGACGAACGTGTGTTCTGTGAACTTCCACGTCCGTCTTTCGGTCCAGAGCGCGGCTATGAACGAAAAAATCGTCAAAGTAACTTAGTGCGAAGTCCTGCATGGGTCTCAACAGATATGGCACACATCTATTGAACGCTGCAGGTGCATTATTCAGCCCCTGTGGCATCACTAGCCACTCCCACAGCATCCCGATTGGGATGCTCACTGCTGTGTACGGCATGTCCCGCTAACGCATGAGTATCTGATAGAAACCATCCATCAGATTCATGGACGAGAAGATGGTACTCTTAGACATACCATCAATGATCACGTCCTTCCTCGGTATTCGCATCTGAGCCGGTACTGTTGCAGCATTCAACTTGTTGAATTCGTGCACTATCCTCCACCCTCTTGTGACCTTTTGCACACAAAAGGTCGGAGAGCTGTGAGGGGAAGTTGTTTCCCTCGCATGTCTCACTGCAAAGCGATCAGCAAAGAACTTGTCGATCGCTAGTAATTATTGACTAGTCAGTGGCCACTGCTTCATGACACAGTGCTTCGAGCCCGGTTTGAGCTCGCTTTCTTGTCGAGTGCCGTTATCCTTAGGCAACTCACATAGTACGGATTCAGGGAATACATCCCTGATATCGATCAATCCTTGTAGATAGAGTTAGCTTGATTCGACTCCCAGGATTGAGACGTGTATCGCTTAATCCAAGTCATATCATCGAGGACACTTCCGTCCATAGATGAGCTGCTCAGAACCCGTTCGGTCAGAGTAAACATCATCGCTGAACGAATATATTCAAAGTACTCGTCCTCCGCGACGAGTACACAGATCTTATTTACTTTGCCACTGCGCAGATCTCGCAAGAACCGTTTTGGTTCTAGCGTTGGTGATTGAGTTATCGCCGAAGTTAACTTTGGAGGGACAATCGTATCGAGTGTGTAACGCATAAGCTTGATCTGTCATTGAAAAAGACGTTCAATGTCTCGGTTACTCCCTGGAAACATTATTCAACAAAATTCTGAGGGCTTGTACGCTCATGTTGCTAAGAGCCTCATAGCTCGCCAAGTACTTCTTCAGAAATTTCTTCCCCAAGAACGCGGGCATTTATTCCCTCGACGTCTTCTGACTGTGTCGTGCAACTACCGTCAGGTACTGATCCTCTACGCTCGACTCTCCAGTCGACCTAGGATAATCGCATTGTCTTTTGTGGACAACTGGTTTGCTCTTTTTAGGATGTTGCCCTCTAGTCAAGTTTTTATGTCCCGGTCCACTCGACTTATTCGAGTGGTGGACCTTCGGCGCTGCCAATACAACTGTACAGCCGCCGGGACTTTATTCTACAATTTAGAGGTCAGATACACTGAAGTCATGTGCAGTCGTGCTAACGACCGTACCGCAAGTGAGGCCATCGCACTCACTCGCAGTCCATTTACACGCAAGTGGACGATCCATGGCGTTCAACGAATGGCCATCTGATGAACAAGCGTCAGGAATCCTGGGGGATCGATTCTGCCAGCTCACCCTTAGCTCGTTTCACGTGAGCCAAGGTAGTCCTAGGATATTCGAATTGTCATCCAGATTCTGTACGATGAAGCCGTCATCGTAGTTTTCGCCTTCTATCGTATTGTGGATTCCGACTACACGTTTCTTCACAGTGGTCGATGCGCCTGTCGCTAAGAGCACCGTCATTCTTGTTTAACGTATCTCTGGCTTCACGAAGTTGAGATTTTTGACCTCGAGTGACTGGCGACGAATGAAAATTTTACACTCCCCATAGTCACTAAGGCGCGAAGTGATAAGTCCTTTATTATTTTCAGTATCAAGGTGATGATTGAAACTTCATCGCAGGCACATAGACATTCAGAGAATGCGTGTCGGGAGCAAAGTCCTTCAAGAGATTTGCAAATTCTCTTGCGGTTGCTAGATAATTAAGGCGCTTCGCCACTTCTGAACTCGTCAAAGTTTATAGTTCACCTCGGTGTTGTGGTTACGCAACAACGTTGGACCTACGCCCATTTGCGTTTTTGGCGATTGGTCGATCGGTTTGCTTAGTACCGCAGGGTTGTGAGCGGATGATACTGAATTCATATGCGTAGTGTCCCAATGTGACAGCGATGGCATCTCACTAATCGCTTGTCGTTCGCAGGGCGAGGTTCCCGCCCTCGACATTAAGTTAATCTTTTAGCTCTCGACCTCCAACCGCTGACCGTGGTTGTGGACGATGTGGGGTCAGCGTGGTGTGGGAATGTCTCACATTATAGGCTTCATGCTCCGAAGCGTGAATAAATTTCGAGAGTTTCTTCTGCTCTCCGCGGAACACTTGGTCCCTGACGGGACTATCTGAAAGTCCACGTATATATATTGTGATTAACACAAATTCACTTACAGAACTCAATACCATACAACTTGCGAGGTAGCGCACATGTTGGGCGTAAGTGTGAGCCTTACGCTTTCCCTGATTGACCTCGAGGAGTTTAATTTGAGAGTCCTGAACCCTGCCCCGGGCTACTCTAACGTTTCGCTAAACAGAGCCTTAAGATGTCTAACGACCCAAACACATTTATGTCGTGTAGATAGAGGTTCAGGCATAAATTCCTGACGTCACCTGCCAAGTACGACTGAGCGAATGCAATTCGCATTCGCTCATTATTGATGCAACGGTACTTGATGGCACCGTCGACTTCGACACATTATTTCATCAGGGAGTCGGCCTCAACTCCATAATACTTGAAGAGCTATAATTTTAGAAATTCCCGTCGAAGCTCACGCGTTGACACTGTGAAATGAGACTGTTGATGTCTAATCTTGATTAGCTGGGGAACTTGCTGTCACAAAGTGGTCCATTGCGCTCGCAAAGCATTAATTTCTCGTCACAAGAACTTGTTGATGACGAAATGGTGCTGGTCTCAAAATCTTATATATAGCATGACCCAGATAGCTTCTTCGCCAATGGTCGAACTCATTTGTTCGATTGCACTCCAATCGATGTCTTTTAAATGGGAGTAGCTTTAACGAGTTCCGTGAAATATGTCGCCTTCTTTATCGTCCAACATTGGCATGTCGGGCGACGCGATTGTGGTCCTTGGACGGACTACAAAGTACTACCAGGTGTAATACGGCACCGACAATTACGCACTGGTCTACCCGTACAGAGGCAACTTTCACTGACAACAGTGAAGATCAGTGTAATGCTATTTGTATGCACTACGCAAAGGAAGGAATAACAACTACGGCAAGGCCGTACTTGTAGAAAAAAGTAAAAGTGTTATTTATCATGACTACGTTGTAAAATTCTTTTTTAATCTTGATCGCCTTGACTTAATTACATAAGTCTTACTGAACGTATAATACGTCTACTCACCACCCATTGCGCGCGGCTAGCAGCGATTGGTGGGTTAATATGTAAATATCATCTCCCCCTTCGGTCATCCCAACAATATCACTATGCATATTAATATTGTTAAAAAAATACTCAACGAAATATCCCTATTGTCTATTTATTCTTGATGACAATATCATGTAACGGGATAACCCGTTACACAATGTCTTACCTGTCATCAGGCAAGAAGCATGCCCTGTTACGCATAAATAAGCGGCCAAACAGCATAATCGTTATCGTTCTGAGCTTTTTAATATAAAAAGCTGCAGGCAAAAACTGCAATGCAAGGGTTACACGGACACCGCAATAAACACATTATGGGGGAATTTTGAATGCAAATTTTTTCTAGTCACTTCATTTTCCGAAACACCTGGCGGAACTAAAGTATAAATTATAGTCGATGAAACTTGAGACGAAACGCTGGTCCCTACCACCACGACCAACATTGCCAGCGCCATCTCAATTTTATTCACATACTGGCCGTTTTGCCGCGTGAACCAGATTTATAAAAAAACTTATTGTTACTTATTTTGAGCCAACTAAGTGTACGTATGGACCGAGGATAAGGGGCATTACTTCGAAGTGAAGCAACACAGTCGGCAACAAGCATCGCCTTTTTCTAGACAATAGAAATTTGTCAGATAAAGCCTGTTGAGATCCACGAGCGCTTAAGGTCGGCAAATAATGTGCGTAAGACCGCCTTTTTTGTTTCTAGTTATTTATTTAAGCTAATGTGTACTACTTGCCTCACACATGTGTCAGCGCGACTATTGCCCCGCATAGCGCTGATTTGATATGATGGAATTTATTAGGACTCTGTCACATATTTGTTCGAAAATCGACGATCGTGTATTTTATTGCAGCGGGATTATTCATCTTTTTAATGTATGTACTAAAGACCTCTAAACTAACATTGTCGATGTTATTTTAAGATTTATGGTAACTGGATCAGTGACTTTCTATGTAAAGGATATAAAATATATCGTTATAAGAGAATGCTTAAGAATAATAGCCTAAATAATTCCGAGAGCTGCGCACGACTTCAATCTTCAATTAGTGGAAGAACAGATGCTTTTAAAGTACATTTTTTCGAAAATGAAGGGGTTGGACTAAGAAGGTCAATTAGCTCACAAACCATGAGCCATAGAAACACCCACAAGGTGCAAATGATAATATAAAATATATAGTCATTGAACGATCACTTTTCCTGTGACTGATCCCTGTTCATGCACCCATTACTTTCAGTCGTGTAGGCCTGACTGCTTAGATTACCGATAATCCTTCACTTAGTGCAGATCTTGGTCCTTTTTCAAATATGCCGTAAATAGTAAATGTGCCTTAGATGCTGACTCGTAACTGGGTAATTATCCACCTCGTCATATAAAAAACCAATCCAAAATACGTATAGAAAACCTATATATATTCATCCCTCATTATAAGAGATAACTTTGAGCCCAATTTTTACAGCGTGGTCTTTAAAAAGTCTCTTATTGAGGGATCTGAAAGGAAAAGTTGTATGATATTTCTTAAAGCGTGAATCGCCGATTATAATGAAATGAAACAGCTTTCTACCATATGAAGTCTCTCACGTTGAGCTGTTTTGCCTTATCGTGCCGGTTCTTGCGAATAACCGACGACATTTTATCCAGATCTAAATGTAAATCTGCGTGTCCTCATTTAAGCGTATAATGTACTAACGCAAAAGCAGACATCAATTTAGTGCAGAGTTGCACTGACAGGCGCTTGATCTTCGTCAATTTCGACTTCCGCGCGCTCCACTTCTCCTTCAATCAGAGCTTCTTTTTATTCATGAATCTGATCGGAGTCCTCCATTTTTACATAATCATCTACACGGCCGATCACACCAAGCTTTTGACACATATCAGCCACATCGCAGCATTCTTGTTGGAAGGCCAGGCTGGACGGTCGATTAATGTTCTTCGCACGCAAACAAGAAACCTGTGGCGCTTTGATGATCCCACTCATGATCCAGCAGCTCTGAATGATCTCCCCGCCATAACTATCTCAGCTTTCAGATGCAAACTCAATGGCTTCTAGGATATATAGGATGCGTTCCATGTTTGCTTCTATCAGATCAATGTGCCATCACATATTCAGTTTCTCGTAGCGAGCTGTAAATGATCGAACCATACCTAACTAACATATACGCAGGTGAGGAGATAAATGACAATAGAAGACACACGTATATAAAGTATGAGATTAATGCGTGCCTGCATCGAGCGGCTGGATAGTGGAAGTCATGTTAGGCGAAAAAATGCCACATCGACGTTCTTGAATTTTAGCTGGACCTTGTTACTGGAAGCATTATCGAGAAGTAGCATGACTTTGCGACCATGCATTCGAAGATTTAACTGATGCAGACGCTTATCACAGATAAATAAAGTCGTCCAGGCGTTTGAGCTTGCAGCTTATACGATGCCACGCTTCTCAGTCTCCACACCCTTTATACATCTTGGCTTTTAAACTTCAAGATGATCATGGGCTCCAGCGTTTTAGATCCACTTGCGTTGAATCACAGAGCAACTTTTTCTCGTTAATTTACGCTCTTCTTTCCGTTGTTTCACACCGTGGATAGGGTTTCGTTTGGTGACAATTCGTAAATTAATGCTGTCTCATCAAATTTAAACACATAAATCGGAGAATATTGTTCAATCATATGGCGGATCTCAGACTTAGCTGCTTGCACATCCTCGATACATAAGCCTTCGTTCTCGCCTGTCAACGTGCGGCTTTTGATGCTGTTCTGATTCTTCAAAATATGAAGCCAGCCGTGGAACAAAGGTTGGGATCAAGATCTTTGATATAATGGCTCACTCGCAGTTGGTCTGCTTGCTCCAGGACCAAAATTTCAAATAACCCGTCACTCATGCGCTCGAAAACGAATTTCAGCAGCTCCTTCTCAAACTCAGGATGCCTTACACGTCGTTTCTTGTTGACATTAGGGCAAAAGCCCTCAACGTCGGTTTCTTTCATGGCCATGAGGCGATGAACCGTTGATTTGATAATGCAGTGCTGGAACTGAAGCTCACAAAGGCCTGCACTTTGTAAATGCGGATATTGTGTCGCTCTTTGCAGTGTTGAAAGACCTCGTACTTCTGCTCTAGAGAGAAGGATAATCGCTTTGTCAAATTCATTGTGCACGGGATTGATGTTCTTGGGTGGACGTGTTGTACCAGTGGTGTAATCGAGTATTCACGTAAATAAAATTTTATTTCTACCTATTTATCGCCTTGCGAAGTTACTCAAATTTGTCGTTTGTATCTGTCGTCGTGATTCATGAGTAATATGGGCCTTATAAGCTCGCCTGTTATGAAATGCGCTGTCGTTCCCTAGGTCACGTCTGTGGTTCTATGACGTTGCTGAATAGGCTTTAGGCAAATCTTCGGCTGGAACAACTGTCACATCGTATGCCACGTATATCTTTCAGCATCAGAAGTGTGGGTAGTGAGTTATATAAAAAGGATTTTCAATTCAAATGGGCGAGTGTAAATCTTGTCTTGTATCTAACTCGATTATGAAGAGAACAGTACCCAAATTTCTTTATAGTTTGAAATGTTCGGCGACAATTTGACCCTGATATAGTGGGTGTCTCTTATAGAGAGGGTGAGTGTATAATTATTCGTTTAAATGTATTTAGTTAGTAAAAATATCTTTCCATGAAGAAAGGACACCACCCCCAACATGGATCGAATTTAAAAGGCTACATAAGGGATCTGATAATATTTTTACCCTAAATGGTGACGGAATATCGTCAAAGTGCTCAGATGTAAGGTTTTGCTACTTTCCGAAGTATCACCTTGTAATCATATCCATGTTTCTAGGTGGATAACACGTGTCAGCTTTCAGCAAACGTTTTTCGTCGTCACTGGGTTATATCCGGAACACCCTAAATTTTACACTTCTATGCAATGCGGTTGTGTAACCTACTGCACCACCGTAACAGTCTAGATCCGTCGAGCAGATTATTTACTTCTCTGGTATCGAATAGCCCGATGAGGTCTTAGTTCTACTCAAGGACACCCGATCTTTAATATAGAGGGGTTATCATAAGAGTCGAAATTCTTACACTTTTGTAGGTAGCTGTTATGCTGACGCGCTTTAAACATGACACAAGTCACTATCATACGGGGGAGGAAACGCAGATATCACCGATTTTTCGGACATAAATTAACCTCATCTGCGTACGTATACGATAGGTTTTATAACCTAGTCTATGGTTAAACAAATATCATTAGGAGGTCTACCACATTAATGACTGCAAGTCATTTACCTAGAAATTTTCCTTTAGTCAAAGGGATAGAGCAACAACAATAAGCTACGGTAATTGGGCTAACGAATTGTGAATACGATAAGAGGCCTCGCAGGCAAACTAATAAACGCGACTTATTACACACAAGTCTAACGCTAGCCACAACCGTCGTAAGATTAGATTACTCTCTCTCTTGATTACCCTTGCTTGAACTATTGCTCGTAGATGAAGCTGGCATAACTATTGAGTTGATGGTCCAAGAGATTTTAGAAATTTTATAAATTTCATCTTTTATTAATGGATACTATATTTGTTGATATTTCAAACTATCAAAAAATATCCTGTTTTATTGATGCATACGATTTTGTCTTTGGTTCGCAACCTGGCTACTCTCTCTCTAGCCACTCTTTTCATGTACTAGATAATCTATGCCACTCCTACTAACTTGTCTAGACATACAAACATCTGTGGATCTCTTGAGAGCCTCAAGAAGGTTCTATAAGGTCCTCTCGTACTGTTGCGATTGACGTCGTCTAGTGACGTCACGACCAACTCAGCTTGGACCGTAAACATAACCGTAAACATTAAGCAAATGGTGTCAAACTGTCGTCGATTGATGTCGGCATGTGACGTCACGATTAATCCAGCTTGGCCCGTAAACATGTCCGAAACCATTTAGCAAATGGAGTTGTACTGTCGTCGATTGATGTCGCTTGTGACATCACGACCAATTTATCTTGGACCGTAAACATGTCCGAATCCGTTTAGCAGAAGGTGTCGTACTGTCGTCGATTGATGTCGTCCAGTGACCTCACGACCAATACAGCTTGGACCGTAAACATGTCCGTAAACATTTAGCAAATGGTGTCAAACTGTCGTCGATTGATGTCGTCCAGTGACCTCACGACCAATACAGCTTGGACCGTAAACATGTCCGAAACCATTGAGCAAATGGTGTCGTACTGTCGTCGATTGATGTCAGCTTGTGACATCACGACCAATACAGCTTGGACCGTAAACATGTCCGTAAACATTTAGCAAATGGTGTCAAACTGTCGTCGATTGATGTCGTCCAGTGACCTCACGACCAATCCAACTTGGACCGTAAACATGTCCGAAACCATTGAGCAAATGGTGTCGTACTGTCGTCGATTGATGTCGGCTTGTGACATCACGACAAATTTATCTTAGACCGTAAACATGTCCGAATCCGTTTAGCAGAAGGTGTCGTACTGTCGTCGATAGTAAGCCTTTAATCGATCGTTTTCTTGCGCAACCTCAAAAATTTGGTGACGCGATATGAAGACTAGTCTCTACGAATAGGAATCGGCAAACCACCCCTATCGTGTAAATCGGAATCGGTCGTGTGGCGAACTCTTGTTTTCCATGCAAAACACCTATCATTCCGCAATTTGATAGACCAAGCGCACCGCTCACAACCACTTCAACTTCGCAAGCATGAACTTAACTACCATGGCCGTGGTCGTCGTTTTCTCTGTTCTATCCCAGTCAGTCCACGGAGTCCAGGACTGTGAGGCTATGTGCAATTCTACCAATGGAGGTGGTAAAGGTGAATTCGCCCATTGCCACCAAGTGGGTGTTGTCATCTACGAATGTTGCAAAACGACATGCGACAAAAAGAGGAACAAATAGAAGTCTTAGTCGACTCTCTTTGCGGTTACAAAGCGAGTGTGTAACCTTAATTGAATGGACTGGATAGTTCGCCGACTTCTACCTCGAAACACTGCTAACGATAACATGTTTCAATGAAACGTATATTATTGATCGTGTCTTGTTACTTTCGCAGTTATTATACTCGTTCGATAATTTGTGCTGTTTTGAAGCGTAGCTTTCTTGTCAACCTAGTTTTATCAATTACTTAAAGACGATAAATATTCATTCTACATTTATATGATATTTTATTGTGTTGACATACCTGGTAGAGTCATCTGGGACGAGACTCGTTTTCATTATGCTTTTTTTGGTGTAAATGCTTTCAATGTATCCTGTACATTTCACACCTTGTATATTATGCTATGACCGATTAAGAATGAGTAGCCGTAATTTCACAAGAATGCTGGTCTACTCCCTGAGGTCCTCATTTTAATGTGGGTGTATACGATGCATATATACGACAGCGTATATGGTACTCGTCGCTCTTCATTTTAAAAATATCGAGGCCCATGGCTTGCCGCTAGATTAGTTAATACATGTATTACGCATGCACCATTAGAAATGGCCGTTACCGCCTGTCCGCGGCAAGCACCTAATACCGTCATTTCCCTTGTCAGGCGTTAAATTCCCCGCCCCGAAAGCCGACACGTGTGTGATATGTCTCAAGGCGTTTCTTGTGCGTCCTCGCGGTGCGCGGGCGGTAGACATGTTCGTTTGCCATGATGCAAGCTGTAGAGAGGAGGTCGGTGGCACTGTGATAAAAGGATTCTGACATTGTTTGTAGTGTTATCTTTTTCCGTGCTAGCAGGATGGACTAGCTGTTCTTGTTCTCCATCACTCCTGTCCAATCAATCACACATCCACGCACCTGTCCAATCAATCACTCAACTGATCCTCAAACGCCTCTCTAAGTCGTCAGCCGTTTCCTCAACTGTAACTTCAACCGTGCCTCTTTCTAACAAGACATACAGGGGGGGGCCTTACGACTGGTGGCGCCCCCCTTAAAAGCACCATTATTTAAGTACATAATGCACAAGTTAATGCGAGATTTAGCGCAAGCACTCACGTAGAGGTTTTTCTCTTGACGTGTTCATCTCTCCGTGTATGATAGAAAAAGGGCGTCTGAGAGGTATGAAAATGATAAACACACGTCTGACACTAGGCCATCGCTACCCATCCAGACAGACCTAGAGCGTCACCGAAGGTGGCCTTTCCCGTACGATAATCGACCACGATTGAGTATTGGCGTTGGCATCGGAACAAAGGGACTGTGCTCGAAGCGCTCCAATGCAAAATTCCAGTGCACGTATATAACCGGGTACAGCCGCTTGAGATGTGCGAGATCGAGATGAATACGACAAGTCGTATCGTGCGTTAGAACGCCACGATGTGGAGTTTTATTTGCATCTTCATGCTTCAAGGTGCAGCGAGCGTCAGATATATGTACCAGGCACTCGAGAATACGCTATAAAACCAGGCTGTCTCCTGAGAGTGTCTCGTGTATATACACTCTAAATTCGACTAGCTTCTTTAGACATTTAATCCCATAGTTTAAGTGTGAAAGAGGTTTAGCTATGACTAACAAGATGGTGAGCATGTGCCGAAACGTCTAGCCTCGTTGTAAGCTGGTTGAACGGCTGCATAAATACCGAGACCCTATAAATAGAGTCGTATTTATATTAAGCAGCGCTGCACAGGGTTCGCGGCGTATGCCACGAACTGCACTTTTTTAATGATTAGACTCTTGCATCTAGCTCACCATTCATGCCTGCATTTGACGTTGCAGACTGCATCACAAGGCGCCTTCGTAATTTTATGTAGCATATACGTGACTGATCTTGTAAGCAGGCAAGAAGGCGCTGCTGACCGAATGTACGTCACGTAGACTGTAACGGATGAGTCCGTTGCATAAAAATTGATACGAATGCATCAATTTTTGGGTATTATCAATTTAAATAATACTCAATCAACACTACTTCAAAAGAGGTGATGTTGGCGGAATAATACGTCCAAGGGTAATATTCTTGGATGCTATACTTTGGTTGATGTGGTTACGTCAACTAGATGAACCATTAATCGATGTCGACGTGCACAATTAGTGGTGAGCAAAAGACCTGCATAGGAGATCATAGTGTAATGTAGCTAGATTAAGACAAAGACGATTTATGAAAAGTCATAATTATACCAAATTACAGTTTCACATTCTCCGACAAACATATCTTTGGAGATCTGAATTCTTCGCTTGCGCTTCCTCGCCACGTGTACGTGACGTCAGAGACACGCAAACTTGTGTAGGGTATACAAAAGGTCTTGCTAGTCATCTGGCAAGAAGCAATCTCTGTTTATCTAGTATCACTTTGTAGACCTTTCATCGACCACGACCACCTCAGTCAGCCTGAACATGTTCAATGACGAGGAAAGCTTTCACGCCACGCGTGGAGGCTTTCATAATAATTATAGTGACATCGAATGAAGTGCGGTGGGATGTACGAGTTAAATCGTAGGCGAAGTACCATAGTGAGGTGTTGGAATCTCTTTATAGATACCAACAACATGCCGATATAGCTAGGTTCATTAAAAATGGAATTGTCGCTGACAGATAGAAAGTAGCCTTGCTTCACCAGAAAGGCTCTCATGAGGCCGATTAATTAGGAGAACTCGGGTGGTTAACAGACATAGCTGTTGAGACCGCAGCAATACAATGCTGCTGTGGGCGGGGCAACACACACGCGTCGTCCCAAAACTTTGAAGGTTGACATTTCCAAGTACGAAGGATATTAGGAAAACTACCTGGTATTATGGTTTGTCGTACCAGCCCGAGCCTTAAAGGCACGTCGTATTGACGATGAGCAAATGAAACCCACATTTGCTCAAACCAAGTTTGCAGGACGTGCCAAGCCTTGAACCTTAGGTCGAGAGATAAGCTACAATATGCTTTGGAGTTGCCCGAATCCTTTGAGACCCGGCTCAAAAGAAACCATTGAACCACCTCGGGCTGAGTTCAGGGCTCGATGAGAGTCTTAACTATTCAATAGGGTAAGCTTGATGCGCAAGCTTACCCTCAGTATATACGACTACTCGCGAGTAGTATACGTGCTAACCCAGTACATGAATACACGTTAACTACTATGTTTAGGCAAGGGCTCGTAGATAGTCCACTCAGAAAATACACGATCCATTTGGATCGGTTACTCTTGAACAAGCAATCTCAGGTGTGGAACAGCAGAACTTAAGCATGATACATGCTCATTGTAGCTGGAGCTCTTATCGTCCACCGAGAAAACAAGAGGCCAAAGGTCCATAACTGGACATCTCTTATATTGAGAGTGAGAAGCCTCGCTCTTCAAACAACAAGCTCTTTCAAAAAGCAATCGCTGTAATAAGTACGGACACTATGCTTATGAGTGTACCCCACGTCCATTACGTACCAGTACTGATCAAATCGATCAACCAATCGCCAAGAAGGGAAATGGGCGAAGGTTAAACGCTGTTGCGAAACTGCAAAAACGAAGCGAGACATTAGACAATGTTTGGGGTTAGTAAGGGTGGAGCGATCTACTGATCCAACAGGCTCAAAAAATTGCAATCTTTTGACAAAAGTTGCTTTAGATGCACAGCCGTTGTTTGTCTCTGAACCTGGTGATGGAATATTGCAAATCACCATGTAGTTAGGAGAAACATATCATTAGCCAGTTCGTGTTCTAGTTGACTGTGTGCTGTCAACAGCTTTTTTCGTCGCCAGCCATTAGTGAAATGTAGACTCAAGTGTTCTAAGCACAACATATTCCTGACGGGAATGACGATACGTCTTGCCTCAGGCGCATCGATACCTTTGAGAAACGTGTAGTAGGAATCCTCTACACTTAAGAAGATGAACAGTGCGATCACAACTTCATCGCACTGGATCTGGATGACTAATTTGAAGTAATCCTAAAATTGCTTTGGCTTTGAAGGTACGAGCCAAAGGTGAGCTGGCAGAATCCATCCCCCAGGATTTCTGCCGCTTGTTCATCAGATGGCCATTCGTTGAACGCCATGGATCGTCCACATGCGTGTAAATGGACTGCGAGTGAGTGCGATGGCCTCACTTGCGGTACGGTCGTTAGCACGACTGCACATGACTTCAGTGTATCTGACCTCTAAATTGTAGAATAAAGTCCCGGCGGCTGTACAGTTGTATTGGTAGCGCCGAAGGTCCACCACTCGAATAAGTCGAGTGGACCGGGACATAAAAACTTGACTAGCGGGCAACATCCTAAAAAGAGCAAACCAGTTGTCCACAAAAGACAATGCGATTATCCTAGGTCGACTGGAGAGTCGAGCGTAGAGGATCAGTACCTGACGGTAGTTGCACGACACAGTCAGAAGACGTCGAGGGAATAAATGCCCGCGTTCTTGGGGAAGAAATTTCTGAAGAAGTACTTGGCGAGCGATGAGGCTCTTAGCAACATGAGCGTACAAGCCCTCAGAATTTTGTTGAATAATGTTTCCAGGGAGTAACCGAGACATTGAACGTCTTTTTCAATGACAGATCAAGCTTATGCGTTACACACTCGATACGATTGTCCCTCCAAAGTTAACTTCGGCGATAACTCAATCACCAACGCTAGAACCAAAACGGTTCTTGCGAGATCTGCGCAGTGGCAAAGTAAATAAGATCTGTGTACTCGTCGCGGAGGACGAGTACTTTGAATATATTCGTTCAGCGATGATGTTTACTCTGACCGAACGGGTTCTGAGCAGCTCATCTATGGACGGAAGTGTCCTCGATGATATGACTTGGATTAAGCGATACACGTCTCAATCCTGGGAGTCGAATCAAGCTAACTCTATCTACAAGGATTGATCGATATCAGGGATGTATTCCCTGAATCCGTACTATGTGAGTTGCCTAAGGATAACGGCACTCGACAAGAAAGCGAGCTCAAACCGGGCTCGAAGCACTGTGTCATGAAGCAGTGGCCACTGACTAGTCAATAATTACTAGCGATCGACAAGTTCTTTGCTGATCGCTTTGCAGTGAGACATGCGAGGGAAACAACTTCCCCTCACAGCTCTCCGACCTTTTGTGTGCAAAAGGTCACAAGAGGGTGGAGGATAGTGCACGAATTCAACAAGTTGAATGCTGCAACAGTACCGGCTCAGATGCGAATACCGAGGAAGGACGTGATCATTGATGGTATGTCTAAGAGTACCATCTTCTCGTCCATGAATCTGATGGATGGTTTCTATCAGATACTCATGCGTTAGCGGGACATGCCGTACACAGCAGTGAGCATCCCAATCGGGATGCTGTGGGAGTGGCTAGTGATGCCACAGGGGCTGAATAATGCACCTGCAGCGTTCAATAGATGTGTGCCATATCTGTTGAGACCCATGCAGGACTTCGCACTAAGTTACTTTGACGATTTTTTCGTTCATAGCCGCGCTCTGGACCGAAAGACGGACGTGGAAGTTCACAGAACACACGTTCGTCAGGTTCTTCAACTTATGCGCAAACATAAATTGTACGCCAACCTCAAGAAATGTATATTTGCGGCTAGCGAAAACCACATCTTGGGTTCATCGTGGGTAAACACGGCGTACAACCTGATCCCGAAAAGATTAAGGCGATAACTGACTGGCCTGCGCCAGTCAATGTCAAAGGACTTCATAAGTTCCTTGGACTCGCGGCGTACTTGTACAAGTACGTCGCTAGTACTCGTGCATATATGCCGAGATGACTGTGCATCTTTCTTGTTTACTCAAGAAAAATGTGAAGTGGTCATGGGACGCTGACTGTCAGCATTCCAGTAAAGGTATCAAGCAGAGCTTGATGCAATCACCCATATTGGCGATTGTAGATCAGGACAGACCATTTCATGTGGCCTGTGACGCCAACAATTTTGAAATCGGCTGTACGTTGATACAATTTGACACAGATGGCGCGGAGCGCGTCATCTGCTATCAACCTCGCCATCTGCAAACAACTAAGCGTAATTACCCAGTGCAGGACAAGGAAACCCTTGCCATGAAATATGGACTGACTAAGTTTTGTGTCTATCTCCTGGGAGATAGACCGTTCATCTTCTATACGGACCATGCGTCACTACGCACGGCCGTACACAGCTCACACCCCTCGAAAAGAATGGCGAAATGGCTATCTTTCTTCGCGGAGTACAACTTCTCTGTAGAACATAAATCAGGACGACTTATTGTCGTCGGTGATGCGCTTTCGAGCCGGTCCGATTTCGAGCCGGGCGCGCCAACCAACAGTGAGGATACACTCGCTGTTGCGACAATTACACCAGTTTCCCGTCTTCAACGTTACTTGACGACGTAAGGAAGACCTATGCGGAAAGCTAAGGCGATTATGCGGCTAATGGATCACCTGGCGAATTCAACTCGTATATCTTTGGAAGACGTTTTTGCTCTGTACCGTTCCCCATCGGATAGGCACACAACACGCAACGGGTCGCTGTACTTTATAGTTGTTGCCAGCAACACTACTCGTGTCGTCGTCCCCGCTCATAAAAAATGAAGCTTGCGCATCATGTATATGTGTCACGATGCCCCGACAGGTGACCATCGTGGTAGAGGAAAAAAAGATTTACCCTACGGTAAGTCGGGACTTATACTAGCCCCGCCAGTATCCGTTTGTGAGCAAGTACATTCGCGCTTGCGGAATTTGTCAATAGGTGAAGCCTAGACCTTAATCCCGTGAACCCTTACAGTTTCTACCTGATCCGACAGAGTGCTGTCATCCGTTTCCATAATCTTTGTCTTCGGTTCCCCCGAAGAAGACCACAAGAATAAGAGTATTCTTGTGTTCGTTGACCGTTTCGGCCAGATGGTGCCTCTTGCTGTAGTACCCTAGTCGATCACATCACAGGGCTGTGCTCGTGTCTTTGTCGACACGATATTTCGACTCCACGGGTAATCCCGTGAGCTCGTTTCCGACCGTGTCCCTCGGTTTAAAGTGGACTTCTAGCAATTCGTGTTCGTGTCTCTCGGAACACAATTGAAAATGTCCACATCTGACTTTTCCCCTTAATTTTTTTCGGACGGAACGTTCGAAACGTGTCCGTAAATAGATACTTCGATTATCTGTCCACTCGTTCTCGAGTTGGAGTGAATTTCTACCGATGGTGGAAGCCGCCTTTACTGATTCGGTGAATAATTCAGTCCAGCATACACCGTTCTTCGTGATTGGCATACGCCATCCACGTCTGCCCACCCTTTTAGAGTGTGACTCTTGGTTAAGGGGGGACTCACTCGAGCAAAAATAGTTCTGGCTCTTGCTTATCACGTGCCGACGCAAACGTCGTCACGTATGCTGCCGACGCAAACGTCGTCACGTATGATGCCGATGTCGATCAAGTCGACGTCGATGAAGAAGACCACCTCAATATTAGCGATGACGCTATTATTGATACAGATGATGATGACGATGCTGGTATTATCAGCATCGCCAACGCCTATTTCAGTGAGGATGAAGACATACTCGCTGATGAACAGAAATAGGAAAATGATGAACAGAAATAGGAAAAGACTTTTTCTGCAGTTCGCACGAGGCGGACGGAACAACACAATGTCTCGTCAGCAAAAAGGTTTCTGCTGGCTCGATAAGCAGTGGTCCGTTTCGTGTAGGAATTCATCGCTCACGCGGTGGACCGGCAGAAACGGGAAGCTGTCAAGAATTGAAGGGCAAATTTCCTTTTATTTATTAAAGATGATTCAGTCTACTTGCTACGGTAAGCCCACCTAGACATGTAGTAATTAACGTGGGAAGCAGTAAACTACCGCCCAAGTACACCGGTCTCTTTCTTGCGTTGCGCCGTCAAGGCAACGAATACACGATCATGCTGCCACGTAGGATGAGAACGCATCCTACGTTTTACGTGAGGCGTCTCCACTCGTACTGTCAGTACGAGCTCTCATCCGACGGTCAAGGTAAACTCCAAGTTCAAGAATCTCCGTCGAATTATTGCGCTCGCCCCCTAGGCTATCAGTATGGATGCGCAGTGAAGAGACCCCTCCATGCAATTAAGAGATCTCCCTGCAAGGTGTCACCAGCTCTTCAATCAGGGGAAAAAATCCTGCTCGACCTGGAGATGAGCGAGGGCATAACCAGCACGATCCTTCTCACGCTCAGCCTCACGATCCTAGCGGTATTTCCGCACAAAATCGGTCTGAGCGTAGCTTCTGTCTCGCTCGTGATACAAATCCTCGCGCAATTCAAAGATCGCGAGATCCATCTCATGTTGGCCGAGGTGGTTATTCGAACGACTTGGAGGAGGGTTTTCCTCCTCCTCCTCCTCCTCATATTTTGATGGACTCACACGGTGGTCAATGCTTCCTTGTGGAGCGTATCTTGAACGAACGTGACCATTCCGGATCAAGGACGACTTACCTCGTCCAATTGCGGGGGTATTCACTCTCGTGGAACAGCTGGGAGTTCCGCTCTCAGCTGATTATGAATGTCCCCGGTCTCGTCGAACAGTACGACGAGACACATCCTTTGAGGATGAAGGGCCCTCGTCGGGCGAACGCCCGGCACGTTCGTAAAGGGATTGTAAAGCCTCAATTGATCTGCGCATCTCGGAAGAGATGCGCACCCGCCAATACGACCGATTAGAGAGGAAGGCCTCCCTAAGGGTGCGAACAGAGTTGTCAACACAACCCTGGCAGTTCTCTACCTACGAGAGGTAAGGTAAATCTAACGTTCGAGACAATCGGTGCAATTTCAACCATGCGTCAGTTATCGACTTCTGCTCAAATCTATTGCGAGCTGAAGTAAGTTTGCTTAGCTACGCACCACGACCAACAATTTCGATGCTGAAGGTAAACGAGTTCGAAGCTTGCAACGAAAACCTTCTTTTCAATTGTGGTAAGTGTTGCAGTGGAGTGGTGATCACAAATTCCGTGTGACCCCGACTCTTCACCAGCGCCCGGGCGACTGGCTAACGGAGGGGTAATACGATTCCATGCTCTATGTTTTCTTGCGTACATTTTGCACCCGTCGGTGGGGCGGGTTGCGATTTTCTTGGTGGACTTGAGCTGAAGCCTGACTAGACCGTTTTGCGGATAGGGGTGATCGGGTGGAAAATTCTTCACCCGGTCAAACATGGGTATGAATCAAGTGAAATTGCTTCACTAGATCGCGTGTATACTTGGGCGCTCTGCCAGAGTCGCTTCTGTCCAAGGGAGATGCATAATGTGCGAGCCTTCTGACCACTTTATCCATCTCGCCATCTTGAATGTAAACCGTTAGGTCTTGTTCGGCAAATCGCAGTTCGAGGGGGGGGGTTATAAAACTGACGTTCCGCCTGGCCGCACAACTTAAGTGCAAAGTTTGCAGAGACCCGGACCACTCCGTGTTCGACAAGAGGCCAAAGATAATGCTTGGGAGAATTCGATGCGTGTCTTTCGTAGCGAATTCAATTATGTTTAATGTCAACCAACCAAATCCAAAATCTATGTCTAGGCTTATGTGTCCACTAGATCTCTGTTGCGTATCGCCTGTCTATGTCATTCACTTCTTGCATCATGTGGTTCACAACAGGAACTTCGAAGATAATCGCGGGGTAGTGAACTGCGGGATAGTAGACCGCGGTGTAGTAGATCGGAGTATATTGGATGGCGGGGTAGTGGATCGTGGTATGTGACCCAAACCAAACATGGAATCCACACCAATTATGCGTCCAAGCCAATCATGTAACCACACCACCCAGCGGTACATACCTAGGATCGATCGTGGTTTTTCGGTTGTGTCATTGATCGGGCATCCACAATCGGATCTTCGTCACTTCTGAAACTTCGCATACTTGATGACCCTGACGATCGACTCTACTAGACTGCTTCCATATTCACCCATCATCCATTTTAATGTTCGATCTAATAGTCCAGATGTTGTTCACCTCTAGAGTGATTTGGCTCTTGTAACTTGGTGATTCAAGCCCTTGATCATGTGTCACGATCGACCAATTATCGATCTTTGACTATACTCCTTCTTGCCCGTCAAATAGATCAATCCGCATAACTTCAACAGTCGTTTACTTTTACTCAGTCTGTTGATCCTATTTCCTGTGCTAACGTGCCCATATCCGAGCGCGATCCTCCAATCGAATTGCATTCGCATTCAATTTGATTTTCACGATTCACACTTTTCATATAGACTCCTTTGCGCTTCTCCCCACTGTGTATGTATCGATGTCTGAAGAAGACATCGATGTAATATCCATGTTTAGTTTGATATTTACTCACACTGGCGTTAAGAGTACGAAGTATTGATCGGTGAATAATTAAATTCGATAACCCCCAATGGTTTGACATATACTCCCTGAGGTTACTTAGGGGAGGCATCCATGGCTTTTTTCAGAAGCAGATCGCAACACTTTGCGATCCTGATCCTTTCGCGTAGTGTCTCTACGAACACTGCGATCACAGCAATTACTGGGATTGATGCGGCTACGATGAATCCGCAAAGATTCATCTGTATCATCACGATGACTACTGTCCTCCTCTTGTGCACTCGAATTGTATGGATGCGAGCGCGATCGGCCCGGTCCTCGCTATGAGTGCAAAGACTCGTCGGATGAGCCGAATACCTTATTTCAAATTGTCTTGTCGAAACTACCACGAGACAAAGCTTTCGTCGCGTCTGTACCCACAGTCTCAAGGATGGGCTTTGCGGCCGACTTTGAGTCGGACGGAAGGTCCCAATCGCCCAAAAACATAAGCTTTATTCTGGTATCGATGTCCATTGGACTACCACCCACAGCTTAAGTTGCGGACAAAGAAGCTGCACGTGGATGACTTTGTGAACCTTAAACATCTGGTGTTGGAGTCTTTCTAATAGCATCAGCAGGCGACGGATCACTAGCTGCTGATGCTTGCTCGCCGGCTGCTTGCATCAATGCGGTCGTGTCAGTCGCGGCTTTATTCGCGAAGCGCATAGACGATCTCGTCATTCGATGAAACTTAAAATGAGTTAGTTGGAACTAACAAGTGTTCCCTGTCCCCAGAGCTACACGACAATGGTCACTCTGTAGCCAATCAGTCTGATCACTTGCTGTACTGAAGAATGCTTAAGGGAGGGGATGTAACGGGGAGAGAGTGTGTTACATAAAAATTGACACGAATGTATCAATTTTTGGGTGTTTTATCTATTTAGATTATACTCAATCAACACCACTCTAAAAGAGGTGATGTTGGCGGAATATAACGTCCGAGGGTAATATTCTTGGATGCTCCACTTTTGGTTGATGCAAGTTTATCACTCAAATTAACCACCAATCGCTGCTGGGCGTGAGCAATGAGTGGTGAGCAATATATCTGAACAGGAGATTGTAAATTAATCCATTTTAGATAAGACGACAGATAAAAACATAAGATGAATTACTATATCAATCTTGAAGTTCTACTTTTCCCCAGACAGAGGCTTCGAGCTCTGTTTGCTTCGATTGCGCTATATCTCCGCGTGTACGTGACTTCAATAGCATGCAGCCTTGTGATAAGTCTACATAAGGTCTTGTTAGTCATCTGGCAAGAAGTGTACCCCGTTACATATACCAAACGTGATTTAACTTGCACGTGTAGGTTTAATTGTAACGGGTTACCCCGTAACGTAAATAAGGAGTGTGAGAAATCTTAAACAAGAATTAGAAGTTAAAAAGTTTTTGTAGCAAAATCTCTAAATTCAGCAATATTGTTGAGATGTAAGGACCTGATCATAGGTTTTTATTGATTTTATATTAACCCACCTATCGCGTTTAGACTTGAGCGATGGCTGGTGAGTGGACGAAATCAAAAATTTAGTCATAATACTATTATCAAGTCATGTCAATCCAGAGATCCGCTGGACTTCATTGTATTAAAATACCAATTTTAATTTACTAAGATATATATTTATCTTAGTCGTTTACCCGGTTTTCTGATTAGAGCATTTAACTAGCAGGCTACGGAACTTTACTGGTGTCAGTGAGAGTTAACTTGGTAATGGTGTTCTTATACCATATGACTAGTGCCCCGTTAAATATTGGTGATTCTGGAAGCACGAACGCAACAGCACTTTCCACATAACTAATCGTATCCAGCCGCTGTCGTTGGAGATATTCTCTATTTGTAGTTCATCGTAGCTGTGTACACAACTTTCTTCTCACATACATCAATTTTAATAAGCCCTTTTTGAATTTAATATTGCAAATATAATGGACAGGTTTCATCTTAGACGTGGGCTATTACAACTAAACTTGAAAAATGTCGTCATTAATAGACTTCTGCACGTGAACATAGGTTAAGAAATGCATGCAAACCGCACTTTATCAATTAGCCGAGACCGGTCAGCGTCTTGGAGTTGCATAGCTGCTGCCCGTTTCTGCCCCTGCATGACGCTGTGTAAATGACCGAAGATACACAAAAAAATATTTTGAAAGCGCTATCCAGTACCTCTGACAAGTCGCGCAAAAAATGATCCGACACTTATGTCGATGTATGAGACTCTGACGGGTTTGAGTGCGAGTCGACTAAGTGGTACGGACTCACTTAAGGTGGCCAGCTCAGTGGTATCATATGTTCCCACATTTTTATACATGACTAGTGCAGGACATGTTTTGACCGACGAAGTGTTCTGATCAATGTTTTTGGTTAATATTCCAGCTCCGACCAGTGCATTCTGAGTCTATCGGAGACGGACGTGCGATATGAGTGGCCCTGATGTGTACTCGACTAGTTTTAAAAAATAACGCTTTTTAAAGTACACCCACAACTTCTGCTGCTGTCCTTTTTAAACTATTATGTAGGTATAGCTTGAACATCGTGAACAAGAAGCTGGTCGTGCCATTGCATATAAAAACTTACAAAGGACAACATGTTTAGGGCGGTGACGCTGCAGAAAGACATTTCGGTCAACAGAGTTATAATTATAGCTATGTAGACCGAATAATACAGCATTTTGACTCTGTTATGTGACCATCCATCGATTTGTTTTTTAGACTTCGATTTTTGCACACCATTGTGACCCATAGTAAGCGGAATGATATATAAGATATCTGGAACGGGTTTAGCCTGATATGTGTCAATGGCACGTATATTATTGATTTTATCTTATCCGGTAGAATCAAATATGTTATACTAGCTCAGCGAGTCGATTTTACTAATATACTACCTTCGGACGTAATATTTGGCACCCCTTCACTTTTGGGTACCATAGACAACGATATTGTTTTGAAATAACCACCTGTTACTGCTAAAAATGTGCAACGGCGAGTTCGCTTCTGACTAATACGTGTGTGTTTTGATCTATTGTTTTACGGATTTGAGACCCTTTCATCGGAGCTTACCACTTCTAATATAAAAAGGTATTACATTCTGTTCTGAGCTACCTTTGCTTATATTCCTTACATATTCTGTACGCTTCATGAACTTGGGTTAATAGATTTGCAAACATTGGTAGCGTTACGGTAGAAGGGCGTATCAGTTACCTGGAAAGTTAAGACCTCCATTACACTTCGAAGAACTTCGGGATTTGTTTAAAAATCACGTTGCGTTACCCAACATGAATGTTGGTAGAAGAAGAAAGATTCAACCTCACGCGCCGCATCAACCCGCGTAATATGATATTTCATACTAAGCTATTTGCTATTTAGCTCAAAATTACGTGACTAAGCAATCAGTTGTATACCTATGTTTTAACATAGCTCATTAGCACGACGTTTTCGGCAAATTAATCTAGAACGAACTTGGTGTTGAAAAGGAGTAAATACCTTTGCTTTACAATTAAGGATATAAACAAGACAAAGGGTTGAGAGAACCCGGTGGCCAATAGAGATAGATATTCAGATAGCTCTAGTTTGGTGCTGATACGTTCGGGTTGACTAATGTGCATCGAACCAAAAAGTTGAAGACTGAAACGCTTAAGTAGAAGGGAGACGAGGATGAAATCCTGTTCCGTCGTTTAATCGAGTCAAACGTCGCGTTAAGGGCTTTTCACGACGTCGTTGAAACAAGGCAAGTTGCTAACACCCAATGTAAGATGGCTGTGCAATCGAACGATTGATCTTACGGATTAAGCTTCGCGACCCATTAGCATTATTTGTTTAAGATCATTGAGTACAAAGCAAGGCGGACGTTTGGGGCGCCACGAGCTGATTTTGGGGTTCGTGACAAGATTAGTAAATTGGACAGGGTAAAATTAATACACAGGTTTGTTCGAAGCATTTTCGATATGTCTTGTGATGCATAGATGCTTAAGTGGCTCAGTTACACAGTAACATTTCTTGTTTTTTTCGGAGACTTGTCTTGCAGTTAATCCCAGTCAAGAAATATCCTTTCTTTGTTAAACTTGATAAGCTATAACGAACGATTATATGAAAGTGGACACTTTTGTTTGCGACAGTCTTCAACTAATTTTTCCGACTATCTTCCATAAATTGAAAGACGTTGGAAGCCCAAACTTGAAAAATGTTTGTTACATGCAATGCAAGACAAGTACCCTCTCTTAAGCATTGAAAACATCTCAAAATTGTAAACGTTGTCGAAAGACAGAATCCTTCGTCTATAAGTGTCGTGTCTCAACTCTGTTGTTACATATACAACATCAAAAAGACCGTCTGTCGGCCAAGAATGTGCGTATCGCGGGTCCTACGATGTTAAATTATCAAAACAAGGCTTATTTACATAGAAACGGTTGGGCTTGGCATGGTCGGGTATCCTGACTGATCACATATCAGTATGTGCGATTCAGGTCTATTATAGATATTTGTCTTCAGCATAGATTAATTGTGTATAACGGACCTTTATGATGACGTAATCTCATCAAGCGCAAGCAATAGAATTAAATATGAACATGTAGATCTTAAATTTTATGATTTAGATAAAAAGCCATCGTTTTGGCCAATCTTATTACCGTTTAAACGCAAAGATCTAGTTGACATGATACATGTCACTTCGTACCTTAAGTAGCTGTTGAGCGATAAAAATATAATACTACGCCAGTCGCTAGATGATCGTCTAGTTTAATACGCCGACTGTTAAAAGCTTGTACGAGGTGAAGGTTCTCCTTGCAACAGTTACATCTGTAATAGTGGAAAAAATGGTTTGGAATCACTCCAAGTTAAAAAAGTCTAATAATTATCTTGTATTGGAGTGGGACTCGCTAAAATTGAAGTTGCTATCACATCTCTCTGCTGGTGCACGGACAACTAGCAATTCAAAGTGTTATGATTCTTGCGCATTTTTTTCGTTTCTTACCGTGTGTGCTTGTCTATGAAGCGATTTGTACTTAATCATGTAAAATCTTATAGTGTTCGATTTGATGAAGATTGTAGGCCATCGTGCAGTAATCTTAAAAAGAAAATAGTTATACGTGTGAGTGCTCGGAATGAGCCATCCTAATTCTGATGTGACTGCTATATTCACGTTTAAGACACTTGCATCCTCGGCTTATAAAGGATTGTTCCGTACAATCTCTTTAAGTCATCTCTTTTACATTACAGCTGCTTCTGGACGTAATTTAAAGACTTCATCAAGCTATTTAATTTCAGGCAGAAGAGTTCAAATAAAAAATTAAATTAAAATGAATTTGCTTTTTTGCTTAAAGCAATTTAATCGACCCGATACACAAGTCGACACGTGTCGTTATTAATTAATTGAATATATCAGAAGCCATCATAAAAAGTTATAAATCTGGATTAAAGCATTTCTCTATGTCAGGATTGTCTACCACATGTCTTCTGTATCCAAATAATCGTAGATTGTCTTTGTAGTGCAAAGATGACCTACGATCATTTTAAACATTTCAAGCCAGATATGACTCATTTCAATTCCGATCATGATCCCCGAATCTCAATTTTAATTATGTATACGTGGCCCAGCACGATCATATAATGCAGCATTCAAATCCTGTCAAAAGCATTTTTATCTACTTAAATACTTCATTGTACCACAAACTAATATTTTTCTCTAAAATAGCGACAAATATTCTACTGTGATGCATGTTAATCGATGGAGCCCGACGATTCCATCAGTGCCCTGACTTATGACGATCAAGTAGACTCGATCGATTATATAAATTAATTTAAAGTGTTATTCTTTCAAAATGTGGTATCCAATTATAGGCACAGTCAACTTCAAATTTAATATATTTTTGACAGCTTTGGTCCCTTTTTCATATATATCGTGCGACATTAGCTAACCAGGCAGGAATCTAAAGACAACGATTTTGGCATGATCAGCAATCCATAGATTGCTCTAAACGACTTCTCCTCAGCCGTCATCCGAACTGATAGATCGTATATAGATCTGTTTACTCAGCGCATCCAGGGGTTCAAATATATAGGACCACTTCATGGCTATACCGACATCATACACGTGGACGGGGGACCTTAAGTATAAGTTGAATTCATATTTCGATGGTACTTCTTAGGATCCGACCATCTCTGTTGACGATAGGAAATTGCCTACATTAGCATCTCCTAATAATGAAAATTTGGTGCCTCGACCGATAGGCGGATCTTTATTTGTGTCTCCTTTGCAATTATGTCCGTTTCCACTAAATTTGAAACACCATGCATTTGCTTGTAATTGACATTATTGCGAAAATGGATTCCCCTATTCACCACTTTTTGCATCGATCGTATCTCCCACATCAGCCGTGAATTTATTCCGTGGGTGGATAAGTGTAGTTTCGTCAAAATATAGAAATATGTATATAGTTGTAATTAATTATTATTTTATTGCGTCAATAATCATTATGAAATAGTCGAATTAAATGACTTTCTTCAAGCTACACTGCGCATGTAAAAAGCTTACACAGATCGTCTTGTATATTTCATAGCCTGAAGGCGCATGCGGGGCCCTTTCTGCAAATGTCATTTTAAGATATATAGCGCTTTAGGCTATTGGCTGACCCCGAAAAGCATGCGGTTGGCATTTTTATGAGACATTGGGGAACCTGTTAAACATTTAGCAGAATATTTATAACCTGCGCTAGTATTGCGTCTCGATAATCGGATCTTGCGACACTAATAAAGAATATTTGCGCCGAATACGGCTTTCGATCGATTTAACGCATTTTTCGCCCCCTCTAGAGATTTCGACGAACAAGCGCAGCATCAAATCAAAGCCGCTTAAATTAAATATATAGACCCTCGACTTAATCTAAGTCGACACACGGACAACACAAGCTGAAAATGCATCAAGGCAACCAAATTTGGCCTTCAATATGAGTGGATGGGCTCGGCAGATTATTTCGCCTGTCTTTTGTAGACCGTGTAAGGTCAATTGTCTGGTTGTAATAAATCATTAGTCAACTATTATTAGATTTAAGAAAAACTTAATCATGTGACCGGCGGTCGACTATCGTGTCAACTAGCAAATTCTAACGTGAATGTGTAATTTTCTTCATTCTCTAGCCAATAGCCGCATCCAGTACGGCAAGCATCGAGTAATATAGCACCGCAATAGTTTTTGGACTTTGCACGACTTACAAGAACCTTTATCGCCGCGTGTAGTAATATCTGTTCTCACCAGATGCCGACTCGCTGCTTAAGATCTATAAGCCCCACTCGGTTATATTAAATTATGTTGGAAAAACAATCGCAAGTATTGGGTCAATATTCTCACCTCCGGCGCCGATACATCTTCCTATTGGATTAGTACTTTGTTTACGTGCTCGTTCCTTTTCCAGTAAGCAACCGTAATAGGTGGTAAAAATTCTTCTAGTTCAACTCATTCAAATAAAAATCTCAATTGTATTTCCGAAATGAAAGATGTGATCACGTAGCAATTTTCACGCAACCACGGGTATAATGGTATCATGATGTTCGCGTTTCACCCGATTTCGACGAGACTGCCTATTTCAAAACGCATATGCTCGATCGTTTTCCTTTTAGTACCTTGAGCCGTCACGAGATGTCGCGCCTTGTCAATTGCGGTGTTGCTGCGTCTGACACATTGGGCGGAGGGGTTGTCTAATGAGTCATTCAATATATTGAAACAGTCCAGAATTATCACTTAAACAAAGTCTGCGCCTTTTTAACGTCGGGTTGTCAATAATGCTCCCCAAAAAAGAGGTCACCCGTAAGCTTAGGGTTATAATATACGCTCTTGTATGATTATTTAATATTACCATAAATAAGCACAAAGTATTAATCTTAAATTTAGTTCAACGTGTCGTCGATCGCCGAAGCTCCCCCCCCGTGTGCTACGTGGTGTAACTCTTGCACCAATCTACCGCGGAGTATGAATAAAAGTGTGTAATTCTTACCACCGAACATGTATAGTAGATCAAGTATTAAAGTGTGCAGAATAAATAATTAAACTCTGATCGCATATCGCCATTTCGAATATCAGATCGCGAATTGACGTGTGGGGAACACATCATTGAATGCATATCGCGTACCGCGGGTCGCCAATTGCCTATTGCAATCACGAATCGAAGATCGCAAAACGAGTGAATAACATACACCGCTCAACACAATCTTGTTCTCCCGCGACACTGCATCTCACTTATTCGTTTCATCAACTTAATTTAGTCTTTATGTGATAACGTCTTCGACACGATCATGCCTTCATAGCCGTTTGCAAATAGCTAAATGAGATCATGTCAACAATGACATTATATACGCCTCGAGGTAGATAATTCGATTCCATCAGCCATTTTACATCAACTTAACATGTGCGACGATAAAATTGTGATCATCTTTACCTTTACTTTGTCGATCGTGCATATGAGAGAGCGCGATATGTTTTTCGAGAAATTACTTGTTTACTATACCAAAGGACCTCTAATTGCGCCTAAATATATGTAGGATGAATTCAAACAACCTGAAGAATTCATGAATAAAACTGATGCGATCGTGGTGACCGACCTATTGTCATTATTATCTACCTAAGACGTTAAGAATTAAATCAAATCTAACAATTAAATTGACCCCTACGTCTTCGTCGCCTATCGCGATCGACACACTAAGTTCAATCGTCTCACCCGTATAAAATAGTCCTGATTTCGATGACGATCTTATTTAACAAATCGATAAGTAGTGTTTATGGCAATTTAAGCATCACCAGCGAGTATTGGAGCACCAAACACTCATTGTTGACACCTATAGCGAGTATGCCAATCCTAAACGATTTCTCGCTTTAGTTTGATTATTAAAAATCGTGTAACCTTTAAGTGTAATGGGCCACCCCGTTACATCAGTAGTTTCGATAAAGTTTACATGTTACTTTAGTAGGGGTGTTACTAGTAGCGAAAGTAGCACGTCGTATCTTTTAGCTGGTTTAATGGGCTCAGCACCATTATTAGCCATCAAGATATAGGCACGTAGATTGAGTGGTTCCCATGAGTTCAAGGGAACCATTTGTACTTAGGCTGATTTAAAAGACAAACATATATACCGAGTTAAAAATACTAAACACCAAAGACTTGGGTTTTGAGCTTCCTCAAAACAATAGTGTAAGTTAAGTAACGGGTTATTCTAGCCCCGTTGTACCTGGTAGCACTTTGTAGTCCTTCCCATGCCCGAGTTTGGAATGAGCGATTCGTCGTACTTTGACGGTCCAGGCGTGAGTCTGGAGCACGCGACTTTATCCTATCTCACTAGGCTTGAGTGGGATGCTATAAATCGCCACGCGGCGATATCTGGAGAGGCATTCGTTGTGTTGCTGATGAAATCAGCGACTCCTCATGGACAGCGTCTCGCCATACACGAATACATGGCTCGCGAGATCGCCGAAGTCAATCGGCGAGGTTTAACTCCCTCGCGGACTTCACGAAACGATGCCGTGAAGATGGAGACCTCTGTCTACTCTGGCGAAAGAAAAGAACGCTTGTCGTTGTCGCGTTGGTTCCGAGAAGTTGACATTGCTATCGCCTCGAGACCTCTCGAGGCTCCTGAAGCAAAGGTCAACTTCCACTTTTCCCGTCTCGCTGGGAAAGCCAAAGAGTGGGCCTTAAGTAAACTCATTGTGGACTAGTACGCGTTTCCCACTCTGGAAGCCATCCAGAGTGACCTTCGGCTCGCCTTCTAGTCTTTACAGGAAGAGAAGTTGGTGCAATCAAGGTTCCTGTCCTTGCGACAGGGTAAGATGTCCATGCTCGACTACGTACAGATGGCTTGACATCTGGAGTTGTGCATTATAGCGCATCCCATGGACATGTAAACACAAGTAAATGTGTTTGTCGATGGCATGCGTGGAGGGCAGACTCTTCTATCGCTGGAACGCGCGGACCCTGTAACGTTGGAGGATGCTTTCGCTATCGCCCTCCGTAATTATCTCAGAGATACAAAGGCCTATACCAAGCCTTCAGTTGTTACCGCTGTCAGATCAGAGGGCTCGGAACCTTTGGAGATCGATGTAATTAAGTCATCGGGTGACCGACGACGCGCTACGTCCTACAAGGGCGACGTCCGTAGCGGACGTCAGATGATCTGCTTTAGATGCCGAAAGTCAGGACATCGCGCGGCTGAATGCCGCGCACCAGCAAAGAAGTCAGTACATACGACGGACATCCATCATGAGGGAGGTGCTCCGCTAATATGTCCAAAAACGGACAAGACCAGTAGGATCAGGACGCTCTACTGGTTTGAAGGGAGGTCCAGGTCCACAGGTGGCAGCCCGACCCTCCAGCCAATCACTGCTGCGTGAACGGTCATATACCACCACCACGAGGGGTGATTCACGCCTAATTATTGTTAATCTACATGTCGCCGGTATCCGGCGACCTCTACGAGCGCTTAAAAAATCAGGAGCGACAAACAATTTCTTCCGTGAATCCTGCGTGTCAATGCTGCCACCCAGCATCCAGGTGCACGAGGGACCTGGCCAAGTTGTTGTCAAGCTCGCTGACGGGAAACCACGCCGCGTATCGCGGCGCGAAGTGCCGTTACCGTACACGTTTGACGGCCTTCGTAGCAACGACAATTTTTTAGTGATTGAGATGGAATGTGCATTCGATTGCATCCTGGGCATTCCATGGTTGGCACGAAACAAGACCCAGATCGACTGGTTAGCCAGATCAGTGAGATGTCGAAGCAAGTTCGACGTCAGCGAAGTGTCCACCCATCTCTTAATGCCTCCAAGTGATTGGCCAAACGTTATAGTTGTGGACCGTACATCCACGACGCCGGCGGTACACAGAGTGAGCGATGGCCCTCTATGTACCGCTTGTTCCGTGCACCTAGGCACGATTGACGATGGATTCTCGCTTTGCAGCGATAGTTCCGACGTGGACGAGCAGTGGCTCCCTCGCGAAGACGACGCGGTCAAACAGAGGTTCCCGCACGAGACAGTGGTGGTCGAAAACGAACAGGTGTTCCCACCTGCACCCATTGTGGTCGAGCAGAGGCTCCAACAAGGGAAAGATGTGGCCGAGCAGGGGCTCGCCACCGAGTGTGACGTGGATGGACAAGAGTCCCGACGTGCGAACATGATGGTCGAATAGGGGTTCCCATCATCGCCCACTGTGGCCGAACAGAGGTTCCCACATGAGCAAGACGTGGTCGAGCAGGGGTTCCCACACAAGTTTGTGGCGTTTGAGCAGGGGCTCCCGCATCATGCGTCGATGGACGAGTATGGACTACTCCCGTCGCGCGATTTCGACGTCCTGGAGGAATATATCCAGCGTCTAGAGGGGAGTGCGGCATAAACACCTGAATGCGGTTCGCCAGCTTCGAGCATGGACTCGAAGCACGATGGGGACGCAAGCTACGAGAACTCAGCGTTGGAATTTGTCCACTATATCGTTTACGTATACAGGGGTCTACAAAGACGTCAACACATTGAGGTCGCGAGTCCACCTCGCGATGCGTCGTCGATTACGAGCCATCCGGGACTATCTTGGAAGCATTATTTCCGCGACCTTAAGGGAGGCACGGTGGAACAAGTATGTCTGGTCACCAGCGAGGTGACCTATGAGGCGGATAAGGAGCGAATGACGCGCCCTCGAAGCGCTGAACAAAAGTCAGCGCGCGAAGAAAGATTTGCGTCGCAATCTTGGGAGGCTCTGCGCGAGTCTGGTAACCCTGTCTACGACATTGCTCGATAGTACGCCGACGTGTTCCCGGACAAGATCCCGGCTCAACTCCCTGTCGATCGTGGCGTGCGGCACGAGATTAACCTCGTGCCAGGATCGAAATATTGTGTGACACGCCAGTGGCCATTGCCTCGAGACCAAGTCGAGGCTATTGATGAATTGATGAAGGTCGTCACAAGGCCGGTCATGTGCGTGAGAGTGTCTCACCATATTTGAGTCCAACCTTCTGCGTGAAGAAGGCTACGGGAGGCTGACGTATAGTGCATGCGTTTAAAAAGCTCAACGATGCCACTATTCCTGCCCAAACGCCTATCCCCAGGAAAGACATCGTTCTAAACTCCATGTCAGGTGGCGTCATCTTCAGTGCCATCGATCTGACCGATGGCTTCTACCAGATCTTGATGCGACAGAGTGACATACCACTCACTGCGGCGAGCACCCCGAGTGTTATGCTATGGGAGTGGCTTGTGATGCCACAAGGATTGAAGAACACACCAAGCACTTTCAATCGCATGGTATCTCAAATTTTGAGACCGCTTCGAGACTTTTATCCTAGCTACTTCGATGACATTTTTGTCCGCAGTCGCACTGAGGGCAACCTCAGTGCTGTCCAAGTTCACCTTCAACACCTGAAGCAGGTGCTCCAAGTCATGCGGGATATCAAGTTGTATGCTAATTTGGAGAAGTGCGTATTGTTTGCACCGGAGATTTCGGTGCTGGGCTGCTACGTGAGCAAATCGGGTGTTCGAGCCGATCCAGAGAAGGTGTCGTCAATCTGTTCTTGGCTCACACCCAAGAATCCTTACGGAGTTGCGTCAAAGGCTCGGTCTAGCTATTACTTGCATAAGTACACAAAGAGTTACGCCGATTCTATACAGCCTCTGTCGTCACTTCTCAAGAAAGACGCCACGTGTTTGTGGCGTCCCGAACATCAAGCTGCCTTTGACGTAGTAAAGAAAAGCCTGGCGTCGGCGTTAGTGTTGATACTCCCTGACGACACAAAGCCGTTTCACAAGGTGTGTGATGCAAGTGACTTTTCAATTGGTTGCGCCCTCATGCAGTATGATTATGAGGGCCGTAAAACAGTCGTGAGCTACCAATCACGACAGATAAAGCCGGCAGAGAAGAACTATCCACTTCACGATATAAAACTGCTGGCGATGCGCTACGCACTCATCAAATTTGGTGTCCACCTACTGGTCGAACGCACGTTTGTTCAGTATACGGATCATGCATCGCTGCGAGCAGCAATGAAGAGCCCACAACTGTCACGAGGATGACACGGTGGCTCTCTCTTCTCCGAATACAACTTTGTCGTGCACTACCAGCCAGGCAAGACTAACATTCTTGCTGAAGCACTGTCACGACGTCCAGATTGTGATCATCGAATGGCACTGAGTCGTTAGGAAACTGACGACGACGATGAAGACGATCGATGTGCGACGTGTGTGTCGTTGATACTTACTCGGGTCACACCCGAATAATGCCTTTTTGATGGGATTGTCGCGGCTTACGCGAACGATTCGGATTACGCGGACATTATCGCCTATCTGCGCGCTCCCAGAGATGCTGAACTGGGAGCTCTTTCGCAAAGGAAGCGTGAAAACATTCAACGACACAGTATGGACGGTGATTTGCTGTTATACAGCATCCGTAAATTCGATGCACCTCGAACGGTGATTGCGAATGACTTGGATTTGCGTGCTCGTATCATCCACGAGTACCTTGACGCCCCAATTGGCGGTCATCTGGGCCGCGAAAAGACATTCGCGGCTGTCTGGCGTGACTTCTTCTGGCCCCATATGTACAAGTGGGTTCGAAACTGGGTTCGCACCAGCGAAATATTTCAGCGCGTGAAGCCATCTCCATCGTCGCAGGCACTCCTGCGACCCCTGCCAATTGCAGCTCAGGCTTGGAGCTCTATCTCAATGGACTTTATCTTCGGTCTTACACTAGGTGGCCAAAATCGAACGTGTATTCTGGTCTTTGTGGACAGATTCAGCATAATGACACATCTGGTGCCTGTTCATGTATCGACCACCGCGGCTGAGACCGCGGTAAACTTCATTGACACTGTGTTTCGCCATCACACTCTACCATACAATATTGTCTCGGACCGTGATCCTCGTATCACATCTACCTTTTGGGCGTCATTGTTCGAGTTGCTTAGCACGAAGCTGCAAATGCCGTCAGCAGCCCATCCTGAAACGGTTGTGCAAACAGAGAGAGTAAATCGGGTCCTCGAAGATGTTATTCGAAGCTGAGCAACTTCCTTTAAGAGTTGGAGTGCATTTTTGCCACTCGCGGAGTTTGCACTCAAAAACGCGGTTCACACGTCAACGGGGTTGACGCCATATTGCAAATTCGGCCCGTCATTCTCGTGCACCTACTCTTCTTGCCGTGGGTCAACCCACGGATCTTCGTGGCCTTACTCTGGCGGGGGGGGGGTGATAACGATAAACAACGATCGAGTGCAGCTCACGGTATTCTGAGCACGAATGTTGTCAGCCTATCCAAAGTGAAGTCTTCCGTTGTGACGCCACGTGACGTGGCGCCCCCTGTAGAGGAGCTACACCGCTTTTTAAGTCAGAGGAAGACTTAACGCTCTTACGAGCAACTCTGGTTCTACGAACCCGACTCAGAGAGTCAACAGCTCAGAGATCTAAGGTTTTGGTTCAGAGAACCCGACTCAGAGAGTCAACAAGATCAGAGAGCTTACGGTCCCCGTTCCTAAGGGACCAAACGATTCAAAAGAATCACAGCACAGAGTGCTCAGGAGCAGCTAGATTCACAGGTATTGCTAGCTCCTACCGATCAAAGACGCCTCGTAAGGCACGTTTCTTTCAGTGATCAAAAGGGGAACTAAATTTTTATTTCTTTATTAATCCTAAAAGAAGACCATAGAACAACGTACTTAACCTGCCCTAAATAACCTCTTAAAAGATCTCGTAATCAATTGATGACAGACATCAGTCTTCAACAATTGATACACTCACTGTGTTCTAAAATTACTTTATATGTTACCCCCTTTCTTGTGTGCACCACACCTATCGTCGACTACCAGCCGACGTGTAACCCCGTTACACCCTCCCCCACCCTTCTGAAGTTACCACAAAACGCCAATCGGCTTCTTTCCCCGAAGAGGTCGGTGTGTGTGTGCTTAACCTCACGGTTGCTAAACACGAAACACCGTGGTATTGCCACCCAACGAATCTCGGACTCTTTCCTCCTACCTCGGTCTTAATGAGGATGTGGACTATGGTACTGATACCAGTGTCCATGGAGATGAAGGGATATCGTCCCACACCGCTGTATCTGAGGCTCGACCTCTATCAGCTCCGAATCCGTTCGTTGAACGTGGTGATACCAATGCGCCAGTGGCGCAGCATCATACAACAGATGCAGATGAGAACATCATCACGAACCCGCTCGACGAGCAACAGGGGATAATACTCCAGTGCGAGAAGAAATCTCGACGCTGAGCGCATTATCAGGCGGTTGTTCAGAACCGGAGTGGTTACGTGTTTGCAACACCTGACGTGGAGCAACGTCTCCGTCAAACGGAAGGCCGTAGCCTTTCAACATGGGCAATTGCACCAGAGGCTACGTCGCCGGAAGACATTGTATTCCGTAAGGTTCTACATGAGAGGTATCTCGAACCATTCTTTACCACGCAAGGTCAGTACCTTGCACACCTTGGAAAGTCTCTCTCACGGTGTTTCGGTTCTACCGATAAAAGGCGTGCCCATCTTGTTGTTTGCTGGCGAACTGCCCGAGGAGGAGGACAATCAGTTCATTCGTTGGGTGTATCTCAAGCGACACCTTAGCAGTGTGCCAGCGCTGCGGGCCAGCGCCGATGTGGCCGACGTTAAATTGGAACGAAAGCTCCGGTTCGAGTATGCCAAACTCAAGGCCAGGGGCCAGTTGCGTACACGTACGCGTTATGATCCGGCTACAATGGCAATCACGGGTCACGACCCTAAGGTGCGGAGCAACATGCTACCTCCCACCACTATTGGTGAGAAGCTTTCTCGTTCGCAAGGCGACCCTGGTCACGATGTTCAAAAACATCCACGGCGTAAGGGCAGTCCTGCCGAAGGGGTATCTCATACTCCCACGAGTTCTCCGACTCCGGGTACCCTCGCCACTTCACTATATACTGGTATTGGCCACTACGACGACGTCGCTGAAGGATTTTCTCCACATGGAATTGGTGGTTCCCTTGCTCATCGAGCAGCGTCGGTGGTGGTCGGGGTACCGAAGGAGGAGCATGAGAAGGTGCTCCGTGCGCTGAGTGGTCTCAAAGAGACATCGGGTAAGACCCAGAGTGCGCTCGACGCGATGCAAGCCCGTGTTCAAGCGTTGAAGTTGGCCTTAGCTTATGTGGATGGTCAGCTTGACCTCCTGGTTCGGATGCAACAGCCGACAGCAAGGACCTATTACCCGGCGCAAGCGCCTCTGAGTTCACATGGGACGGGTCCCGATACGGCTTAAGAAATCCAACGTAGAACACTGGGTGCGTGCCCAGTTTGCGCGGAAGGTTGAGCGTGTACGCCAATCCCTTCTTAGCAATGACCCTGAATGGCCCAATGAAGCGCGGACGCAACTTTGTTTTGAAGACGGCAGACACTACATTTGTAGGTAGGTTTTTAGCATTGAGTAGAACTTGGTCTCCGACCTTATAACTTTCAACACAACCTCTGCCTTTAGCATCAGCTTGTTCCTTTAGTTTATCTTGGCTATCAGCCAGTGCATCACGTACGTGTCGTAACACATTCAAGCGCGTTGCGAGAAACTCGCTTACCTGTTTGTGAACAGTAGCAGGGCTAATATCTGCAAGTCGATCGGCCATCTCTCCCCCACCAAGCCCTGAACCACGCAGTGGTAGCGTTAACGTAACGCGAGGGTGTGTGAGACCGTTCACGTAGAACGGAGTAAAGCCTGTAGAGGCGTGAACAGCGTTATTTAACGCAAACTCAACAACAGGGAGCATCGAACTCCAACGTTTTTAAGTATTAGCGCAAACACTGCGTAATATATCACCGATAACGCGATTGACTCGCTCGGTTTGACCATCGGTCTGCGGATGATCCGCTGTGAACATGTCCAAACGTGTGCCGAGCACCTTGAAGATGGACTTCCAAAACTGCCCAGTGAAGCAAGGATCTCGGTCAGAGACAATTGCCACAGGCAAGCCGTGTTGTCGAAACACTCGATCGATAAACAGCGTAGCTATACCTTCACCATCAATGATATCCCGCACCGCCGCTAAATAGGCTATATTGCTCAAAAGGTCAACAAAGACCACAATACCCGTATTGCCTTGCACATCTTTCGGCAGACCGAACATAAAATCCATGCTGATGGACTCCCAGCACCCAGAGGGTATAGGGAGACTAGCGAGCGGCGCAGCCGCATGAGCTGAGGGTTTTACCCGTTGACACGTTTCGCACGCACGCACGTATGTGCTTACCCATTTGTAAAGTTTTGACCACCAATAACATTGGCTCACGGAGCTATATGTCTTATCTCGACCGAGATGACCGCCCACCGCAGTATCATGCGCCTGATAGAGGATGCGATACTTCAATTCCTCATCATGCGGGACAACGATACGGGGAGTATCCTTCATATCTGTGCTATAGCACAACAGGCCTTGATCGATGAAGTATCGATGTAGCCTCGCACGCAAACGTGCCGACACTTTAATATCTGAGTCGGTATACTCCTCGCTCTCTAGAGCACGTAGCAAAGCTACACAATGTTCATCTTTGGCATATGCCGAACGAATGAGGTCTGTGACCGATGATGACAGAGTCGTAACATGAGCAAGCTCATAATCAGGTCTACGTGACAACGCATCAGCCAAAGCATTATGCTTGCCCGGCCTATACTTCACCTCGAAGTTATATTCCGCAAAGAATGAGAGCCAACGGGCCATTCGCTGAGAGAGATGTGGTGACTGGGTCGCAGTGCGTAATGACGCATGATCTGTATAGATCACAAAAGTCTTGGAGCCAAGCAGATGAACTCTGAATTTGACTAAAGCATACTTCATTGCAAGTAGCTCTTAGTCATGAACTGGATAATTCTTATCAGCTGCTTTTAGCTGTCGGGACTCAAACGCAATGACGCGTTCCCATCCATTATCATCTGTTTGTAACAGAGCACTGCCTATGGCAAAGTCAGATGCGTCACAGACGACACTGAAAGGCCGATCAGGATCGGGCAAATCCAAGATTGGCGCATGAAGAAGACTCTCTCTAACCGCTGTAAAGGCTTCATGCTCGGTGTTAGTCCAACACCACTCCGTATCCTTTTTAAGGAGATCGGATAATGGCCGAGCCATGTCTGCGTAGTTCGCACTATACTTGCGTAAGTAATTGGCAAGACCAAGCCACTTACATAAGTCCTTTTGGTTCTTAGGAACCGGCCAATCGACTATGGCTTTTATCTTAGCAGGATCCGCTCTAAGACCACGCTTCCCAATGAAGCACCCTAAAAAGGGAATCTCTTGTGCACCAAAGATGTACTTAGAGGCGTTGGCATACAACTTGTTCGTGCGCGAGCACTCGATCACTGCTCGTAAATGGTCGATGTGATTGTCCACATCAGACCGGCCGTTCTTAGCACGACTATGAACAAAGATGTCATCAAAGTAGATCTGTGCATAACCTCGGTGAGGACGATACAGTTGTGTCACAAGACGATTGAACGTAGCTGGGGCGTTTGACAAGCCCTGTGGCATAACTAGCCACTCCCAGAGCATACCGCTTGGGGTACTAACCGCTATTAGCGGAATATCCATCTCACGCATGAGTAATTGGTAATAACCATCGACTAAGTCGAGTGCACTGTACATTGTACATCTCACTATATTGTTCTAAAGAACATCTTTCCTAGGGATTGGTGTCTGAGCCGGGATCGTGGCAGCATTAAGCTTATTGTAAGAATGAACAATGCGCCACTTTCCATTTGTCTTTCGAGCACAAAATGTAGGCGTGGTATGAGGAGATTTGCTCTCACGAACCATGCCCGCTGCGTGCTTTGCACGAAAGAAGTAGACTATGACGTCACACTGCTATTTTGGTAAAGGCCACTGCCGTGTTACGCAGTATTTAGTTTCAGGAACTAGGTCAATTTCGTGACGCACACCCCTGTAAGGAGGTAAGAGAGACGGCGGGTCGTGACACACCACGTCTTGAAATTCCTTTACCAAAGGATAAAACGGATCCAGCGGATCTTTAAGGATCGCAGATCAACTACGCGCAATTAATGATTCCTTTGTGTCCTCGAGGACAGATTCGTCCAATAACGAGGAAGGACTCAACTCTGCATCGGGTCGAATGACCACTAAATCGGATATTTCTCCGGACTGTAAGGCTTGGCTAAAGTCGCCATCAGACATTTCGTCCAATTTGAAGAGAGCGTCTACAGACGATGGAGCTGCGAGACGGATGTTACCATCAACATGATCAGTTACTCCATTAACAAGTGTGTATAGTGTATTGTTGATTTAATAACTATGGGACGTATCTGACGTGGGGCGCTCATCAGCTGCCACCGGGCGTCGGGACTGACGGATCGTAGACCCATTACGCTTATCAAAAGTTGGGACAGTAGGGTCCCTGTAGTTGCTAGATGTCTTAGCACGCTCTATACGAGAGCTCATGTCTTAAGCGACATCTGGTGGAGAGTTGTGTAACTCGAACACTTCACCCATTGGATAAACACATACCACTTCACTTGCATTAAGTGGGCATTGCCCTGAATGCTCGGGCTGTTTGCCAACAAAGTCATTACCGACATTCAGTGAGGTGCCATCACGGCCGCCCTCACTCTGTGTAATTTCACGTGCCACCCCACTCACATCAGAAGAAGTACATTCTTGATGTCTTGGCCCTTGGCCAATCATGCTAATAGCATGCAGTGACTCATTATCACAACGAGTATCACTCAACGGAGTACATCTCTCTTCAAACACATTAGAAGAGCTCCGCTCATCATTCATGTCATAGACATTCGAGATAGTTAGCCCCGGCATCCAAATGTCCAGCACATTGACATCTTCCGCCAATGACTCGCGCCAAAAGTGCGTTTGTTGCCTAGCAAAGGTGGATTCATGACTCTCCAAAGCTTCGCTAGGAACATTGCGCGTGGCGCATAAGGTCTTAGACCTCCAATCGATCCATGGTTCATGACGTTCAAGCCATGCCACGCCTAGGATAAGATCGTATCTCGAATCCAAGTCAAGGACGAGACAGCGTTCTGTGCTATCAAAGTCCAAAAACTTCACTTCAAGTTCAACGGAACTTTAGGCACAGTAACGCGACTACCCATCGCTAACCGAACAGTGATGAAATCACCGTCGTTCGCTCTGCGCGCCTCAGCGTATTGCTGACTCCTCTTAAGGGAACGACGTCTAGCATAATTGCATGACGTCCCAGAATCGATTAAGGTCGACCAATGCTTCTCAAAGCCTTTAACTATCGCCTCGGCGACTAACAAGCCAGGCTTGTATCCATACTCTGTGCTTCCTGGCACGGAGCTCTGTGGGGCTAAGCCCTGTGTTGCTCTACCTCGTAGAGAAGTGACAGAACTCAGTCCTACCCCATTACGGTGCCCCGCGCCTACTGGGCGTCGACGTTTTCCCGTGCCATACCAAGTTTCTGGTTGAGGCTGGGGTTTCGACCCGTAGGAGTCGGTCGTTGCTTACGCAAAGGACAAGTGGGACGCAAATGTTTAGTGATTCCGCACATGTAACAGCGTCTCACCTCCTGTCGTTGCTCGGCAACATGAAGCTCAGCTTCACCTTCATCTTCAGCATTGCTGAGATCCATCGGTTCGGGCTTACAGTAAGCCGAGGTGCTTGCAGAGGTTGCTCTCGCAAAGCTTGGGTTGTACCCATTCCAACCAAGTCTGGCTGACTTAAAGTTATGCTCAGCATTCTGAGCGATTCTCACAGCCTCCTCAAAAGTCGAGGGATGAACTCGAAAGACCTCGGTCCTGGTAACGCCAGTGCGAAGACCTTCCATGAAGAATGTCACGTAGACGGCCTTAGGGAGAGGGTCGGACTGCATGGCAGCCATCCGAGTTCTCAACTCCTGGACATAGTTCGTTTACTCGTTCTTACCCAGACGGGTGGACAAGAAGCGTGAGCGCACGCGATAAACCTGGTTAGGCGGCGAGAAAATTCGCAATAGGTCTAGCTTGAGCCAATCCCATGTGGGAAACGCCAAGTCGACCGACGTGCCGCACGTCAAAGCCCATTCTCTAGCTCTTCCATCGAACTTTGAGATGGCCAGCGAGACTCGCTGATGCTCGATTGAGATCAAGCCAGATCTCATGGCCATCTCAATCTCACGGGTCCAGAGGATGAGGATTTCTCCCTCCTTCCCGGAGTAATGTTTAACGTCCACCTTAAGGGGACGAGGCTTAGCCTCTTCGTCTGGCATAGCCACAAAGCGTGTGGACATAGCCGACGCTACCAGGTTCTGAACCTTCCCTAAACGGGCCGTTTCATACTGCATAAAGGTCGTGACACGCGCATTGAGCACGTCGGGACCTTGTGCAGCTATAAAATCCACATACTCTGGGCCTACGGCCGCGGTGAGCTTCTCAAGCGCGGCCTTTTGGGCCTCCGAGGGGTGTGGAATGCTACATCATCTCAGAGGATCCGTCGTTACCGACTCAGGCGTAGAATGACTGCAAGTGCTACGAAGTGTAGCAGAGCTACACAGCTCCTATAGTCAGAGGAAGACTTAACGCTCTTAGGAGCAACTTTGGTTCTACGAACCCGACTCAGAGAGTCAACAGCTCAGAGATCTAAGGTTTTGGTTCAGAGAACCCGACTCAGAGAGTCAACAAGCTCAGAGAGCTTACGGTCCCCGTTCCTAAGGGACCAAACGATTCAAAAGAATCACAGCACAGAGTGCTCAGGAGCAGCTAGATTCACAGGTATTGCTAGCTCCTACCGATCAAAGACGCCTCGTAAGGCACGTTTCTTTCAGTGATCAAAAGGGGAACAAGATTTTTATTTCTTTATTAATCCTAAAAGAACACCTTAGAACAACGTATTTAACCTGCCCTAAATAACCTCTTAAAAGATCTCGTAATCAATTGATGACAGACATCAGTCTTCAACAATTGATACACTCACTGTGTTCTAAAATTACTTTATAGGGAACCCCATTCTTGTGTGCACCACACCTATCGTCTACTACCAGCCGACGTATAACCCCGTTACATCCCCGCTAGCTCAATGAACTGCACAAACGCTGATTGACCCTTCTTCGGGTATGCGAAACCCTAAAGCCAACTACGCACCGATTGAATCGGCGCGACCAATTGATTACATGGCTATGTCAGCGTTTATACTACAACGTCAAGCCACCAAGAGGTTTGTACGCGATACGCTTCGATCTGCAGTGAATAAACAGAAAGCGAATGCAGACAAACGTGGAAGAAGGAACACAAGTAAAATTAAGAAGGGTGATCGAGTATTGTTATCTACCGAAGGCCTACAAGATTCAGCAGTAACCAATCTCGGCGCGAGCAAACTCGCGCCACATTTCATCAGACCATTCACGGTTCTTAGGGCGATCGGCGACGCATACACGCTGGACATTCCTTCGTCACGGCGACTTCATCCGACGTTTTACGTCGGGAGGCTCAAGGAGTATCGTCCAGCTAAGCTTCACGGGTTGGCTCCGTCCTCGAAGTCAAAGGCTCATAGGTCGACCTTATCCCTCGCCTTGCTTGATGCTCCAGTGACATCGGACGCGGCTCCGTCCTAGTCTGCGCGTGCCCAAAACCTGGCATTCCAGGTTCCGCATCCGTTCAACCAGCTCGCGGTTCGACTGTCGGATCTCGTTCGCTGTTCTCTCAGCCCGCGCAGATCGATCAAGGGCAGCTTCAGCTTTCAGATGTGCATCAACAACCTTGTTCACGGCCGCATCTACATCGTTCTGGGCAACGAGGACGCCAGCAGTATCACCGCGAGGGCCCACCACCGCTTGTGGACGCAAAAGGTCAGAAGTGCTGGATTGTGGAGTGCTTAGTCGGTCATGAGGACCCTCAACGCGAGACGATATCGTCGCGACACCATGAGCGCGCGGTTCCAAACGCGCGCAAGTATCCTGTACGTTGGCTCGGGTTTTCACCCGACCAGTTTACGTGGGAACCGCGTTCTTCGCTTCTTCGAGACGTTCCAGACGTCGCTCGGGCATACGAGTCCGTGCATACGATTGGTTCAGATTTGGTCGACGACCTGAGTGTTCTCGCGTAGAGCGGGAACGAGATGAACGACGACGGTGTCGTGGTGAAGCGTCACCACGACTACGGGACCAAGAGTGATTGCGAGAACGTCGTGGTGAAACGTCACCACGACGACGATCTAAAGGGCGACGACGAGAACATCGCGGAGAATGTGTATCGCCACGATCACGCGAACGAGAACGTCGTGGCGAGTGCATGGCACCACGATCTCGAGAACGGGAGTGGTGTAGCCAGCGTGACGCGCCACGATTAACCGCAGTCTTGCGCTCCATCAAGCTGCGCTTATACCGTCTGATCCAGAGCCTTTTATACTCGCTGAGTGGATACTCAGCGACGTGTCGTTGCCATACTCGCGAGTTGGGCGAGGCATCGAGTCACAAGAGTAACAAGATTCGTGTACGTGAACGTAGCAGAGTTAATCTACGTTTCACGCGTTTTCGCAAGTCTTCTCGCGCAGTAAACCGATTAAATGATCGGCTTGGATATCTTCGCGATTGGCTAGCCACTGCTGAAAGTTTCTTTCGTCTTCAAGAACCCGGTTCACCTCCAGATTAACGCGCACCAAGACCGCTGGAGCGACTCATTCGAGATTTTATCAAGAGTCCTCCCGCGCAACCAACGTAAACGCCGGAAATAGTTCTGCATCGTTTCGAGAGAGTCCGGAGCTCGAGCTCCGGACAAGTCGTATAGCGCCCAAGGGATCAGGTGCTGATACATCACGTGGTCGACTAAACTCCCGCTGATTGTGCGCGGGAGTGCTGTGGTGTTGGCGTCTGCGTCTTCAGTCATCGTTTGGCTTGTGCGTCGTTGGGTCTCGTGATTGAGCACTCACGGTTTGTGAGGGCTTTATTGAGAAGGGATGATGTAATGGGCCACCCCGTTACATCAGTAGTTTCGATAAAGTTTACATGTTACTTTAGTAGGGGTGTTACTAGTAGCGAAAGTAGCACGTCGTATCTTTTAGCTGGTTTAATGGGCTCAGCACCATCATTAGCCATTAAGATATAGGCACGTAGATTAAGTGGTTTCCACGAGTTCAAGGGTACCATTTGTACTTAGGCTGATTTAAAAGACAAACATATAAACAGAGTTAAAAATACTGAACACCAAAGACTTGGGTTTTGAGCTTCCCTCAAAACAAAAGTTTAAGTTAAATACGGGTTAATCTATCCCCGTTACATTTAGCCTCTCTCGGGGCGTATGCATTTGTCAACTTGAATTGGTATGAAGATTAGGGAATTTGATGAATTTACACTCCTTTTCCCTTGATTCACACCGTTCCTTTGAACCTTTATTTATAAAGGGAAATGCTAAATTCAAACCCTTTGTCCTTAGATTCACACCCTTTCTTTCAAATCTCATATAAAGTGAATTGCTAAATTCACACCCCTTTTTCCTTAGATTCACACCCTTCCTTAAAATATTATTTATAAAATCTCAATTCATTGTAAGATTTGATTTCTGACAAAGGTTGTTGTGTGTGTTGGGCAGCTGGATGGCATACGCACCCGTGGTTAGAAAGCTAAGCGAGATCATCATGCAAAGCACTTCGCCTAATAGTCAAAAAGAGTATGTGAGCTCTACTAGCACCTCAAGGAAATCAGGCCACTCGGATCGACCTGCGTTAGATCATTATAGATGCATGGAATTACGTACCAGGCACACTCGAGTGAAAAAACAGCATGAAAATATGGTATCGCAGAAAGAAAAGGAAGTTGGGCACGGCGTCGTACAGAGTGAGTGCATGAAAAGAGTAGCGCGATAACTCCACGAGGCCCCACCATAAGCGGGACGCCAAACAGATAGCGCGAGGCGGGACAGAGCCCAGACGAGCCATTGCGCATAGTTTAATTGCATGAGTGTAAATCCCACTGGAAATCGCACAAAGCCCACGGCATCGATCACGATCTCCATTACGGCCATCGTCTGAACCACTTTGAGCGGCAGTGACACAAAGTCCTACGAGATATGTGCCACTTGGCTCCAGTCCGGATCGCCACCTTTACGCGCCTTCAGGACCGTTGTCACTGTTAAGTACAAGAAGTACTCCCAGCCAGCGCAAGAGACGTCATAGAAGGCCAGAAGGCACAAATCTAGTTGCGAGGAATCCGCATACAACATGAGGATACGATGTTCAGCCTCTGCGTTGCAACCTGGACACTCGTCTGTATCTCCTATTGATTTCATTTTTTTGGCCTGCACGACCGCACGTTGAAAATCGTCAAGAATAAAGACACGACGGCATTTTAAACTCTTGATAGCGTCCCTAATGATACCGACGACAATCTCGTCGGTCACCTGTGTGCCCGACTCCATCGCGGCTTTGACCGTTTTGCCTATGTCGGTGCCAGCAGTTACAGCAGCGCGCAAGATGTCGCTTGTAGCAAAGTGGCAGAGAAAGTACTCGTCTTTGTCCAACGGCGATTGCGTACCTGGTTTAAATAATTTTAGAAGGAAGGGTGTCAATCTAAGGAAAATGGGTGTAAATTTAGCAATTCCCAAATATTTTAATACAAATGGATAAGTTTTCTAATATTATTTTACGGAGCCGAAATAGAATGCGTTCATGCTTTTAAATAGAAAAGAACCCGCACTACTTCTTATCATCGATTGTGTCCTTAAATGATTATCGTTTACAATGTTGATCAGATTTCCGACCATTAGCAAGCGAAAATATTCGATTGATACCGGCGTCCGACTTAGTTTCATGTCAAAATATAGTTTTCGCATATCAGGTAATGTAGTTAGTTAGTGACACCCGTCATTACCAAGCTTTGTAGGAAGAATTGCATAATTTGTCGATATCCGTCGAGCAGCGCTAAATATGTCCGAGATAGGCATCGTTTGACCAAATGCAGAAGCAAGGGTAAGAATGATCCGGTTCTTCATTTAATTTGGTGCTGCTGGTGACCTGATAAGGCACTATAGACGGTCCTTACCACCTGATGTCTCTTTGATCCATAATTTATCAAACTTCCTCTTTATTAACTAGGTCGTATGCGATATCCAGGTCTTCTAGTTCAGCGGATTAGAGCCCGAACATAATCATCTAGTTCCCCAGTGGATCCTTGGAGCCTTGTCGAAATCTTTTTACTTATCCTCATTCAAATAACTTCGGACATTTTCGTCTTCGTGTGACCTTCATATACCTGGATTAAGTATATTGATTACTAATAAATTTGTAATAAATTTGCACAAGGTCAACTTTGTTGTTTATTCTGGTCTATTTATTTTGATCTTGTTATGTTTTTGCCGCTTTCGGCGTCTTATAAGCCAAAATATTCTCGATCACGAAGCAAATAGAATCTCAATCCTCATACAGAATCTTTTGCAGACCAATATAATCGTACACCACCCTCACAATACGACCACCTGTTAAAAATAAACCGATAAGTAAAAAACCATCATTTTCAACCCGTTTTTGGCTCTTCGATTGCGATTACGATAATATTATAACGTACCTAAATTATTACCTGCTTATTCTGGCAAAATTATATAACTACTTTATTTTCCTTTAACCTGGAACTATTGTTCAATGCTTTTAAAACGTGTCGTTGGTCCAGAACCAACATATACTAGCTACTGCACTTCAATTTGTATATCTGTGGTCTGCTTTAATAGAAGAGTATAGTAATATTACTTTTACAAAAGGAAACCGATCTATTTCGAATATCAGAATTTAACAGTAGGGGCGATCTAAAAACATGTGGACTTGGTCTAAGCAAAGATTATATGTACCACTAGTAATTGTTTGCAAGATGTACACGAGACCTCCAACCGCATAAGCATGATCGCCGTGATTCTTGATCTTCCTAAACAGAAGTGTCTTATATGATTCAAATAGCGTGTATTTTTTATTCCACTCTAATTCATTACAGTCTTAATTACGGCCGATCATTTTATGAAAAGGATATCGAATTTCATTTGACGGTCTTCTCTATAGTTAGTGATATTTTTAATCGACCGTTCACCGAGATCTTGCACATTGATACAAGCGTCAAATTATGTATCTTCGTCGATAAAATCGTCATGGCGTGGCTTGGAGAATGATAACAGCAGGGTAAATTATGTATCAATCGTAAGTTAGAGCCAGTAGTAGATTGAACTGGCATATCACTACGGATCCGGACTTGATTAATATTCATCGCGCATAATTAACTGTTTGGCGCAATATCTCCGACCGCATATAGTTCCCATCTGAATGATTACTCTGTCGCAGTAGTCCCTTTTTGTATTATACACTATGTCAATTCATTTACTTGTGGCCTATAATCTATAATACTGCTGAAATCAGATAAAAAACGCAGAGGAACTTCGACATGCTAGCAATTTATATCATGTCGTCTCAATTTGCTAACGATAAAAGTTCTGCAACCACATTGTGCTGAATCTTGTATAAATGCGCCTTTCAATTTCATTTGCTTATACGAATCACGCATTTTTTGTGGGGAAGTGCTGTGAGAAAATGATTGGAAAGTGTGGATCGTGAGAACCGCATTATATACAAAACCAATTTGATTGGTAGTTTGTGCTCGGATATGGGCCGGTTAGCACAGGGTATGGGACCAACAGACTGAGTGCAAGAAATCACTTGTTTTAGTCATTCTAACTGATCTACCTAAAAGCCAAGAAGGCGTGTTGTCAAGGATCGACGATTGACCAATTGCGATCCGCTTTCAATTACCTGGATCACCAAGCTACAAGTACAAGCGAACTTGAAATATGATCATCATCTGAATTACTTAACGAGTGACGAACAATGGATGATGGATGGATATAAAAGCATGCTGGAGGAGTAGATCATCAATCATGCGTAGTTTAGAAATGACAGCAATTCGACCGTGATAGCCCGATCAATGACACAACCGATTAATACCATCTATTCTAAGAGATTACTCCTTTATTATGTGAACACACAATTGTAACGAACCACATACCACTAATTAAGAATCGAAGTATCCGCTACCCGAGCGATCTACCACGGTGCTATCCGCTACACGAGTATTAGCGGTAGGCCACATGATGCAAGAAGTAAATGACATAGACAGGCGATACGCAACAGAGATCTAGAGAACATATAAGCATAGACATAAATTTTGGATTTGGTTAGTTGACATTAAACATAATTGAATTCACTACGAAAGACACGCGTCGACCTCTCCGGAGCATTATCTTTGGCCTCCCGTCGAACACGGAGTGGCCCGGGTCTCTGCAAACTTTGCACTTAAGTTGTGTGGCCAGGCGTAACGTCAGTTTTATAAACCCCCCCCGAACTGCGATTTGCCGAACAAGACCTATCGGTTTACATTCAAGATGGCGAGATGGATAAAGTGGTCAGAAGGCTAACGCTTTATGCATCGCCTTTCGACAGAAGCGACTCTTGGAGAGAGCCCAAGTATACACGCGATCTTGTGAAGTATTTCCACTTGATTCATACCCATGTTTGACCGGGTGAAGAATTTTCCACCCGATCACCCCTATCCGCAAAACGGTCTAGTCAGGCTTCAGCTCAAGTCCACCAAGAAAGGCGCAACCCGCCCTACGGACGGGTGCAAAAGGTGAGCAAGAAAACACAGAGCACGGAATTGGAGTACCACCTCCATTATTCGGTCTTACGGGCGCCAGTGAAGAGTCGGGATCGTCTCGCGAAACGGGCGATCACCACTTCACCACAATTTAAATATTTTAAATTATACTGAGACACAATAAATTGACCCTACGAAAACTTTTGTCTGCTAAAAATACTGCGGCTACGACGGAATGTGATACTACCTATTATTTATAAAATTGTATGATGCACAAATTTCATCGGTCGATCCGACATGGTCATTTGGGCGTCGTTAAATCGTTAAATATGCTTTTCAACATATAGTTGCATATTCCATTATGTATTACAATTATAAGAAAGGCGCCTATATATCTGCTGATTAATGCACTTTTTATCTTAGTGAGCACCATTCGAACACGAGTTATGTTTATGCAATGTGTTCAGTTCATTAAAGCAGAACCCCTATATATCTGTCAAAACGCGATAGATCAAGCATATTAACACAACATTTCTCATTGTTGAACTAATTGTAATGCGTTATGAAGAGAGAAATTGTTACTATGCGTGACAATTTATGTCTATATGTAGTAAAGTTGAGCCTTATAGTGGGAGACTTTGATTCGTTTCTCTTTCGCCTGCTTTCTATATCGAATAAAATTGTTGCACGACGTCTGCTTGCCGGGTGTTATATCTGAAAATGTTTCCTATATTTAATTGAGTGATAGCTGCTAAATTAAATATAAGATTAACTCCAATCCTTGTCAATAACTTATACAATTGATTCGTTGTGATCAGTTGTAATTTCCGATGCTATTCGTCTCTATCAGTATTAATCATTCGAAATATCGTAACTGTCAAGTTTTTGCTTGCTAACCGTAAGCGCTTTCATTTATATCTTGCTTTACATGAACCAATCGTGTATCAGCCATAATTCAAATTACTTTCCAAATTTGGACAAATCAGTTATAAACCTTAAAACTTGCATGTGATCTCATCACTCATTTTCATTTCAATAAAGTTATATCTTTATAATTGTTTATTAATCCTTTTTCTCAAGAACAAATCATCCCGTATATAGAAGGAATTCTCCAAACCCGTCTGATACTTTCTGATCAGCCGTAAGCTCTAACGTGGAATCCACGATCGCCCAGAGTTAGGTAATTCGGTATGGCAATATTGCAAGCCAATTGCGGTTTCTTTACTGATGATCCAATTTTATTTTTCTTTAAGTAGAGAATTCCTAATTTGTACGCGGACGACGTTAAGCTTACTGTATTCCCGGTTTATCGTATTGATCGCGATCAGCACTTCATCCAAAACATTTCAAATTGTTTCTTGTTCAACTAATGTTCTGCATATTTTTACAATCGCCCTTTCAGAAAGGCAAGTATCATCTGCTATGTATTTAAAGTACAGCATGTCTTCATAGTATCACAATTAGACAAGAATATTAACGATCAATGCAGTATTTAAATATCGCAATATTAAGTAATATCGCGGAATGTATAAATTAGTAATATCAATTCAATTAAATCTTTGAATTGCTATAGATTAATACCTAAAACATTTATGCGTTTTGGTGCTTCTAAAACAGTATGAGTTTCTCCAAATTATTTAGCTAAGATAAAATCCTAAAATATAAAATAGAAATATTATAATGATCATTGGTGGCAAAAGAACTAATAAAATTAGGAACCCTTTTCATGATTCATAAAAGAAAACTGAACTATGTCTATTAGCTGGAGGATTTCTTGTCGCTCTAACTTGAGTATCTTGTATAAATGACTATGATTCGGCGTACGACTGAAGATAGCGACGAGAAATTGTAAACCACAACGCTCTTGACATACTGTAGCTACTTCTGCTAGAGTTCCCTCTACACCACGATGTCACGCGATAAATCCGGACCGAACAATATAGTTTTTGTGTCATAACTATTTTACCTTGTGTGGCTGTAAATAAATCCACGTCTTTATTTTAGCCTTTTATTCTTTTTGCGATCGTAATTGTCCCTCAATTTTTGTTCTGTATCGCATTCGTATTCATATCATAACCTGCGATCGCGACCCGGTCCAGCCTCACGTTCCGACATCTAAGCGCGACAAGTAAGGCTTGTCACAGGTGAAGCAGCCTCGCGTAGCTGACATAGAGATGACATATTAATTTAAACCCTCAATAAATAAAATTTTGTGATTCAAACTTCCCCAAAATGAATACATCGTTCTTAATGTCCGTAGTAATGGCAATTCAATGTATCCAAAATCGGTCGTAGTGTCTTCCAAGCCTATAAGCAAATTCGGATGAATATAAATCATTCATTTCAACGGATACACTAACAGATTTGCCAAGCCGATCGACATATTAATGAATCTGATACGCTTCTTAGCCATCATCCGTTCAGCAAAGCGAGTTACACGATGTAACGGATAAATAGATATGTTTAAACTCATGATAATATCCCAAGACCAATGACTTTTCCCTTTATGATAATTTACCCCGGGAAAAATTTACGACCAATGTATGACCTGAAAGAGATGGCGTCGAGGTCTGCATCCATTTTATTATGTGTAAAAAAGTAAAATTTATCATGCGCTGGGATTATATGAAGCATTTCTCACCCCAAACGTCCTGTATCAAACATGATCACGATAGAAAGTCCAATACCACTTTCGCCCATCCCGTCATCTCAACCTTCCAAAACATACTCTCCAGCGAAACAATAACAGGTCGATTAATTCACGTAGTGCCTCGTTTATTTTAGGGTTCAAAGGACCAAACTGTAATTTTGCCAAACCTTTCACTCGTCTATAGTATAAGAAAATTTTCATGGCTGCAAAATTTAAAAACTTTCAATATATAGAGCAACTTTTGACGTTTGTATATTCAAGAATCTTATACGACAATAGTCCCTTATACGATTATAGGATTCGTTCTTGAAAATCGGGCGCTACTAGCCGCTCCATTCTCGTGATCGGGTGTGCCAATTTTAACATAATAATTTCACACCGCTTGACGCGCTGCAAGTATTTCTGTATTGACATTTTTTATTAGTACGTAATATTCTGTATTTTCAGATCAGTTGTTGTAAAATCCTTATATATCCTTCATTGTTCTTTCATCATCTTCAACTTGATTTTTATCGATTAACAACCGTCCACAAGCGTAACTACGTCCGAAAGGTCCTCTCAATTGTATGTAGAACTTTTTTTGATCCTTGACCATACTCGTGATAAGATACTGATTCAAATGTATGTTTTTCTTTATATTAAATTTAGTCGCTCATTGAGCCAACGATTTTTATTCTATTGATTGCGCAGTAATATTTCATCATTATTTTCTAATTAACTACTATCCTCAATTTTGGTAGATTTTAGACCGTTATATACTTCATCTCAATGATCTGCTGCCTGATAACTTTATCGGTTCTTATATTCCCCTTATTACAGAGTTTGCCTCTTTATACTATGGACTCTTATAGACCAAGTAAAAGATAAATTTAATAGTAGATATCTTTACTACCTATATATGTTTTTATCTATAATAGAGACTCAACATTATGTTCCTCTCCTTTCGTATGTTGGGTAAAATTTACCCGATATACGATGGAAAATTGGTGGTAGAGGGATCACACCGTGCGGTCCTATCTATAACTTGATGGTAGCTTGTAAGTATAGTGAGTTTATTTGGAATAATTAAAGAGAAATACACCCTATACAAGATAAAAAACGCTCAGTAGGTTCTATAGTACATCCTCTTCTTCCCCTCCATTTGTGCAAATTAGGCAGAGCGATTACACATTACTTTTTTCTGATATATGGCTAATCTCCGACAGTCTGTTGTTGTAACCTTTGTCGTGGATAAGGATAGATCACTTTCAGAACCATCCTCAGTTACACTACCACTCGGTCGCTGATGTCGGTAAAATTGTGTTAGATTAATGGTTTTTTTACCTTTTCATTCGCTCATTCCTTGGTGGAAATGTTGACCACAATGTGCCACTCAATCTATTGCACTCTTACCCATAAATATACTAGTCATATAGGTACCATATCGCTAGCTATCCATTCATTTGATCATTTCTTCGTGTTTCTTAAGATTTATTTGGTACAAATATAGAAACCTACAATTTCTTTAGCTTTCGCCGATATTAAATAGTCATTTCTTAAAGATTTGTAGCTTAATTTGATGTGAACACATGCCAATACTTTATTTTTGGTCTACCATACACAAAATAGCACATGAACCCTTTAGCCTGAGTTCGACTTTAGATACGATCGATTTGAACGTATGTCTTTACTAATAGGCGTTTACGAAAATCATTTGTTCGGCACAAAGCTTCGCTTCCAGATCGAAATATTTAGCCGGGACAAACAGTTCGCACCCACGAAATTTTTTGACCACTTTAAATCCCACCAGGCCTTCTAATAACAATTATTTTTTATATTAGTGATCTCGATATTGGAGCGTCCTTCATTCGTGTTAAAATTATTACTAATTTCAGCAAATTAATATTTATACTACCTGACCATCATTGGCAACCTTACGAGCAAAATAATATTGATGATTAATTTTTAAGTTTTTAACTCATACAAAAATGTGGCCTACTATATTTTTATCTAATCAATGCCTCATCTGGCAATATATATTATTAAATATAAGTTATAATCGCTGCACAATTCATCCGTGACAATTGGTTAATATCCCGAGGGAAATCGAAGGTGCTTTACAACCCTCTCGACGATAACCATGAAAACGTGACATTTAACTATTGACATATCTCATCGTGTGTATCCGTTTGTATTTATATCGATCCATCATTATTTTTTGGAAGAAGCACAAATACAAAGACAACTAGTAGCAGAATCCACCAAGGTGAGTTTTCTAGTTTAGCACTACTTCATTCGTAAGTAATAGTAAATTTAAATGCTTACACTGGCACACGTTTTGGAAATTAAGGTGCAATGCTCTTCTATGGAATACGCTAATATGCGCTTCTTTACGTATAGCGCAAGTATATCACCTTTTGTACAATAGATGTCTTTTTCGACAGCATTTCGACATGTCGACCGCTCTGAGAATCCGCAATCTGTAATGTTATGATCCGCAGTGGTCGCAGACCGTTCTAGATTCCCATGTTTACTCCTAATCTTGTTTTAATATTTTCCGGTGCGCGTCTTCTTATTATTCTAAAAGCAATAAGTCGTTGTGGCCACAACCATAGCGTCGATTTACTTCGACATCCGATCGAATTTATCCATTATTGGATTCACTACTGCCACTCACCAGATGCATCGTTTTTCTGCTCCAGCGTTTTAAAGGCTTTAAGACTATTTGCGAAACGGATCGTTGCGAATGTCAGCTTGAGTTTCTTAGAACTTGGCACAGCTAAGACTTCTTTCGTCGGTACGCTCTTAACATTTCCCTATATCACCAACATTATTAGGCTTGAAATATTGTAAATTGACCAAAGTACGTCGTTATCACATGTTTGACAATTTAATGATAGAATGCAATCGTTTCGCCTCATAGCAGAATCTCCCCTTGTATCGTCGTCAGGTTCGGTCGATAAATATTGCAGTGTAGTGAAATTTGACTGCTTTCTCGCATGATGCCCATTGCCATACACTATCCTCTGTATTGAGTCAAAACGATTGTGAAGAGCACACTATTTAAGCTAGACATGCGGGCTCCGCGCCGTTTTTGAAACAAGATCGCTTAATACACGAAACATCTCAGAACGTTGCTAGATCAGGTAAAAACTTAGATTTAAAATTGCTGATTAAGATTCTGGAGCGATCTTGATCGAGAGCCAGTCTTGTAATTTCCTTCAGGTTTCCTACCTACGACATTCTAATATGTAATGAGTCTGTACCCCGCTCCTTGTTGTATTCAAGGTGGTTGCTGTAACAGCGGCAGTCTTTTGTTTTAACTCTAAACCATATGATTTGCACGTAAAAGCTCAACGATACCTTAATCCAACCGATCCAAGTACACCTATAATGCCGTTCCGCTGACGAATTTTTTCGAAATACACCGTTTCTCCAGCAGCTTGACGAGCACATCGCCGCTTGCTTAAATCTGATTTCTCCGCAGATGCTTCGAAATATAATAGCAGCCAACCATTTTCAGCTGAAATTATATGTATCGTCGGGAGTTTTTATACTTATCACCCTGGTTTACTTATAACATGCGTAGGTTTTTTAACTCGGACTGATAAAAAATTTTATAATGTTATTTGCGGACGCATATTAAGACCATATATAAAGTTATCGTCCTGAAGGGGGATGTTAGAATTTTATGATCACTAATCCACCAATTTCTAGCAAACCTTGACATGTATCAAACTTTTCTACGCATCTATATTTCTGAGTGAATCACACGCTTTTATTTACATTTTAATATATACTGCGCATCAAATGGTTTGGTGGTAACAAAAGCAGCCGAAAGCAGCATCATCAGACGACGGATCGCGCAGCAATGTGTTTTATGTTGTTTTAAGCGCTGATTATGACGCCTTCACGATCCAATATTTCACAGCTTTATCGTCTCTCAGACTAAATCACCTGGTAGCAACTTTTTGAAATCCTTTCAGTAGAAATATCATACCCGTCGATCTAGTTGCAAGTTATCTATGGCTCACATGTCAAATCTTGAAGATATACATCATTAGCGTTTTACAGATCTTCTAACGTTACTCGAAAGTATCTTCAACCTGTTCTATTAATGTTAACCATTATATGGTAGCTATAAAATTATCTTGCTGTTACGCTGGATTTATTGCTGCAGCACGTATCATTAATTGCGCGATCCGCGATAAATTGAAGTGGTTATGTAAGGATTTTATATTCATTTTAATAATCGTAGACATCAATATTCTGCTTTAAATTTGTTTGTCAGTGAAGGCCCTAATGGTACGTAGTGATTATGATATAATGTAATGCCTTCCGTCCACTGAGACCAATCTTGCTCTCGATAATATTGCAAAAATTTCTTATATTTACATCCTTGCAAGAATCCTGCGGTCAACTACCGAGTCTATAGAAGATATGGTAACGCGTAGCATTCTAGTGAAGTGTCATCATATATACGCCTTTGTGATTCAATTTTCCACTGGCTCAAACAGGCCACCTATTAAAGGGTATTCTTTTCCGTATGTTAAACATACCTCTCCATTTATACCCATCGGCATTAGTTACTACTGTGCTCCGTAAACTTAAGTCGATTATATTTTGATCATATATTGACGAACCAAGGGTCAGATCGAGCAATGATGTTTTGCTTTATCGCGTTAGAGCTTAGTGGGATACTAGATATGAGATACGGCTATAAAAAACATTACAATTTTCAATAATGCGTTGCTTATATTTGGCCTACTTTCGTTCTAACCTCTACATACGTCTGTCAATATTTTATCTTAATCACCAATTGTTCCCACCTTTCTCTAATAAATAAGAGCGGGGAAGAGTCTTTTCTACTCGCCAAACATTAAATGAAAGAGCTTCGGCGTAGCGCAATCTCTTTCCTCCGACGTAGGGGGACATAAAACCATACCTAAAGATTAACGCTTTGCACTTTGACTTACTTTCAAAGCATTATTAACATGTATTTTTTATTATGAAATGCTTGAAGGTATATCATCCCCAGTCAGACAATTTCGGCTTAACATTAAACAATTGTCTCTTGTCGGTCCCTGGAAGGACCCAGATTGCGCAATTTTCTTTCTTTGAGTTTTGGAATCACCAAATTACATTTTTGACAAGACTTAAACAATGCCGTATTTTCTGCGTCGACCGATCGGTATCGAAGTTCCTAAATCACGTATCAAATGAATTTTAAACTTAAATGTTCTATTCTTATTTAAGATACTTGGGTTCTCATTAGACTGAGGCGCTAACACCAATACGTGTTAGAAGTCCAAAATGTGTTTCTGCCCAATTATTCGCAGCGCGTCGCGCGCATAAATAATTGTGGTATTGCAATCACGAGATTTTGCCGTTAAGGTGGGACGAGGGGGCTCACAGATCGCCGGCGTCGGTTAAGTCCGAAAAGAATTCTGATCGGAGGAATGCTGTCTGAGAGCAGTGGCTCACACAGCCTTGATCTGATCCCCCGATCTCAATCCAGATCCGATCTCTCGATCTCTGGTGTGGGTCCGTAATTATTTAAAAAGAACCCACTGCATTGTAAGCTATCTGTGATACAAGGGGGAGATATTCTAGAGGGGTAGACGCGTGGCTTTAAACTTAGTGATACAGATAGACCTAGCCATGTGTTAGTTTTATTTTTATTTGGTAAACATTATACATAGTTTAATTTGCTTTTAAATACACGTGTCGACTTCTATTCCAGGTTGAATCATTGACCACTCGACGTCAGAGAAAGCGGCATACTTCACTCTAGTGATATCTCTGGATTGTTTATCCCGTAATCAAGGACACATCAACAAATCCATCAACTGCGATTGGACGCAGCAAACACGTGAATGGATGGGTGTGTAAGATCGCGGGACGTATCAAGAGGTCAAAGGCTCGCGGATCAATCATCTTCATTTGACAAGGAGGTCCCGTAGAGTTCAAGATGGATAATATTGATCATTTGACAAGTATAGTCGCTTTCGTGTGAAGAATTCCACGCGACAGCACCAACACCAACCATATTAAGATTGGCATCGACTCAAGTTTACCTGGAAGAGAACCACCCGCACTATCAATGGGTCAACAAGATTGACAAAGTATACAGCACGGAATCGGAGTACCTCCTCCGTTAGTTAATGGTACGGGCGCGAGTGGAGATTGAGATCAAATCCTAAATAGAGCAAGTTATTTACCTTGATGGCGGGCGTTTCCGGATCTTCCAGTTACTCGAAATTTTACCGTGATTCCGGTGGAAAAGATGGCAAGATCAATAATCAAACTGGGTAGATGGAACGGGGCACACCCTTGCGTGAACTTAACGCAAGGCTTTTCGTTGTTCCGACAGACGTACACGTGGCAAACGAGGAAGCGTAGGTAGGGTAAAAGCAGAACTGTTATATTAATATAATTAAGTCTTTTATCCTCCGTCTCTCTGTTTGACTTAGCTTAACTATACTAATATAACTGGGTGTATGGCAACGTCTCGTCACCACTCATTGCGCGCGTCTTGCGGCGATTGGTGGGTTGATATCATCACGATATCAGCCAATGAACAGACTCTTTGGTCGATTCATCAATATCACCACTTTGGTGATATTGTTTAAAGAATATCCAACTTCATATTTTTTATTGTCACTTTCCTTAAAGTGACAATTTCATGTAACGGGCTGCCCCGTTACATCACCCCCCTTAACTGATAGTCACCGTGTGACTATCGAAAATATGGCGGCCACCCATTGGGCACCATTGGGACAGGGAGCACTTGTTGGGTCCGTTCCATTCACTTTCCACCCGACCTCGCATAGTTAACATGTCTATGCGAGGTGACTCAAGAACTACACAGCTCGGTGCTGTGCCAGCCTCTGCGTCATACGATTTGTCGTCTGTTTCTCCTTCTTAGACTGCAGCAACAGGTGCTGCCGGTGTACGCGGTATCACACCACATGCGCACGATGACCCTGACGTAGAGGTCATCTCCTCTGGTGAGTCAGACGTGTCTGACTCGGGCAATGCGCCTGAGGCGTCTCGCTCACCGGCGACGCCTCAGTATTCGCCAAGGCCACTGCCGAACGAAAGGACTCGTGATTTGCATCACAGTCTGTTCGGCAGTGATGACGATGGCGCGAGCCGTCGTCAATCTGGAAGCCGTGGTACCGACATAGATACCACTGTGAAGCGTGATGAGTTGAATCCGTGGCGTTTGACCGAACAGCTTATCAATAGCCTGTCTCACGCGACAGGCCAACACCATCGAATACCCTTATTCGATGCAACTGAGCTTCACGGCTTGAGTTCCAGCGCGAAGAACTTTCGCGCTGAAGAAGATTTTTATCTCGATGTCTTTCTTAGACATCGATGGTACAACAGCAACCAAAAGCGTGACAAAGCATCGCTTTTGGCTGCGTGGAACGAGTTCGTACAAAACGTAAAATATTTTGGACGAGAAGGGTGGCTCAAGAAACTTGAGGCGACACGCCTCAGGTTCGAAAGGCAAATGCCAATCGGTGCTAGGTACCGGTTGCATCGTTTATCGAGTGAGGCAGACATTCCTTGCCTCACATGGGGAGACCCTATGTGCTAGTTGTGTTGACAGCTCGCAACGTGCACAGAGGGAGGTGTACTCCCTAAGCTCGCCTTGGGAAGGGGCACACATCTCGGCTGAGATGCGTGACGCGATTGCAAACTTGCAATCCGTCTACAAGCGCCAAAAGCGCGTGTTTACCGATGGGCCACAGGACTCATCGGATGGGTCTCGTCATACTGGCGGACGAGACCTTCAACATCCATCAACAGCTGAGAGCGGGGCTCCCAGCTGTTTTAAGAGGGTGGATTCCCCCGCCACTGGACGAGGTAGCTCGTCCTTGATCCTGAATCGTCACAATGGTTCAAAATACGCTCTACTAGAAAGCGTTGATCACCGTGAGCATTTACCAAAGGATGTGGCGGAGGAGGAAAGACCTCCTCCAGATGATTCGGTTCACCATCTCGATCCTCACGAGATGGATCGCGCAATCGATGAATTGCGCGATGACTTAAATCACGAGCGCGACTGGCGCTACGCTTTGACTGATACCGTGCGGAAGAACCGCAAGGATCACGAGGCTGATCGGGCGAGGGATCGCGCCGATTATGCCACAGCGCAGCTTCAGGTCGAGCGGAATGTCCGCTCCCTTTTCGGCGAGCTGGCGACAGCTCGCGGGGAGATATCTCGGTTAAGTTCCGAGGTATCATATCTGCGCGACCCGACGGACCGTCTGGAGCGCGAACGCAATCACTTGATGGATGTTCTTGAACGTGGGGGCTATCTTCATCGAATGAAGAAGGCTCGTACTGACAGTACGACCTAAGCCTCCCCACGTAAAACGTAGGATGCGTGCGCATCCTACGTGGCAATTCGAGTGTGTATGCATTGCCCTTGCGATGCAACACTCGAAATGGCCCGATGTATTTCGGCAGTAGTTTAATACTGCCGACACTAGTGACTGCATGTCCAGGTAAGTTTACCGTAGACAGTAGTACTAGGTCGTTAACTTTAAATGAAAGAACATTTGCTCTTCCATTCTTGTCTGCGTTTCGTTTCTAAAGGTCCACCGCATTTGCGATGGAGTCCTGAACGAAACGGACTACCGCCTCTCGAGTCAGCAGGAAGTTCTCTGCTGACTCTTTGTTTTGTCTTTCAGTGCGCTTCGTGCGCACTGCTAAGAGATTGTTCTCTTCTTCAGCGAGGTTGTCTTCTTCCTCGCTGGAATAATCGTTGACGATGCTGAATATACCAGGATCTTCATCGTCATCCGAGACAATAATAGCGTCATCACTATTATTGAGGTGATTTTATTCATCGATGTCGACTTAATCGACATCGGCATCATACGTGACGACGTTAGCGTCGACACGTGATGAGCAAGAGCCAAAATGGTTTTTGCTCGAGCGAGTCCCCCCTTATCCAAGAGTCACACTCTATAAGGGCGGGTACACGTGGGTGGCGTAAGCCATTCACGTAAAACGGTGTGTGCTGTGTAGAGGCATGCACCGAATTATTGATGGCGAATTCCACCATTGGAAGGTATTCGCTCCAACTCGGAAACGAGTGGACATATCCTAGAAGGATCTCTTCGAGGACACGGTTCGCACGTTCCGTCTGAACATCTGTTTCGGGATGGTCAGAAGTGGACATCGTCAACCGTGTTCCGAGAGAACGGAACACGAATTGCCAAAATTCCGCCGTTAATCGAGGGTCAAGGTCGGATACGAGTTCAAGGGGTAACCCTAGAGTCTAAAGACCTTGTCGAGAAAGACACGAGCACAAGCTTGAGCCTTGATCGACTCGGGTACGGCAGCAAGATGGACCATCTTGCTGAACCGGTCAACAAACACAAGAATACCATTATTCTTGTGAGCGTCTTCGGGAAAACCAAAGACGAAGTCCATTGAAACGGACTGCCAGAACTCTGTCGGAACAGGCAGAGGTTGCAGTGGTGCAAGGGATGAATGACTAGGCTTCACTCGTTGACAAACCTCGCAAGCACGTATGTACTTGCGTACAAACTAATACTGGCGGGGCCAGTAAAAGTCACGACTTACCGTGAGGTAAGTCTTTTCTCTACCACGATGGCCGCTTGTTGGGGCATCGTGACACTCATACATGATGCGCAAACGCAAATCATGATGAGCGGATACGACGACACGAGGCGTGTCGTCGGCAACAGCTGTATAGTACATCAATCCGTTCCGTGTACTATACCGATCCGAGGAGGATCGGTACAAAGCCGGTAAATCCCTCATGGATTTACTGGATGGATTCACCAGATGATCCATCAATCGCAAACGATAATTATCTTCCGCGTATGCCTTTCGTACGTCGTCAAGTATCTTCTCGACGACGGTACACTGACTGACAGTGTCGCAACAGTGAGCTTATCCTCACTGTTGGATTGTGCGTCCGGCTCGAAATCGGGCCGGCGCGAAAGTGCATCAGCGACGACATTGAGTCGTCCCGGTTTATATTCGACGGATAAGTTATACTCCGCGAAGAAAGACAGCCACCTCGCCATTCTTTGCGAGAGGTGTGGGCTGTTTACGGCCTTGCGTAGTGACGCATGATCCGTATAGACAACAAACGGTCTATCTCCGAGGAGATAGACACGAAACTTGGCCAGTGCGTACTTCATGGCAAGGAGTTTCTTGTCATGCTCTTGGTAATTACGCTCAGCTGCCTGCAGCTGATGCGACTGGTAACAGATGACGCGGTCCACGCCACCAGTTTCAAATTGCATCAACGTACAGCCGATCGCAAAATCGCTGGCGTCACAGACCACATGAAATGGTCTGTCCTGATCTGCAATCCCCAAGATCGGCGACAGCATCAAGCTCTGCTTGATACCTTCAAAGGGACGCTGGCACTCAGCGTTCCATGACCACTTGACATTTTTCTTGAGTAAACAAGAAAGATGTACCGTCATTTCGGCGTAGTTGCGCGAGTACTTGTGCAAGTACGCCGCTAGTCCAAGGGACTTCCTCAGTCCCTTGACATCGACTGGCACTGTCCAGTCGGTGATTGCCTTGATCTTTTCGAGATCAGGGCGTACGCCATGGTCACCCACGATGCACCCAAGATGTGGTATTTCGCTAGCCGCGAAGATACACTTTTTGAGGTTGGCATACAACTTATGCTTGCGCATAAGTTGAGGGACCTGACGAACGTGAGTTCTGTGAACTTCAACGTCCGTCTTTCCGTCCATATCCCGACTATGGACGAACACATCGTCGAAGTAACTCGGTGCGAAGTCTCGCACCGATCTCAACAGATTTGTTACACATCTGTTGAATGTTGCAGGGGCATTACTCAGCCCCTGTGGCATCACTAGCCACTCCCACAGCATCCCGCTGGGGGTACTCACTGCTGTGAACGGGACGTCCCGTTCACGCATCAGGATCTGATAGAATCCATCCATCAGATCCATGGACGAAAAGATAGTACTCTTTGAAATACCAGCTATGAGTACGTCCTTCCTCGGAATCGGTGTCTGAGCCGGTACCGTTGAAGCATTCAACTTGTTGAATGCGTGCACTATCTGCCATCCTTCTTTGGCCTTTCGCACACAGAAGGTCGGAGAGCTGTGAGGGGATGTTGATTCCCTCACATGGCCCGCTGCTAAGCGATCGGCAAAGAACTTGTCGATCGCTATCACTTGTTCACGAGGCAGTGGCCACTGCTTCATGACACAGTATTTCGAGCCCGGTTTGAGCTCGATCTCGTGTCGAGTGCCTTTGTCCTTAGGCAATTCGCAAGGTACGGATTCAGGGAACACATCCCTGAATTCGATCAAATCCTTATACAAAGGATTTTCCTGAAGTGACTCCCAGGATTGAAACGCGTATCGCTCAATCCGAGTCTTCTCATCGAGGACACTTTCGTCCATTGATGAGCTGCTGAGAACCCGTTCGTTCTCAGCAAATACTGTGGCCGACCGAATATCGGCCACATACTCATCCTCTGTGACGAGTATGCAGATCTGCTTGACTTTGCCACTACGCAGATCACGCAAGAACCGTTTCGGTTCTAGCGTTGGCAACTGAGTTATCTCCGAAGTTGACTTCGGAGGCACAATCAGATCAAGCGTATAGGCACCTACGCTTGATCCGTCATTAACCAAGACGCTCAACGTCTTGGTTTCTTCCTGGGAACTTGCTTCCACAGGTTGCTGAGGGTCTGATCCCTCAGCAAGTGAATCTTGAGGGATTCTTTCCTCAAGAACGTGGGGACTTATTCCCTCTACGTCTTCCGACTGTGGCTGTGCAACCACAGTCAGGAACCGATCCTCTACGGTCGACTCTCCAGTCGCCCTAGGATTTTCATGTTGCCCTTTGGGAGCAACAGGTTTCTTTCTTCTAAGATGCTGCCCGCTAGGCATTCATCCATGTTCCGGTCCACTCGACTTATTCGAGTGGTGGACCTTCGGCGCAGCCTGTACTTCTGTACAGCCGCCGGGAGCTTGTTCCACAGTGTATTGATCAACTACACTGTGATCTTGTGCAGTCGTGCTAACGACCGTACCGCAAGTGAGGCCATCGCACTCACTCGCAGAACATCCACACGCTTGTGGACGCTCCAAGATGTTCATCAGATGGCCATCTGATGAACAAGCGGCAGGCATCTTCACGGATCGATGCTGCCAGCTCACCCTTGGCTTGTACTTTCTGAGCCAAGGTAATCCCAGGATGACATCAAATTTGTCATACAGATCCAGTACGATGAAGTCATCATCGTACTGTTCGCCCTCTAACGTGTAGTGGATTCCTACTACACGTTTCTCAACGGTTAATGATGCGCCTGTTGCAAGGCGCACCGTCATCCTTGTGAGGGGGAATGTCGCGCTCAACGAACTTGAGCCCACGACCCTCTAGTGACTGGCGACGAACAAAGTTGTTCGACGCCCCACAGTCTACTGGGGCACGAAGCGACAAATCATTTTTCGCTTCCAACTTCAAGGTGATGAGCGAAACGTCATCACCAGGTGCATAGACACACAATGATTGTGTATCTGGAGCAACTTTCGTCAAGAGAGTTGCTAATATTCTCGATGTTGCTGAATCAGTAGGGCGCTCCGCTCCTACTGACCCCGACCATTTTTTGATGGTCCGTCTTGCTGTTGCGGTTTCGCAACAGCGCTGGACCCACGCCCATTGCCCTTTCTGGCAAATGGTCGTCCATTTCGCTCAGTACTGTTTGGTACTGGGCGTGTTGCACTACACTCGTATGCGTAGTGCCCTAACTTCTGACAGCGATTGCACTTCTGCAATCGCTTGTTGTTTGAAGAGCGAGGTCTTTCGCTCTCAACATAGCAGAGGTCCATTGGTTCTGGACCTCCGATCTCTTGTCGTCTCGGTGGACGATAAGAGTTTGAGCTAGCATGAGCCTGTCTCATGCTAAAGTCTTCCTGTTCCGCGGCTGATATCGCATCTTCCAGCGTATTTAGCTCAAGGCGGAACAGGTGGCTCCTGGCGTGCCCCTCTGAGAGCCCTTGCATGAACACCGTAATCAACGTGTGTTCATGTACTGGGTTAGCAGTTATACTACTCGCAAGGAGTCGTATATGTTGTGCGAAAGCGTGCACATCACGCTTACCCTGCTTGAGTTTCAGTAGCTCTGAACGAGCTCTGAACTCAGCGCGTGGCGGCTCGAACATTTGTCTGAGCGGGGACTTGAAGTCATTTAGCGACCTAAACACAGTTGGGTCGCTACTCTCGAGCCTCAGGGACCAAGTTTTGGCACGTCCTGCCAAGTGGTTTTGAGCAAATGTGAGTTTCATTTTCTCATCTTCGACGCGACGAGCCCTTAAGGATCTGTCGAGTTCGACAAACCACAGTAACAGGGAGTCTTCCGGGACTCCACTGTACTTGGAGATGTCAATTGTCATGACCTCGGGACGGCGCATGCGCCGTCCTGCCCACAGCAGCATGGAATTGCTGCTGTCTCAACAGCTTCGTCTGTTAAGCACCGAGTTCTCTCAACTGCTCGGCCTGTTGAGAGCCTTGCTGGTGAAGTAAGGCTACTTTCTCCCTTTCGGCGACAAGTTAATTTTGAATGAACTTGGCTATAGCGGCATGCTGTTGGTCTCTGTCTAGAGACTCCAACATGGCGCCAATGGCGAACTCGCCTACGGTAGAACTCATTCGTTCTACCGCACCCCATTCGATGTCACTCAAATGAATAAACCCTTCACGCGTGGCGTGACAGGTCTCTTCATCATCCAACATGTTCATACTGGATGTTGTGGTCTTTGGAAGGACTACAAAGTGCTACCAGGTGTAACGGGGCACACCCTTGCGTAACTTAACGCAAGGGGTTTCGGTGCCCCGACAGGCGTACACGTGGCAAGCGAGGAAGCGTAGGTAGGGTAAAAGCAGAACTGTTTTTTAATATAAATAAGTCTTTTATCCTCTGTCTCTCTGTTTGACTTAGTTTAACTATACTAATATAACTGGGTGTATGGCGACGTCTCGTCACCACTCATTGCGCGCGTCTTGCGGCGATTGGTGGGATGATATCATCACGATATCAGCTGATGAACAGACGCTTTGGTCGATTCATCAATATCACCACTTTGGTGATATTGTTTAAAGAATATCCAACTTCATATTCTTTATTGTCACTTTCCTTAAAGTAACAATTTCATGTAACGGGCTGCCCCGTTACATCCTCCGGCACGTTGGCGATGCAGATCTCGAGGAAGTATTTGAACATGAACATGCCGTTGATGAAGATTGTGAACATCCACACGCGGGTGGGCATTTCCAGATGATTGAAGAAGTCGCCTGTGAAAATGATAACTGCATCATCGGTACACACGGAGATCGCTTCAAACGCTTGCAGCACCTGGTACAAGTATCCCATGCTGCGCACCTTACACGGGTGTGGACGACGCGACTCGAAAATGAGATGGCATGCGTCCAAGCGGATGTCAAAGTAGTTGTTCACATAGGACAGCATAGGCGCAAACGGAAAAGCCACGACAAACATTGTCGTAAAGCCAAACTGGAGCGCCATCTCCGTGTAGTCGTCAAAGGTACCGTGCCAGTCGTACTGCGCCATAAAGAGTTCGCGTACAGCATTGGACTGCTTGTAGTCATTCAAGTGACCCAGTAACTGGTACCTGCTGAAGTATACAAACAGGCGAGGAACAGCCACTTCGGCAATGTTGCCCACAAACAGTCGCGAGCATAACACGATCGCGAGCATGTACACGAGCTCTTGCATGCAGCTCACATCGCAACCTTCGCACCCTTCTTTCAGGAACGCCACGTAAAACAGACCCTCGTAGTTGTTTACAAACTGAAAGATGACAGTCTTGATAATGAGACTGTTCTCGTACTCCATATCCGTGCGGTGGTTTTCCTAATCCACAAGCACAATCGAAACGTAGTTGTAGATCTTTGTCATGATGGTGATCTGGACAACGTTGGCGAGCGACGACACGATGGAGCCGTACTTGTAATTATCCAGCACGAGCTTGTCCGAGTCCTCGCCCTTGGTCAGGTCGTACGTTAGCATGAAAATCGAGAGCACGATGACGAAAACGACCAGTTCAGCGGAGCTACACAGCTCCTTAAGTCAGAGGAAGACTTTACGCTCGCACGAGCAACTTTGGTTCACAGAACCCGACTCAGAGAGTCAATAGCTCAGAGAGCTAACGGTCCCCGTTCCAGAGGGACCAAACGATTCAAACGAATCACAGCACAGAGTGCTCGAGGACAAGCTACCTTTACAGGCATTGCTTTTGTCCTCCCGATCAAAGACGCCTCGTAAGGCACGTGTCTTTCAGTGATCAAAAGGGAAGGTGAATTTTTATTTCTTTATTAAACCTAAAAGAAGACCATAGAACAACGTACTTAACCTAGTCACTAAGGTTCAAAGTACAACCTCTCTAAAGATCTCGTAATCAATTGATGACAGAAATAAGTCTTCAACAATTGATACACTCACTGTGTTCTAAAATTACTTATAGGTTACCCCCTTTCTTGTGTGCACCACACCTATCGTCGACTACAGGCCGACGTGTAACCCCGTTACACCCTCCCCCACCAGACTGACATTACCACAAAACGTCAATCGGTTTTTTTTCCTCGGAGAGGTCGGTTTGTGTGCGCTTAACCTCACGGTGGCAAAACACGAAACACCATGGCATCGCCACCCAACGAGTCTCGGACTCTTTCCTCCTACCTCGGTCTTAATGAGGATGTGGACTATGGTACTGATACCAGTGTCCATGGAGATGAAGGGATATCGTCCCACTCCGCTGTATCTGAGGCTCGACCTCTAACAGCACCGAATCCGTTCGTTGAACGTGGTGATACCAATGCGCCAGGGGCGCAGCATCATACAACAGATGCAGATGAGAACATCATCACAAACCCGCTCGACGAGCAATAGGAGTTGACCCTCCAGCGTGAGTAGCGTGCTCTACGTCGCACTCATACCCAGACGGTTATTCAAGACCGGAGTGGTTACGTGTTTGCAACAACTGACGTGGAGCAACGCCTCCGTCAAGCGGAAGGCCGTAGTCTTTCAACATGGGCAATTGCACCAGAGGCTACGTCGCCGGAAGACATTGTATTCCGTAAGGTTCTACATGAGAGGTATCTCGAACCATTCTTTACCACGCAAGGTCAGTACCTTGCACACCTTGGAAAGTCTCTCTCATGGTGTTTCGGTTCGACCGATAAAGGGCGTGCCCATCTTGTTGTTTGCTGGCGAACTGCCCGAGGAGGAGGACAATCAGTTCATTCGTTGGGTGTATCTCAAGCGACACCTTAGCAGTGTGCCAGCGCTGCGGGCCAGCGCCGATGTGGCCGACGTTAAATTGGAACGAAAGCTCCGGTTCGAGTATGCCAAACTCAAGGCCAGGGGCCAGTTGCGTACACGTACGCGTTATGATCCGGCTACAATGGCAATCACGGGTCACGACCCTAAGGTGCGGAGCAACACGCTACCTCCCACCACTATTGGTGAGAAGCTTTCTCCATCGCAAGGCGACCCTGGTCACGATGTTCAAAAACATCCACGGCGTAAGGGCAGTCCTACCGAAGGAGTATCTCATACTCCCACGAGTTCTCCGACTCCGGGTACCCTCGCCACTTCACTATATACTGGTATTGGCCACTACGACGACGTCGCTGAAGGATTTTCTCCACATGGAATTGGTGGTTCCCTTGCTCATCGAGCAGCGTCGGTGGTGGTCGGGGTACCGAAGGAGGAGCATGAGAAGGTGCTCCGTGCGCTGAGTGGTCTCAAAGAGACATCGGGTAAGACCCAGAGTGCGCTCGACGCGATGCAAGCCCGTGTTCAAGCGTTGAAGTTGGCCTTAGCTTATGTGGATGGTCAGCTTGACCTCCTGGTTCGGATGCAACAGCCGACAGCAAGGACCTATTACCGGCGCAAGCGCCTCTGAGTTCACATGGGACGGGTCCCGATACGGCTTAAGAAATCCAACGTAGAACACTGGGTGCGTGCCCAGTTTGCGCGGAAGGTTGAGCGTGTACGCCAATCCCTTCTTAGCAATGACCGTGAATGGCCCAATGAAGCGCGGACGCAACTTTGTTTTGAAGACAGCAGAGACTACATTTGTAGGTAGGTTTTTAGCATTGAGTAGAACTTGGTCTCCGACCTTATAACTTTCAACACAACCTCTGCCTTTAACATCAGCTTGTTCCTTTATTTTATCTTGGCTATCAGCCAGTGCATCACGTACGTGTCGTAACACATTCAAGCGCGTTGCGAGAAACTCGCTTACCTGTTTGTGAACAGTAGCAGGGCTAATATCTGCAAGTCGATCGGCCATATCTCCCCCACTAAGCCCTGAACCACGCGGTGGTAGCGTTAACGTAACGCGAGGGTGTGTGAGACCGTTCACGTAGAACGGAGTAAAGCCTGTAGAGGCGTGAACAGCGTTATTTAACGCAAACTCAACAACAGGGAGCATCGAACTCCAACGTTTTTAAGTATTAGCGCAAACACTGCGTAATATATCACCGATAACGCGATTGACTCGCTCGGTTTGAACATCGGTCTGCGGATGATCCGCTGTGGACATGTCCAAACGTGTGCCTAGCACCTTGAAGATGGACTTCCAAAACTGCCCAGTGAAGCAAGGATCTCGGTCAGAGACAATTTCCACAGGCAAGCCGTGTTGTCGAAACACTCGATCGATAAACAGCGTAGCTATACCTTCACCATCAATGATATCCCGCACCGCCGCTAAATAGGCTATATTGCTCAAAAGGTCAACAAAGACCACAATACCCGTATTGCCTTGCACATCTTTCGGCAGACCGAACATGAAATCCATGCTGATGGACTCCTAGCACCCAGAGGGTAAAGGGAGACTAGCGAGCGGCGCAGCCGCATGAGCTGAGGGTTTTACCCGTTGACACGTTTCGCATGTACGCACGTATGTGCTTACCCATTTGTAAAGTTTTGACCACCAATAACATTGCCTCACGGAGCTATATGTCTTATCTCGACCGAGATGACCGCTCACCGCAGTATCATGCGCCTGATAGAGGATGCGATACTTCAATTCCTCATCATGCGGGACAACGATACGGGGAGTATCCTTCATATCTGTGCTATAGCACAACAGGCCTTGATCGATGGAGTATCGATGTAGCCTCGCACGCAAACGTGCCGACAATTGAATGTCTGAGTCGGTATACTCCTCGCTCTCTAGAGCACGTAGCAAAGCTACACAATGTTCATCTTTGGCATATGCCAAACGAATGAGGTCTGTGACCGATGATGACAGAGTCGTAACATGAGCAAGCTCATAATCAGGTCTACGTGACAACGCATCAGCCAAAGCATTATGCTTGCCCGGCCTATACTTCACCTCGAAGTTATATTCCGCAAAGAATGAGAGCCAACGGGCCATTTGCTGAGAGAGATGTGGTGACTGGGTCGCAGTGCGTAATGACGCATGATCTGTATAGATCACAAAAGTCTTGGAGCCAAGCAGATGAACTCTGAATTTGACTAAAGCATACTTCATTGCAAGTAGCTCTTAGTCATGAACTGGATAATTCTTATCAGCTGCTTTTAGCTGTCGGGACTCAAACGCAATGACGCGTTCCCATCCATTATCATCTGTTTGTAACAGAGCACTGCCTATGGCAAAGTCAGATGCGTCACAGACGACACTGAAAGGCCGATCAGGATCGGGCAAATCCAAGATTGGTGCATGAAGAAGACTCTCTCTAACCGCTGTAAAGGCTTCATGCTCGGTGTTAGTCCAACACCGCTCCGTATCCTTTTTAAGGAGATCGGATAATGGCCGAGCCATGTCTGCGTAGTTCGCACTATACTTGCGTAAGTAATTGGCAAGACCAAGCCACTTACATAATTCCTTTTGGTTCTTAGGAACCGGCCAATCGACTATGGCTTTTATCTTAGCAGGAACCGCTCTAAGACCACGCTTCCCAATGAAGCACCCTAAAAAGGGAATCTCTTGTGCACCAAAGATGTACTTAGAGGCGTTGGCATACAACTTGTTCGTGCGCGAGCACTCGATCACTGCTCGTAAATGGTCGATGTGATTGTCCACATCAGACCGGCCGTTCTTAGCACGACTATGAACAAAGATGTCATCAAAGTAGATCTGTGCATAACCTCGGTGAGGACGAAACAGTTGTGTCACAAGACGATTGAACGTAGCTGGGGCGTTTGACAAGCCCTGTGGCATAACTAGCCACTCCCAGAGCATACCGCTTGGGGTACTAACCGCTATTAGCGGAATATCCATCTCACGCATGAGTAATTGGTAATAACCATCGACTAAGTCGAGTGCACTGTACATTGTACATCTCACTATATTGTTCTAAAGAACATCTTTCCTAGGGATTGGTGTCTGAGCCGGGATCGTGGCAGCATTAGGCTTATTGTAAGCATGAACAATGCGCCACTTTCCATTGGGCTTTCAAACACAAAATGTAGGCGTGGTATGAGGAGATTTGCTCTCACGAACCATGCCCGCTGCGTGCTTTGCACGAAAGAAGTAGACTATGACGTCACACTGCTATTTTGGTAAAGGCCACTGCCGTGTTACGCAGTATTTAGTTTCAGGAACTAGGTCAATTTCGTGACGCACACCCCTGTTAGGAGGTAAGAGAGACGGCGGGTCGTGACACACCACGTCTTGAAATTCCTTTACCAAAGGATAAAACGGATCCAGCGGATCTTTAAGGATCGCAGATCAACTACGCGCAATTAATGATTCCTTTGTGTCCTCGAGGACAGATTCGTCCAATAACGAGGAAGGACTCAACTCTGCATCGGGTCGAATGACCACTAAATCGGATATTTCTCCGGACTGTAAGGCTTGGCTAAAGTCGCCATCAGACATTTCGTCCAATTTGAAGAGAGCGTCCACAGACGGAAGAGCTGCGAGACGGATGTTACCATCAACATGATCAGTTACTCCATTAACAAGTGTGTATAGTGTATTGTTGATTTAATAACTATGGGACGTATCTGACGTGGGGCGCTCATCAGCTGCCACCGGGCGTCGGGACTGACGGATCGTAGACCCATTACGCTTATCAAAAGTTGGGACAGTAGGGTCCCTGTAGTTGCTAGATGTCTTAGCACGCTCTATACGAGAGCTCATGTCTTAAGCGACATCTGGTGGAGAGTTGTGTAACTCGAACTCTTCACCCATTGGATAAACACATACCACTTCACTTGCATTAAGTGGGCATTGCCCTGAATGCTCGGGCTGTTTGCCAACAAAGTCATTACCGACATTCAGTGAGGTGCCATCACGGCCGCCCTCACTCTGTGTAATTTCACGTGCCACCCCACTCACATCAGAAGAAGTACATTCTTGATGTCTTGGCCCTTGGCCAATCATGCTAATAGCATGCAGTGACTCATTATCACAACGAGTATCACTCAACGGAGTACATCTCTCTTCAAACACATTAGAAGAGCTCCGCTCATCATTCATGTCATAGACATTCGAGATAGTTAGCCCCGGCATCCAAATGTCCAGCACATTGACATCTTCCGCCAATGACTCGCGCCAAAAGTGCGTTTGTTGCCTAGCAAAGGTGGATTCATGACTCTCCAAAGCTTCGCTAGGAACATTGCGCGTGGCGCATAAGGTCTTAGACCTCCAATCGATCCATGGTTCATGACGTTCAAGCCATGCCACGCCTAGGATAAGATCGTATCTCGAATCCAAGTCAAGGACGAGACAGCGTTCTGTGCTATCAAAGTCCAAAAACTTCACTTCAAGTTCAACGGAACTTTAGGCACAGTAACGCGACTACCCATCGCTAACCGAACAGTGATGAAATCACCGTCGTTCGCTCTGCGCGCCTCAGCGTATTGCTGACTCCTCTTAAGGGAACGACGTCTAGCATAATTGCATGACGTCCCAGAATCGATTAAGATCGACCAATGCTTCTCAAAGCCTTTAACTATCGCCTCGGCGACTAACAAGCCAGGCTTGTATCCATACTCTGTGCTTCCTGGCACGGAGCTCTGTGGGGCTAAGCCCTGTGTTGCTCTACCTCGTAGAGAAGTGACAGAACTCAGTCCTACCCCATTACGGTGCCCCGCGCCTACTGGGCGTCGACGTTTTCCCGTGCCATACCAAGTTTCTGGTTGAGGCTGGGGTTTCGACCCGTAGGAGTCGGTCGTTGCTTACGCAAAGGACAAGTGGGACGCAAATGTTTAGTGATTCCGCACATGTAACAGCGTCTCACCTCCTGTCGTTGCTCGGCAACATGAAGCTCAGCTTCACCTTCATCTTCAGCATTGCTGAGATCCATCGGTTCGGGCTTACAGTAAGCCGAGGTGCTTGCAGAGGTTGCTTTCGCAAAGCTTGGGTTGTATCCATTCCAACCAAGTCTGGCTGACTTAAAGTTATGCTCAGCATTCTGAGCGATTCCCACAGCCTCCTCAAAAGTCGAGGGATGAACTCGAAAGACCTCGGTCCTGGTAACGCCAGTGCGAAGACCTTCCATGAAGAATGTCACGTAGACGGCCTTAGGGAGAGGGTCGGACTGCATGGCAGCCATCCGAGTTCTCAACTCTTGGACATTGTCCGTTAACTAGTTCTTATCCTGAAGGGTGGACAAGAAGCGTGAGCGCACGCGATAAACCTGGTTAGGCGGCGAGAAAACTCGCAACAGGTCTAGCTTGAGCAAATCCCATGTGGGAAACGCCAAGTCGACCGACGTGCCGCACGTCAAAGCCCATTCTCTAGCTCTTCCATCGAACTTTGAGATGGCCAGCGAGACTCGCTGATGCTCGATTGAGATCAAGCCAGATCTCATGGCCATCTCAATCTCACGGGTCCAGAGGATGAGGATTTCACCCTCCTTTCCATAGAAATGCTTGACGTCCACCTTAAGGGGACGAGGCTTAGCCTCTTCGTCTGGCATAGCCACAAAGCGTGTGGACATAGCCGACGCTACCTGGTTCTGAACCTGCCCTAAACGGGCCGTTTCATACTGCATAAAGGTCGTGACACGCGCATTGAGCACGTCGGGACCTTGTGCAGCAAGAAACTCAACATATTCTGGGCCAACGGCCGCGGTTAGCTTATCTAGCGCACCCTTTAGGCCTCATTGAGGGGTGTGGATTGCTCCATCCTCGGAGATGGTCAGTCGTAACGACTCAGGCGTAGATTGACTACAAGTGCTACCAAGTATAGCGGAGCTACACAGCTCCTTACGTCAGAGGAAGACTTAACGCTCTCACGAGCAACTTTGGCTCACAGAACCCGACTCAGAGAGTCAATAGCTCAGAGAGCTAACGGTCCCCGTTCCAGAGGGACCAAACGATTCAAACGAATCACAGCACAGAGTGCTCGAGGACAAGCTACCTTTACAGGCATTGCTTTTGTCCTCCCGATCAAAGACGCCTCGTAAGGCACGTGTCTTTCAGTGATCAAAAGGGAAGGTGAATTTTTATTTCTTTATTAAACCTAAAAGAAGACCATAGAACAACGTACTTAACCTAGTCACTAAGGTTCAAAGTAAAACCTCTCTAAAGATCTCGTAATCAATTGATGACAGAAATAAGTCTTCAACAATTGATACACTCACTGTGTTCTAAAATTACTTATAGGGTACCCCCTTTCTTGTGTGCACCACACCTATCGTCGACTACCAGTCGACGTGTAACCCCGTTACAACAGGATGAGGAAAGAGATGACCACCCAACTGTAGACCACTCGCTTGAGCTTCTCACGAGGGGAATGTATAGCGTGGGCTTTCCATTGATGGGCGAGGGGATGCGCTCGCCGTAGAACTGCGGGCGAAGATTCTCCGTCTCTGAAAAGTGTGCTGTGCCCCAGCGTAGAGTCTCTAGCGAGCTAAGCCGCTTCCAGTTCTCGAGGTAGACGGTCATCCAGATTGTCATGAACGCTCCGAAAAGCGGCGAGATGTAGGCAAACACGGTGGTGTAGTTGTCATGTGGGATGCAGTAGCTCACGGTACCCGTGAGAATTCCGATCAGCATCGGATACAGGAGCCGCTTGGTAAATTGTCCGACGTAGAGAGAGTAGAGCGCGACTGTAACGGGGCACTGTTGATTACGTACTGGTTGACCAGTACGGAGTATACTTCCACTGACGAAAGTGGTCGACAGTGCCCTACTAGGTGTTGAAGGAACAGACAGGAAGGAAAGGAGACTAAGTAGTCAGACTAGTCTCTGGTAAAAGTAAATCTGTATTTATATAATTAGGTCCTATAACTCTTTGAATATCTGTTGTCCTATCTTAATTATATCGAATAACTAAATGTATGATGACGTCTGATCACCACCCATTGCGCGTGTCTAGCTGCAATTGGTAAATTGACATCATCACGATATCAACCAATGAGTAGACCCTTCGGTCACCTCAACAATATCACCACGTCTGTGATATTGTAAAAAGAATATTCAACGTAATATTTTTTATTGCCATTTGAGCCTTTATGACAATATCATGTAAATGGCTACCCCGTTACAGCGACCTTGACGCCAAAGTACTGGCAGATACGGTCAAACGGTTGGTTCATCGGTGACGTGCTCCACACGATCTAGCGCTCCTTCAGATTCATCTTCTCTTGCTCTACGTGCAACGGCTACGTCTAGACAATGATCTGCTCGTAGATAAGCCAGTCAATGTCCTGTCCCGCCCCTGTCTGGTGGTTGCTTATAATGTGCTCAATGAGGCCTCCCGTTGAACAGAGAGTGACCCGTGTCTCTGCAAGCTTTGCCACTGTATTATTTGGACGGGCGGAACATCAGTTCTCATTCCCTCTCCCCTACTGCGATAGGACGCAGTAGACCTTACTGTTAAGATTCAAGATCGCGAGACGGCTTAAGTGGTCAGAAGGCTCGCGAATCAAGCATCACTATTGAACAAAGGCAACTCTGGGATAGCGACCAAGTATGCACGCGATCGAGTGAAAAGTTTCCAATCGATCCACCCTGCGAGTGACCGGGTACGGAATTTCCACCTGATCAACACCTATCCCCAAAACGGTCAAGTTCAGCTTCAGCTCAAGCGCACCAAAAAACAAGCAACCCGCCCCACCGACGAATACACAAGGTGTGCAAGAAGAAACAGACGATGGAATAGGGGTATCTCCTCCATTTGTCGGTCTTCTAGGCGCCAGTGGAGAGTCGGGATCACAAGGAAGTTTTGATCACCACTCCACCCCAATTCCATCATGTTCATGAACTGAATCGCCGGTGGCTTTTTCGCTTTTGCCTACTCACCGTTCTGTCCAAAAAATTTTCGCAATGGATCCTCGCCTTTTGGTCCTAGCGACAGCAGTTGGTTCTCGACCGAATCGTCAGATTCCTCTTCTGACTCCGCTGAAACATGACGGGACGATCCCGTGTGTTCTCCCCTTTAGGAGTCGTTTATCGGTGTGAGAACTTGATCCATCGTAAACCACGACGCATTCTGTCTATCCGTGATGCCGATCGGCGAGGTCGGGTTGTCTTCGAAGTTGCGTACGTCTGTGAGCGAGCTCATCGTCTTAAAGAGCGACTGTCCTGCGGCAATAAATCGGTCGTGGTTGCACTCTAGTAGCGTTTGGGCATTGAACGTTCCAGCAATGAACCCCGCCCTCCGTTAGTAGGTTAATTACACGTCGGAGTACCTCCAACATGTTGGGAGTTGGTTTGGGCGCTGATATCGGTCTGCACAGCGATTCAATCAGCTTTGGCTTGATCGCCTTTAGCACAGGGTCACTTGACAACAGCTTCTTCAGATTCTTCGAATGGTACTCCCGGCTGGTTTTGTCGAATCGCCAATCTTCAAATTTTACTCGCTATCCACTGACTTAGAGTCTATATCCATCTCTTCCTTCTTGAATTTTCATTTGGCTTGCTTTTTTATGTAAACGTTTCGATCTTGTTTCACCGCGGCCAGATTCTTCAAGTCGTCCAAACTACTAGCTTCTTTCTTCATCCTGTCTGATGGTTCCTCCGATCAAATAAAAGTCCTATGTGAATTCCCCAATGATTTCCATCTTGCAGATCGTGCTTTTCAGCGCAAATCGCGGTAGGCCCTGAAGCGACCTCAGGAGAGGGTCATATTTTTTCTTTTAGATCGTGCATCCGATCTGCCTCTTTTTTGTTATTGTCAAAGCCTCTCCCAAAGCTTTTACGATTTGGAAATCCTTCATTTAAACGCGTCTGCAAAAGTCCATCTTTCGTTGGCGCTCCTATCCCAGGTTCAGTCTTGGTCTTGACTTCTTCTCTCAGGGACTCACGAAGAAATCACTGGTTCGAATCGGGGCACGCGCACCATTGTGGTGTAGTAGTGATCACAAATATCTTGTGATCCCGACTCTCCACTAGACCCCAGACAAAACGCCCAACGGAAAGGGTGCCCCTATTCCATCGTCTGTTTCTTCTTGCTCACCATGTGTACCCGTCGGTGGGGCGGGTTGCTTGCTTTTATGGTGCGCTTGAGCTGAAGCTGAACTTGACCGTTTTGGGGATAGGTGTTGATCGGGTGGAAATTCCGTACCCGGTCACTCGCAGGGTGGATCGATTGGAAACTTTTCACTCGATCGCGTGCATACTTGGTCGCTATCCCAGAGTTGCCTTTGTTCAATAGTGATGCTTGATTCGCGAGCCTTCTGACCACTTAAGCCGTCTCGCGATCTTGAATCTTAACAGTAAGGTCTACTGCGTCCTATCGCAGTAGGGGAGAGGGAATGAGAACTGATGTTCCGCCCGTCCAAATAATACAGTGGCAAAGCTTGTAGAGACACGGGTCACTTTCTGTTCAACGGGAGGCCAAAGTTCCTGCCCGGGAGAATTCGACGCGTGTCTTTCGTAGCGAATTCAATTCTGTTTAATGTCAACCAACCAAATCAAAATTTTAAGTCTATGCCTATCTGTTCGATGTTCTCTGTTGCGTATTGCCTGTCTGTGTGACTCACTTCTTGCATCATGTGGCCTACAACAGACACTACGTAATGAATTGCGGGACAGTGGACAGAGTTGTCGTGAATCGAAGTATAGTGGAGGGCGGGGTAGTGGATCGTGGTATGTGATGCACACCATTTATGGGATCGACAACAATTATGCGTCCAAGCGAATGATGTGTCCACACCAACCAGAGGTACATACCCAGGATGGATTGTGGTCAATCGTTTGCGTCTTTGATCGGGCATACACAGTCGGATCCTTATCACCTCTGAGCCCTTGATCGCGTGTCACGATCGGTCAATTATCGATCCTTGACTATACTCCTTCTCGCTCGTTAAATAAATTTATCCGCATAACTTCAACAGTCGTTTACTCACTCAGTCGTTTGATACCATCATTCGTACCAACGGCCCATCTCCAAGCGTGCTGCACAAATCAAATCAATTTCACACTTAATGCGGTTCGAACGATCCTCACTATCATTATTCTTCACCTGCGCTTCTCCACAAGATAGATTTCTCGAGATCGGATCCGAATCGCGAGCCACCCACTCAAGCCAGTATTCTTCTTATTAGATTCTTTCTCGGACTTATCTGACTTCTGCCATCTATGGAATCCCGCATCCCAACGCCACGGTTCAATATCGTGACCACTTTACCACAATCGTCCCCTGCACCGTTAGTCGACAAAAGGTGTCGACCTAGCTGTGCATCCTCTTGTATCTTGACAGCTATTGACTTTCAGACATCTTCAGAACAGCACCCTGGCTGGTCATGCCGAATCAGATCAATACTCACGTTTTACATTAGTGTGTAGACGCCATAGGTGCTCTTGTTGATCGTCGATCGTCATTGTTGAGCGGGCCTTGCAACCCCCATTCTTCAGTTAGTATCGCGTCTGGTTGATTGCTGGACCGGTCTTATACCCTACAATTCTCTACTGTGATCCCGTCTGGATAATTGGTGGACTGTAATTGAACACGACCAGCCTCATTAGAATCGTTGTCCTTGATGGAATATAACTAGCCAACTGTTTTCTTAAATCGGTGTACGCTTGACCGTTTTCCTCATTAGTTCCGGTCAAATACATAACCGCCAGTGACTTCACCTTCTCCTTCCTTTTAAAATGTCGTCAGTTGTCATCGCCGCAAATCTTTTGGTCTTTTTTCTGGATCATCTTTGTTCCTTACAATTCTCGACCGTGATCGCGTCTGGCTGATAGGTGGACCGTCTATGAACCAGATCAGCTACCTCCTGATCGGAATCCTCGAATGTAATGGTCTCTACGTCACCGTTCACTTCATTTGATCTCTCACGAGCTCAAAAGTTGTCAATTATATCTCTTTCAGTATTGATCAACAAGGCTACCCCCACTAATCGAATATCTTCCATCGTCATGTGATCTCGATTAAATCGCGACAATCTCGCCCCCAATTTTAATGAACTTTTCGCCACTTCCTTCTTTGGGCAGGTTATAATTCTCGTGGGCTCTTTTAAAGTCGTATGTTCCGTCAGCGTCCCTGCAGACTTTTAGCTCCCTCTTCTTTGTCTTTTGTTTTTCTGAAAATGTGCATCATTTCTTTTCTTTCTCTAGCTTTTCAGCCGCGACCGGATCTCCGCAATCTACGGTCGTCACTCACAGATATTTAATCCATCCACCTTCTCATACAACCTCTTTGTACAACAAATTCTAGTCGACAGGTTAGCTATTTTTCCACCGCTTTTTTGTGTGATTGCATCTCTTCGAAACGATTCTTGCTGACCCTGTCACGATCGAACTCTTGCAGCAAGGCTCCACAGTTTAAGTGGTCCTCGTCTACACATGTCGGGTCACCAGGTCTCTTCCATAGCACCAAATACTGGCGTTAAATTCATTTAAAACGGGTCTTCCTGCCGGATCGCACATCCATTATCTTCTCGACTTCAAATTCATCTTTATCTAATGTGCGCACCTGTGGTGGAGTGGTAATCGCTCTTTTGAGTAGTCGTTCCCAACTCTCCACTGACGCCCGGAAGACCGACTAGCGGAGAGGGTGCTCCAATTCCATGTTCTTGATAGCCTTCCTCACCTCGTGTGCCCATCGGTGGAGCGGGTTGCACTCTTGCAAGTAGATTCGTGTCAATGGAAAACTTGTCCGTGTTTGCGATGGGGTCGAGGTTCGATCACGGTGTGGAAATCTTCACACCCCGACCGGGGTTGGTGTGATCACGTGGAATTCGTCACGTGATCACTTGTATGCATGTGGGGTGCTCGATATGAGTCACCCTGATCTGTAACAGATCGCCTTGTCCAAATGTAAACCTTGATTCGCGAGCCTTCTGATCACTTGAGCCGTCTCACGATCTTGGGTCCTCAACCACAAAGGGTTTCCTGCGTTCGGTCGCAGTTGAGGTGTTGTTTGAGATATCTTGATCCCTGGCCAAACAATCGAGGGATATCACTTAATTAAAGTATGTAAACCTAAACTTGACGTCGGATGGCCAATGATCCACCTAGAGGAGAAGTTGACACGTGTACTTTAAAGCAAATTGAACTCTGTTTAATGTTAGCCGATCAAATTCAACAATCCTATACCTATCTTCATGTCTTGTATATTGTTTACCACATGTTGCTCTCTCTAGACGGTAGCGATCATGTACTTGCATCGCCCACACCTAATATGATTGTCTGATCGCGATCACATACCTGGTCACTGATCACGATCTCGATCGCTTCCTGATCGTGATCGCTTCCTGATCGTGATCGCCTTGCCGATCGCGGATCACATGGTGTGCTCCACACCAACTCGATCGCGATCACATACCTGATCACTGATCACGATCTCGATCGCTTCCTGATCGTGATCGCCTTGCTGATCGCGGATCACATGGTGTGCTCCACACCAACTTGATCGCGATCACATACCTGATCACTGATCACGATCTCGATCGCTTCCTGATCGTGATCGCCTTGCTGATCGCGGATCACATGGTGTGCTCCACACCAACTTGATCGCGATCACATACCTGATCACTGATCACGATCTCGATCGCTTCCTGATCGTGATCGCCTTGCTGATCGCGGATCACATGGTGTGCTCCACACCAACTTGATCGCGATCACATACCTGATCACTGATCACGATCTCGATCGCTTCCTGATCGTGATCGCCTTGCCGATCGCGGATCACATGGTGTGCTCCACACCAACTTGATCGCGATCACATACCTGATCACTGATCACGATCTCGATCGCTTTCGGATCGTGATCGCCTTGCTGATCGCGGATCACATGGTGTGCTCCACACCAACTTGATCGCGATCACATACCTGATCACTGATCACGATTTTGATCAATATATCACGATCGCGATCGACTCCTTGATCGAGATTGCCTTGCTCACCGCAAATCCCTTCTTGATCGATTGATCGCCAACGTTACCTTTCGCCGCATACCTTGACCCAAGATCTCAGGTCCTAAAATGCCTGATCTGATATCCGTTTTATTCTAACTGTCCAATGGACGCGATCTGACCAGATGTGAAATCGGGTAGCCCATCGTTAACTGGCTCGAAACATACCGGGAATGCGATCAGTTACTCTACATCGAAATTCCACAGTCGCTTTACCACACTTTTAGCTGTCTTCTGTAAACATGGATTCGTAAAAACATAGGCGATCCGCCTCCTCAACAGCTCGCTTTTATCGGCCAATACGGAGGGTTTTTTACTTGCTAAAGCTTGGGTATATGTACCAGTGGGAACAATCGAAACGAAGTACCCGAGATTTTCAACTGCACCGCGTGTCTTCCGCAAGGTTCCATTACCCCTAATGGCCCATATCACATATGTGCCAGCTTTTGGGCATCCCATTCTTTCACTCAATCCATATAAAGCCATGAATGTGATCCAACCTCGTTCTCATGTGATACTTCCTCAGTTTTGTGTCAATCGGCCCGATCTTGGATCGCGATCCGTAGACGATCGTCAACGACTTCTCTCGCCCGCTGGCATTGACGCTGCATATGATATCGCCACCATTAAATTTCTCGATCCCGTAGTTTGGTGCTTTCCATGGGAAAAGTTGCTTCCAACGTCGATCGTTTGTCCCAACCGTGATTCAAGTAGAATGGAGCAGCTCCTCGCACATAATCCTTTGCCGTATTGATGGCGAACGTCAACCTCTCGGCGTATTCATCTCAATCCTTCTGATTTGTGTCCGGGACGTACATTTTCAACGCTCTAGTCAGGGTTTGCACCATTCGTTCTGCTGTCCCGTCCACTTGAGGTAGGTACGCTATGGGAGCACGTTTTCTCTGCCCCGCGATTCGATTGAACGCTTGGAAGAAATCGGTCATAAACTCTGGCTCTCGATCGTGGCTGATCTCTTCACTTGCTCCAAATATTCGAAACACACACTCCTCGTAACTCTCAGTGATCGTTTGTGCAGATCTGGAGGAACTAGCTTTGGCAATCACGCACTTTGCGAAAAGACCACCCACAACAACAAATTGGTGTTTCCTTTAAAAGATCGCGGTGGTGTCGGTATCTGATCCATTGCGATTATCTTACACGGGTAAGTGGCTTGTACATTCCTCGGAGAATTGCCCGAAGAAAAGATTTTATTTTTCCCGTCGTGAGATTAACGCATTATCGCACGTAACGCTGGACACTCCTATAGAGTCCTCTCCAGTGAAAATTAGACCGAATTCGTTGGTTCGTTCGGCCTATCCCGTTATGGCTGCCCTCAAGACTTGAATGATTTTGATGTAGGAAATCTTGCTGCAGTAGTTCTGGTATCACCAAACGAACCAACTCCCCGCGACTGTCTGGATATTCCGTTGATAGAGAGCAGAAAAACAATTGTCCGCTTTCGTCTACTTCATATTCGGACGCGATGAAAGCACATGCTTTCGCTTCTTCAACACTCAGCTTTGTTATGTTCCCGATTAGAAATTCCTTCAAGTTGTTAATCCGCTTCTCCTCTTCCTGTGCTTGCTTGATTCTTTCAATTCTGACCTGCCGAAAAAATTCCTCTTGCAGTACTTCAGGCGATAGACGTATCCTTACGTCTGACCTAGTGACGTCAGGTATTGTCACGACTTGATCGACACTTTTGGGAGTCGACAACTCGTCCAACCGGTACAACGGGACCTAAATACTGGCGATCTTGATCGGATAAAGAGATTGAGACTTGCACTTGTTGCAAAGCCTTTCTTGTTAGGCGGTCAGCATTTTGATACCAATCTCTCTTCATATGTAGGAATTCGTGGGTTGTCCACGATCGGAGTTTTTTTCATCGCCTTATGACGTAACAACTTAAATCCGGGTGCTTTGCGATCGATTTCCCCCGCATCTGTCTGATCACCATGTTAGAATCACCACGAAGAATGATAAGACCCCTCGTTTGATCGACCAGGAGACTGAAACCTAATAGCAGACCACGATACTCGGCCTCGCTCACTGTCAAGTCTGTCGCATATTCGGCTACAGCAGTCACTATCTTCCATTCTGGAAGCTTCGATACTATTTTTCTATACGCCCCGTCTTTCGTTTGGTTTGGGCAGATTTATCGAAACTGACCACCCAATTACTTTCATCCTCCTCCACCGTTGGGGGTGGCATACTCATAGTATGTTTCGGCTATTTCTAATGAGTGATCGCGATCGACATCTCGTCAACCTCTTCGCGCATGGTAATGCTGGAAGCAAATGTACCAAGTATTTCATCTTCTCCCTTTTCTCACTCTTGATCCCTAGCGTCCAATTCGATAACAGCGCCGCCAATCTCCCTCGCCTCATATTCAGACTTGAAAATTGTACCAGCCAGACCAACGTCGAATGACGCGTGAGGACCTTTATTCCTCGTTCAACCAACATATTGTAGCCGATATTCAGGATGCGCAACAGAGCCCAAGCTTCTTTTCCACCATTCTATATTCAAGCTTGTTGTGTTTTAGAGTTCGTCTCGTGAACGTAACAGGCCAGTATGTTCCGTCGTGTTCTTGTAGCAAAGCTGCAGATACTGCCCATTTGCTAGCATAGACCACGATCACTGGAGGACGATCCGAATCAAAGTGTTTACAAATCGAAGTTTAAGCGACCTTATACTTCAACATGGTTTACAAAATCATCGCTTTCTCATCGACTTTTGCCATTAAATTTAGGTCGCCCCCTGTAACACAAGAAAAATCTGGATAGCCCCTTGTAAAACCGATACGGTATGGATCGCTATCACCATGACATTTCCGGTAGTCAAATGGTATATCCCCCCTGTAAAATTGATACGATCTACTCCGCTGTCCCCTCGACTCTTTAGATCGTCAACTCTCTTTTATTCGGTGAAGGCTACTTCATCTTTTCCATGCGGCAGATCTCGTGGGAATCTGCTTCGCGTAGTTCGTACAATACGGATGCATATATTGCTAAATCTTCAATGTATCAGCTATAGTAATTCAAACTACCCAGAAACGACTGCGTTGACCGCGGCGTTCGTGAAAAAGGAATGTTGACCAGCGATCCAACTTTCTTTCGGGTGGGCTTCAAATTCAGCGAGCAATACTTGATGACCGAGATCATCCACCATTCGCCGTCCCCAAAAACGTATGGTCAGGCTAATCGATAAATGCCACTTGTCGCATACATGTAGCAATCCTTTTACTATTACGTATAAAGAGGTCCACGATGTAGCTGAAATCAGCATGTCATCGATGTACGACCTTTGATCTAGCACAGAAGATGTTTGACTGGTGTCCGATTCCATTCCTTTAAAAATGTCGATTCATCTGGAAGGCTCCATAAAGGAGGCGTCAGGATCATCACCGATCTATGGTAGGCATACTATGCATTGTCGATCAGGCGTTGGTAAATCGGCGGAGTATTCTTTGATTCAAACGACATCCGTAGCCACTCAAATCATCCTGACGACGTAAGGAATGCGTAAATACTTCTCGTTTACTCCGTCATTTCAACTACCCAAAAACCGCTTACCATATTCAGTGAACAGTACCACATCGCTGTGTCCATGTCTTGAAAAGGTTCACTGATCGACGGCATTGGATATACCATCATACTTGGCAGCTGATTTACCCGTCGATCGTCGGTACACAGTCAAATGTCCTCGCCATTATTTTTACTAATCACAACGATAGGCGAAGCCCATGGTGATGTGGAAGGTCGAATAATATTGACTGATAGCAGCCCTTTGATCAAATCCGCTAGTTTTTCACAAAACTTGGGCGCTACTGGCCGTACTCTCTACGCGATCGGGCTTGCTCCTCCCACGTTAGCATTGCATATCTCCCCTCGTGCGGCTGGAGGGAGTGCGTTCACATTACCAGTGAGAAATTGCTTGTTTCTCCAGATCAGTTTTACCAATCGTTCATCGTCATCAGTCAGCGGTACGTCTGGATCGCCTACCTAAATTTTGTCGATCGTAATTTTAAAGTTGGGCATAACAATGTCAGGCAATACCGCCATGTGTTGATCCACATCTTTGGTGTACATTTCCCCACTTCCATGACGATGGGTAGCGACATCCAGCTCTTTCTCGACTTGGTTATCTTCCAGACATGGCTCTTCATCAGTCATTACTGCTGGCGAATGTCCGGCCTCTTTCTTGGACTGATCGCCTGCTCTATCGTTCGTCGTTTGTTCTTGAATCATGTTAACCACAGGAGGTACGCTTGTTGATCAATGATCCACTTGTAGGTCGTCGATCACGTCACTCGATCCGTCATGTGATCGAAAGGAATCCATGTCCTTATTCGTTTCACCTCCTTCCATCGGCCATTCGGGTGTTCGATCGCCTCCACCCTTCTCCTCTCGTATTGACGACACGTGGTAGTAGCTCCAAACGTGGAACATCTTCCTCCTCTCAGATCGGGGTGTTTGATGCTCCATTAATCTCTTTCGGTCGACTTCAATCGTCTATGGCGTAGGGTATGGTGGTGATACACAAGCAGACCAGCTTATTCGGGTGGCAGTTCTTCCTCTTTTTCTGTCGTTGCTTTAAATGCTAGATTCTGCCACTCGTTGTACCGTCTCGATCATACCGAGACGTATCCTGAGTATCCAGGCACCATATTGGCAGCGATAATCCATCCTAAAGCCGGTCCGCGATCGTGGGTAATTTCTTTATCGCCGAGATTTTTCAGATGCAAGTACTTGATTTGATCATTTCCGATGGGAACGGTTGGTAGTCATGTTGGATCGTGTCTCATCCACAGCTTGGCGTTGAGCTAAATATTTTTAATCTTATATCTGTCAATCTACCGACCGGTAGAACCACGTGCTGTTCTGGGACCACGATCGGTTGCATGGATGATCCTTACAGAGGTCTACGTCCTGCTCGATGAATTCTCACTTCATCCGCCAATACCAGCGACCCATTCGCTAAATCCAGACGTGTACCTGCGGGTACCATGAAGTCCATACCCAGGGTCACCTCTTGACCGACTTGGTCACCCACCCAAGTATCAAAATAGTACACCAGTGATCCATTTAGAGCGATATTGATCTTTTTGCGTCCTTCGTTCATGTAAGTATTTTCGCCTGTACACACACTCTTGTTTTTGATCCTCGTCGATGATACATCCTACCTTACGAGCAAAGGCAGTGTCCACGATCGAGACTCCGATTTCGAGTCGAGTAGCATTGTGGCCTCTTTGTTGTGAATCTTCTTAATTACATTCGCCTGCTTGAACCATTTTCATGGTGTATGGTATTTCCAATATCCCCATGATTCACCCGGCGCTAGGAAAAATTCTATCTGGGTGGGCCATTGGGCGTTCTCATCATGTCTTCTAAACTCTAAACGGAACGCCTACACTTTGAAGAATCACATGTATTATTTATATCATCTTGCTGACCACCTCTTTCATCAATCAACTTGCTTTTCACAAATGGATATATGCAGAGCCTAGAACCCTCGGCTCCTACCAGGTTCCAACCAGGCGAGCGTACTAATTTAGCATCTTCTCGGCTTGTTCCGGCAACATCCCTGCATGCTTTGTAGGAACGTACCACTGGCAGAACATGTTATAAAACTGTTCCATTGGGCACTTTCCTTCATCGTGGATGTTCTTTAAATACGGAACACACGTAAAACCATTTTCCACAGGATGACCCTTACATCCGCACTTTTAATACGCCAATTGCTTTCAACACCTTTGATCGTCATGTCTCTTCGACCAACAGTATGTACATACTGTTTGGGACTTTTCAAGATCGTAGTACCTTCCTTGATCGAATCACTCATATTATACGATCATGTCTCCTGGCTTCTGAGCGCGATGCGCAGCTGCAGCCATCTACACATTACGTCGGTCAGAATCATTATCCTATCCGCCGGAGTCGACTTCTGACCCACTGATCTCCCTTTTCACGTGGATCGCTCTCACAGACCGGGCTGGTTTCGCTGGAATTTGGGCCGCCGGTGACGTGAGACGCTGCCGAAATTTATTCGACCCCATAGAACCGTGAGCTTCTTGGACTTCCATTTTGTCACATTCTTGCAGAGATTCTTCAAGATTGTCTACATATCCAAGACGTAAAATTGTCAACATTTCCGCCGGATCGCAATTGTCGAAATATCAATATATTGATTAGCATGTTCCTTGCAGATAGCGGACGATCCATCTCGTACCGGGGTCTTCGCTCCGATCGCAGCCACATTCAGACGGTACATGTACTTCAATGGAGCCTTGCTCGATTGCTTACGGGCGTGGTAGTAGATTCTCCCAACCAAAATGCTCATTCTTTCTTCCGTAGGTGGCCATGAAGTCTTCTAGAAGTGCGTTCCACAAATTCCACGTCGAGCTTCTGAGCTGGTCATGTCGGTCACGCGCCGGTCCCGAAAGGAGATCGCTGACCACCAAACACTTCTCCGCATCAGGCACTTGATCACGTAGGACGCCATCACCATACTGATCCAGTTTCTAGCTTGTTCTTCATTCTTTTCTCATCCGGCAAACTTTATCAGTTTGGTCACGGCAGACATCCGAATTCGGTCGTTAGACAATCGACCACTATCTGCCGCCCCTGTCATTGCCACCTCTGTAATCTCTTATTTCCTTGTTCCCACTGTTCATGAACATAGTTGTGCGATCTGCTAAGATGCGACCCAACTGACTCCATGTCTCATCTGTCATATAAATCAATGGTTCAGCTTGGTGAAAAGCCGATCGCCCAGCGTTCATTCGAGCTTATTCTAGCTCATTTTTACTTATAAATGCTCGAATATAAGAAGCCACCTGCACTGATTCCACCACATTCTCGGATTGGGTTGCCGGTGGCTTTGCCGATTGCGCTTTTGCCTTGTTCAATTCAAGAACTTCCGCAAAAGATCTGCGACCCTTAGTTTCAGCGACATCCGTTAAATCTTGACCCAACCGTTCGTGACATCTTCTAACCACTAAAGCGTAACGGGACATCCCGTGTTTTTACCATTTGGAGAAACGTTGATCAGTGTTAGAACTTGATCCATCGTGATTTGCGACGCGACCTGTCTACCCGTGATGACGATCGGCGAAGTCAGGTTTTCTATAGTGTCGCGTACGTTTATGATCGAACTTAACATCTCAACAGCGACTATCCAGCGGCAATAACTCGGTCTTGGTTGCACTCTAGTAGCGTTTGCGTATTGAGCATTCCAGTAGTGATACCTGTCTCAGTTAGCAGGTTTATTAGATGCCGGAGCGCCTTTAGGACGTTGGAACTTGGTTTGGCTCCAGATATTTGTCCGCGTAGCAGTCCGGTCCGTTTTGGCTTGACCATCTTAAGCACTGGTCGCTCGACATAGCTTCTTAAGCTGCTTCAAATGGATGTCCCGGCTGATTTCATCGAATCGTTAATTCTTAAAGTTTCATTCGCGTTCCACTAACTTAATTTTTTTATTTATCTTCTCAGTCTTGACTTTTCATTCGGCTTGCAAGCTTTGTAAACGTTTTGATCCTGTTTCATCATGACCAGCTTTCTAACGTCGTCCGAACTCTTTGCATCTTTCTTCATCCTATCTGATGGTCCATCTGGTACGAATGGAACTTGTTACGGGGCACACTCTTGCGTGAACTTAACGCAAGGGTATCGTGCGCCGACAAGCGTACACGGGGCAACCGAGGAAGCGGTAGGTAAGACAGACACAAGCACTATCTTAGGGGAAAAAGAATTGTTATATTCATATAATTAAGTCTTTTATCCACTGTCTCTCTGTTTGATTTAACTTAATTATACTAATCTAACTGAATGTATGACGACGTCTACTCACCACTCATTGCGCGCGTCTTGCGGCGATTGGTGGGTTGATATCGTCAAGATACCAACCAATGGGCAGACTCTTTGGTCGATCAACCAATATCACCACTATTGGTGATATTGTTAAAAGAATATTCAACATAATATTCTTTATTGTTATTATCTCTAGAATGACAATTACCATGTAACGGGCTGCCCCGTTACATAACCCTCCCCCCTAACTATTAATCACAGTGTGATATAAAAAACATGGTGGCCACTCGTTGGGCACAATTGGGACAGGGAGCACTTGTTGGATCCGTTCCATTCTTTTTCCGCTTGACCTCGCATAGATAACATGTCTATGCGAGGTGACTCAAGACCCGCACAGCCCAGTGCTGTGCCAGCCTCTGCGGAAGACGATTCGTCGTCTGATGCTCCTTCTTCGCCTGCAGCAACAGGTGCTACAGGTGCACGCGGTTTCACACCGCGTGCGAATGATGACCTCGACGTAGAGGTCATCTACTCTGGCGAGTCAGACGTGACTCGGGCAATGCGCCGGAGGCGTCTCGCTCACCGGCGACGCCTCAGTGTTCGCCAAGGCCACTGCCGAACGAACGGACTCGTGATTCGGATCACAGTCTGTTCGGCAGTGATGAAGATGATCAGGGTGGTGAGGAATTCTATTCCTTACCACCACCGGCTCGTGCGTATTCGCGCGAGCGTGATGACGATGGCGCGAGCCGTCGTCAATCTGGGAGCCGTGGTACCGACAAGGGTACCACTGTGAAACGTGATGAGTCGAAGTCGTGGCGTTTGCCCGAACGGCTCATCAACAGCTTGTCTCACGAGACAAGCCAACACCATCAAATACACTTATTCGATGCGACTGAGCTTCACGGCTTGGATTCCAGCGCGAGTCACTTTCGCGCTGAAAAAGAATTATATCTTGATGTGTTCCTTAGACATCGACGGTACAACGGCAACCAAAAGCGTGACAAAAACTCGTTTTTGGCTGCGTGGAATGCGCTCGTCCAGAATGTAAAGAATTTTGGACGAGATGTGTGGCTGCAGAAATTTGAGGCGGTACGTTAAGTGTGAAAAGCGAACACCAACCGGTGCAAGGTACCGGTTGCACTGTTTGTCGAGTGAAGCAGATATTCCTTGCCTCACTTAGAGAGACCATTGTGCGAGTTGTGTTGACAACTCGCAACGTGCACATAGGGAGGTATACACCCTAAGTTTGCCCTAGGGAAGGGCACACATCTCGGCTGAGATGCGTGACGCGATTGAAAATTTGCAATCCGTCCACAAGCGCCAACAGCGCTTATTTACCGATAGGCCCCAGGACCAATCGGATAAGTCTCGTCATACTGGTGGACGAGACCAGGCATATCCATCATCATCTGGGAACTCCGCTCCCAGCTGTTCCAAGAGGATGGATACCTTGACAATGGACGAGGTGCTCGTCCTTGATTTTGAATTGTCACGGTGGTTCAAGATACGCTCCACTAGAAAGCGTTGACCACCGTGCGAGTCCATCAAAGGAATTGGTGAAGGAGGAAAGACCTGCCCAAGAACCCCAGGCCCACCATCTCGACCCTTACGAGATGGATCGCGCAATCGCCGAATTTCGTGATGATTTGAAGCACGAGAGAAACAGGCGCTACGACCTGTCTGATTCCTTGCGAAAGTACCGCAAGGAACACGAGACGGACCATGCGAAGGACCGCGCTGAGTGTGCGGTCTCGCAGCTTCAGGTCGAGCGCGACGTCCGCACTCTCTTTGGCGAGCTGGCGACAGCTCGCGGAGAGATCCTTCGCTTTAACGGAGTGATCTCTGATTAGCGCGACTAGGTTGGACGTCTGGAGCGCGAGCGCAAAAACCTGATGGAGTTTCTTAAACGTGGGGGCTATCTTCATCGGAAGAAGAGAGCTTGTACTGACAGTATGACCTAAGCCTCCCCACGTAAAACGTAGGATACGCACGCATCCTACGTGGCAATTCGATAGTGTATGAATTGCCTTTGCGGTGCAAAACACGAAATGGGTCAATGCATTTTGGCAGTAGTTTACTACTGCCTACACTAGTGACTGCATATCCAGGTAGGTTTACCGTAGACAGAAGTACTAGGCCGTTAACCTTAAATGAAAGAACAGTTGCTCTTCCATTCTTGCCTGCGTTTCGTTTCTGACGATCCACCGCATTTGCGATGTAGTCTTGAACCAAGCGGACTATCGCCTCTCGAGTCAGCAAATAGTTCTCTGTTGACTCTTTGTTTTGTCTTTCAGTGCGCTTCGTGCGCACTGCTAACAGATTGTTCTCTTCTTCAGCGAGGTTGTCTTCTTCCTCGCTGAAATAATCGTAGACGATGCTTAATATACCAGCATCGTCATCATTATCCGAGTCAATAATAGCGTCTTTGCTATTATTGAGGTGATTTTCTTCATCGATGTCGACCTGATCGACATCGGCATTATACGTGACGACGTTAGCGTTGACACGTGATGAGCAAGAGCCAGATCGGTTTTTGCTGGAGCGAGTCCCACCCCCCTTATCCAAAGGTCACACTCTATAAGGGTGGGCACTCGTGGATGGCGTAGGCCATTCACGTAAAACGGTGTGTGCTGTGTTGAAGCATGCACCGAATTATTGATGGCGAATTCCACCATGGGTAGGAATTCGCTCCAACTCGGAAACGAGTGGACATATCCTCGAAGGATCTCTCCGAGGACACGGTTCTCGCTCTCCGTCTGATCATCTGTTTTGGGATGGCCAGAAGTGGACATCGTCAACCGTGTTCTGAGAGAACGGAACACGAATTGCCAAAATTCCGCCGTGAATCGAGGGTCACGGTCGGATACGAGTTCACGGGGTAAGCCATGGAGTCTAAAGACCTTGTTGAGAAAGACACGAGCACAACCTTGAGCCTTGATCGAATCGGGTACGGCAGCAAGATGGACCATCTTGCTTAACCGGTCAACAAACACAAGAATACCATTATTCTTGTGAGCGTCTTCGGGAAAACCAGAGACGAAGTCCATTGAAACGGACTGCCAGCACTCTGCTGGACCAGGCAGAGGTTGCAGTGGTGCACGGGATGAATGACTAGGCTTCACTCGTTGACAAACCTCGCAAGCACGTATGTACTTGCGTACAAACTGATACTGGCGTGGCCAGTAAAAGTCACGACTTACCGTGAGGTAAGTCTTTTCTCTCCCGCGATGACCACCTGTTAGGGCATCGTGACACTCGTACATGACGCGTAAACGCAAATCATCATGAGCGGGGACGACGACACGAGGCGTGTTGCCGAGAACAGCTATATTATACAGCAACCCGTTGCGTGTCGTATACCGATCCTCCACAAATCGGTACAGAGCCGGTAAGTCTTTCAATGATTAACTGGATGGATTCACCAGATGAACCGTCAATCGCAGAAGATCCTTATCTTCTGCGGATGCCTTTCGTATGTCGTCAAGTAAGCTTGACGACGGAACACTGGCTCTCAGTGTCGCAACAGTGGGCTTATCCTCACTGTTGGTTGACGCGCCCGGCTCGAAATCGGACCGGTGCGAAAGCGCATCAGCGACGACATTGAGTCGTCCTGGTTTATACTTTATGGAGAAGTTGTACTTTGCGAAGAAAGACAGCCACCTCGCCATCCTTTGCGAGAGGTGTAAGCTGTTTACGGCCGTGCGTAGTGACGCATGGTCCGTATAGACAACAAACGGTCTATCTTCGAGAAAATAGACACGAAACTTGGCCAGTGCACACTTCATGGCAAGAAGTTCCTTGTCATGCTCTGGGTAATTACGCTCAGCTGCCTGCAGCTGACGCGACTGGTAACAGATGACGCGCTCCGCACCATCTGCATCAAATTGCATCAACGTACAGCCGATCGCAAAATCGCTGGCGTCACAGACCACATGGAATGGTCTGTCCTGATTTGCCATCGCCAAGGTCGACGACTGCATCAAGCTCCGCTTGATACCTTTAAAGGAACGCTGGCAATCAGCGTTCCATGACCACTTGACATTTTTTTTGAGTAAACAAGAAAGATGTACCGTCATTTCGGCGTAGTTGCGCGAGTTCTTGTGCAAGTACGCCGCTAGTCCAAGGAACTTCCTTAGTCCCTTGACATCGACTGGCACTGGTCAGTCGGTGGTTGCCTTGGTATTTTCGGGATTAGGGCGTACGCCGTGTTTAACCACGATGCACCCAAGATGTGGTATTTCGCTAGTCGCGAAGATACACTTTTTGAGGTTGGCATACAAATTATGCTTGCGCATAAGTTGAGGGACCTGACGAACGTGAGTTCTGTGAATTTCAACGTCCGTCTTTCCGTCCATAGCCCGGCTTTGGACGAACACATCGTCGAAGTAACTAGGTGAGAATCCCGCACCGGTCTCAACATATTTTTCACACATTTATTGAATGTTGTAGGTGCATTGCTCAGCCCCTGTGGCATCACTAGTTACTACTACAGCATAACGCTAAGGATTACTCGATGCTTTGTACGGCATGACCCGTTCACGCATGATTATCTGATAATCCCATACACAATGTCCATGGACAAGAATACGGTACTCTTTGACATATCATATATGATAACGTCCTTCCTCGGTATCAGCGTCTAATCCGGTACCGTTGCAGCATTCAACTTGTTGAATGCGTGCACTATCCGCCATCCTCCTGTGGATTTTCGCACACAGAAGGTCGGAGAGCTGTGAGAGGATGTTAATTCCCTCACATGGCCCGCTGCTAAGCGATCGGCAAAGAACTTGTCGATTGCTAGTACTTGTTCACGAGGCAGTGGCCACTGCTTCATGACACAGTACTTCGAGCCCGGTCTGAGCTCGATCTCGTGTCGAGTGCATTTGTCCTTAGGCAACTCGCAAGGTACGAATTCAGAGCATTCATCCTTGATATCAATCTTATTCTTATACAAAGGATTTGCCTGAAGCGACTCCCAGGATTGAGACGTGTATCGCTCAATCCGAAGCTTCTCATCGAGGACACTTTCGTCCATCGATGAGTTGCTGAGAACCCGTTCGCGCTCAGCAAATACTGATGCCGACCGAATATCGACCACATACTCATCCTCTGTGACGAGTATGCAGATCTGCTTGACTTTGCCACTACGCAGATCACGCAAGAACCGTTATGGTTCTAGCGTTGGCAACTGAGTTATCTCCAAGGTCAACTTTGGAGGCACAATCAGGTTGAGCGTATAAGCGCCTACGCTTGATTCGTCTTAAACCAAGACGTTCAACGTCTTGGATTCTTCCTGGTAACTTGCTTCCACAGGTTGCTGAGGGCCTGATCCCTCAGCAACTGACTCTTTAGGAATTCCTTCCTCAAGTACGTGGGGACTTATTCCCTCGACGTCTTCTGACTGTGGCTATGAAACCACAGTCAGGCACCGATCCTTTACGGTCGACTCTCCAGTCGACCTAGGGTATCCGTGTTACCGCTTGTGAGCAACCGGTTTCTTTTCTCTAAGATGCTGCCCGCTAGGCATGCATCCATGTCCCGGTCCACTCGACTTATTCGAGTGGTGGACCTTCGGCGCAGCCTGTACTTCTTTACAGCCGCCGGGAACTTGCTCCACAGTGTAGTGATCAACTACACTGTGATCTTGTGCAGTCGTTCTAACGACCGTACCGCAAGTGAGGCCATCGCACTCACTCGCAGAACATCCACACGCTTGTGGACGCTCCAAGATGTTCATCAGATGGCCATCTAATGAACAAGCGGCAGGCATCTTCACGGATCGATGCTGCCAGCTCACCCTTGGCTCGTACTTTCTGAGCCAAGGTAATCCCAGGATGACATCAAATTTGTCATCCAGATCTAGTACGATGAAGTCATCATCGTACTGTTCGCCCTCTAACGTGTAGTGGATTCCTACTACACTTTTCTCAACGGTTAATGATGCGCCTGTTGCAAGGCGCACCTTCATCCTTGTGAGGGGAATGTCGCGCTCAACGAACTTGAGCCTACGACCCTCTAGTGACTGGCGACGAACAAAATTGTTTAACGCCCCACAGTCTACTAGGGCACGAAGCGACAAATCATTTGTCGCTTCCAACTTCAAGATGATGAGCGAAACGTCATCACCAGGTGCAGAGACACACAATGATTGTGTATCTGGAGCAAATTTCGTTAAGAGATTTGCAAATTCTCTTGAGGTTGCTGGATCAGTAGGGCGCTCCGCCCCTGCTGACCCCGACCATTTTTTGATGATTCATCTCGCTGTTGCGGCTTCGCAACAGCGCTGGACCCATTCCCATTGCCCTTCTTGGCGAATGGTTGTCCATTTCGCTCAGTACTGTTTGGTACTGGGCGTGAAGCACTACACTCGTATGCATAGTGCCGTAACTTCTGATAGCGATTGCACCTCTGCAATCGATTGTTGTTTGAAGAGCGAGATCTCTCGCTCTCAAGATAGCAGATGTCCATTGGTTCTGGACCTCCGGTCTCTTGTCGTCTCGGTGGACGATAAGAGTTTAAGCTAGCATTAGCCTGTCTCATGCTAAAGTCTTCCTGTTCCGCGGCTGATATCTCTTCTTCAAACGTATTCAGCTCTAGGCGGAACAGGTGGCTCCTGACAGGCCCTTCCGCGAGCCCTTGCATGAATACAGTAATCAACGTGTGTTGATGAAGTGAATTAGCAGTTATATTACTCGCAAGGAGTCGTATATGTTGGGCGTAAGCGTGCACATCACGCTTACTCGCTTGAGTTTTAGTAGCTCTGAACGAGCTCTGAACTCAGCGCGTGGCGGCTCAAACGTTTGTCTGAGCGGGGACTTGAAGTCATCCAGCAACCTAACACATTTGGGTCGCTACTCTCGAGTCCCAGGGACCAAGTTTTGGCACGCCCTGCCAAGCGTGTCTGAGCAAATGTTAGTTTCATTTGCTCATATTCGACGCGACGAACCCTTAAGGCTCGGTCGAGTTCGACAAACCATAGTAACAGGGAGTCCTCCGGGACTCCACTGTACTTGGAGATGTCAACTTTCATGACTTCGGGACGGCGCATGCGCCGTCCCGCCCACAGCAGCGCGGAATTGCTGCTGTCTCAACAGCTCCGTCTGTTAAGCACCGAGTTCTCCCAACTGCTCGGCCTGTTGAGAGCCTTGCTGGTGTAGTAAGGCTACTTTCCCCCTTTCGGCGACAAGTTCATTTTGAATGAACTTGGCTATAGCGGCATGTTGTTGGTCTCTGCCTAGAGACTCCAACATGGCGCTAATAGCGACCTCGCATACGGTAGAACTCATGAGTTCTACAGTACTCCATTCGATGTCACTCAAATGGGTAAACCCTTCACGCGTGGCGTGAAAGGTCTCTTCATCATCCAACGTGTTCATGATGGATGATGTGGTTGTGGTCGCTGGAAGGACTACAAAGTGCTACCAGGTGTAACGGGGCACACTCTTGCGTGAGCTCAACGCAAGGGTATCGTGCGCCGACAAGCGTACACGGGGTAACCGAGGAAGCGGTAGGTAAGACAGACACAAGCACTATCTTAGGGGGAAAAAGAATTGTTATATTCATATAATTAAGTCTTTTATCCACTGTCTCTCTGTTTGATTTAACTTAATTATACTAATCTAACTGAATGTATGACGACGTCTACTCACCACTCATTGCGCGCGTCTTGCGGCGATTGGTGGGTTGATATCGTCAAGATACCAACCAATGGGCAGACTCTTTGGTCGATCAACCAATATCACCACTATTGGTGATATTGTTAAAAGAATATTCAACATAATATTTCTTTATTATCATCATTTCTTATAATGACAATTTCCGTGCATTGGGCTGCCCCGTTACAGTTCTCGTATGAATATTCCCCTAAAATCTCAATGTTGTAGATCGTGCTTTGCAGCACAATATGCGGTGGCCACGAAAAGATCACAGGACGAGATGGGGGGGGGTTCCGTTAGATCATGCAACAGATCCTCCCAATTCATTTTCTTGTCGTCAAAGCCCATCCCGAAGCTTTGGAGATCTGGAGATCCTTCATTCTTAAGCGTCTGCGACAACCGCTTTCGCTAGCGCTCTTATCCCGGTTTCAGTCTTGATCTTGATTCTAATTCACTCAGGGACTAACGGTGACATTCCGGATTCGAATCCGGGATGCGTACCATTGTGTTGGACTGGTGATCACAAATTCATTGTGATCGCAACTCTTCACTGGCGCCCAGACAAAACGACTAACGGAGGAGGTGCCACGATTTTTTGCTCTGTTCTTTCTTGCTCACTTTGTGTACCCGTCGGTGGGGCGGGTTGCGCTCTTCTCGTTCGTCTTAAGCGGTAGCTGATCTTGACCGTTTAATGGATAGGGGATTGATCGGGTGTACATTCTTCACCCGGGTAGAACGTTTTACGGGCGAAATGTTGTTCGAGCGTTCTTGATCAGATGTAGATGGCTTTCCACCGGGATTGTTAAATGAAAAGTGAGTTGTATTCTGTAAGGCTTTGCGATTCGAAACCAATGGCTGTCAGAAGCCAATGGCTCTCAGCCACCAATGCTACCTGTCCTTTCTCCTACTTGACGTTTTGTCCTACTACCGAGTAATTACTTCTTGTCAGATATATGTCGTAAAACTCCGCTTATGCAGAATGGTATAATATGTATCTTTCACATTGCCCGAACCGTGGCTCGAACCCGCAATATCCATCGTGGTAACTTCCTTGGTAGACGCCAGAGCCATATCGCCTACTTCGTGACGGCAAGAACCCTTAACATAATGCACCTACTACAACTCCAAATATTCAATATATACCTTACACACATCGCCGCAACATCACTTACTGACACTCTCCCTTGATGTGTGTGCGAAGTGTGCATGCCTATACCGACAAGTTTAAACTCGTGAGAAACTTGCAGTGCTTGTGCTTTGAAAGTGCCTTCGTAAATTCATCTGCAATCATCTCTTCGGTCACCTTGTATTCCAGTGCAATGACCTCGTCCAGCACCTTTTCGCGTAAGAAGTGGAACTTGATATCGATGTGTTTAATCCTCGCGTGATACACCGGGTTCTTTGCCAATGCTATGCATCCTTCATTGTCTTGAAAGATTATGGTTGCGGCTTGATCGGTGTATTCCAGGTCCTTGAGAAGCAACCTTAGCCAGATAACTTCCTAGGTTGCGCTGTACAAACTCATATACTCTGCTTCTGTGCTCGATGTTGCCACTGTTGGTTGTCGCTTGGAATTCCACGAAACTACACCGCTGTTCAAAAAGAATGCATAGCCTGTTGTGGAGCGCCGAGTGTTCACATCACCTGCCCAATTCGCATCGGCAAACCCAATGAGCTCTCCCTTGCTGTTGCCGCAAAACATAATGCTGAGGTCTTGGGTCGTCTTGAGGTACTTGAGAATCCTCTTAGCGGCAGCCCAATGCGACTTCCCGTATCTCTCACAAAATTTGGCAACTTCGCCAACTGCATGCGCGATTTTCGGTCGCGTGCATGTTGCGATGTACATCAGTGCACCGACCAGCTCACGGTAGAAAAACTTTGTCACAAACACCTCACCTTCGGGTATCTTGACCAGCTTCGAACTGCTGTCCGCAGGAGTGTGAACATCCGTGCTGTTCTGAACTCCAAACTTCTCCGCAAGTCTTTGATTGTACGCCTGCTGCTTCATTAAAATAGTCTTCTCATTGCGCTTTCAACGGATCTCGATATCAAGGCAGTACTTAAGGTCACCAAGCTCCTTGATGCTGAAGTCCCTCTTTAGACCAATCTTGATGTCTACAATGTTCGCCTTCGTCTTGCAAAACATCATCACGTCGTCCACGTAGATGACGATAATGCTGTATTCCATACTTGATACTCGAATAAAGACGCACGGGTCTGCAGCGGTTTTCTTGAACCCTTGGGCCTCAAGATGCTCGTTCAGCTTGGCATTCCACTGCTGCGCCGCTTGTTTGGTTCCGTAAAATGCCTTCTGTAGCAGGCACTTCTTCGACAAGTTCTTTTCGTCTTCAAATCCATCGGGTTGATTCATGTAAATCTCTTCGTCTACTTCACCATACAGAAAAGCAGTATCCACATCCGCATTTTCTGCTTCCAAGCCTTCAGCAGCCGCGAACGCCAGCACCGTATTTATCGATTCCTTTCGTGCTACAGGGGCAAAGGTCTCGGTGTAGTCGACGCCTGGTCACTGAGTAAAGCCTTTAGCAATCAAGCGCGCCTTAAACTTAACAATTTCGTCACTTGGATTGCGCTTGATCTTGTAGACCCATTTTCAACCGATCGCCTTCTTGCCTGGTGGCAGATCCACGAGGTTCCGTGTTTCGTGTTTCGTGTTCTTGAAGCGACTTTATTTCGCTCTTCATAGCGCGCATCTATTCGTTTTTGTACCTGCTTGTCATCACTTCATCGTAGGTAGACGCTTGCTCTCCATCTTCTTCAGCAGCAAAACAGTGATAGGAGTCGTTATCTCCCTCATAGTCGTCCAGATTAAAGTGACCGCGAGGCATGTTCGTGAACTCTTGTTCGTATCGTGTAACCCCACGCTTCTTCCGACTCGGCCGCACCATCCATTCCTCTTCACCATCTCGTCCAGGTGTGCTTGAGGCTAGAGTTGGAATATCGACGCTCGGTCTTACTTGTCCATCTTGGTCTGGCGCCTGTTGCGCTCGCTTAGGTGATGTATAGATCACATCTTCATTTGAAGGAGCCCCCATCTTTAATTCATCAACACCTGGAGTCATTGTGTCTTCGTCTTCATCAATGTCGAAGATCTGCTGAGCTTGATTCTTCGGTGTCTTCATTTTTGGATGCTTTGAAAACGTCACGCTTCTCGAAACGACGATTGACCCATCGGTCGCATTTAGAAGTCGGTTTGCCTTGTGATTCTTCTCGAAGCCCAGGAAGTAACACTTAAATCCAGTGTCATTTAGCTTCTGACGCTTCTCTTTTGGGATGTGTGCGTAACACGGTTCACCAAACACACGCATGTGATTTATTTGCGGCTTCTTCTTGAATACCATTTCGAATGGGCTTAAAGTCTTGGTAGAAGAATTCGTCAAAACATTTTGAATGTCTACGGATGTCATCATTGTTTCGCACCAGTATGTCTTGTCGAGCCCGCTGTCTTTCAGAATACAGCGCGTCATCTCCATTAGGGTTCGGTTCATTCTCTCTGCCATCCCATTCTGCTCGGGATTGTATGGCACCGTGAATTCTTGTTGGAAAACTTTGACTTGCAGAAGCGGTCCATTCCAGCGTTCCGATACTCACCCCATTGGTGCGCTTTAGCACCTTGATCGTCATTCCAGACGACATCTTGATATCTTAAACATATCGTTCACACGCCAATAGCACAACACTCTTCCTGCGCAGCGGGTAGATTTTGACAAACCGATTTTTCATCGTGATAAATGTCACGATGTACCTAACACCTGATTTCGACGCAGGTGCAATCGGCCCAAGAACGTCCGAGCACACTACTTTGTCGGAACGCGCACTCTCCTTCTCTTCGTAGTCTTCATCGCTTGCCTTGAACGTCTTTCGCACTTGTTTAGCTGTCGCGCACACATCGCACTCAGCATCAGACTTCATCTTCACACCAGACAGTCTTCCGTCCTTGACCATTGCGTTTACCACACCATAGGACGCGTGACCGAGTCTTTGATGCCACAGCTCAATGTCTTCCTCGGCGACATGACATTCTTCTTCAGTCTTCACATTGAGATAGAGCAAAGAATCTTTCTTTGTCCCTGTAGCAACTGGCACACTATTGCGCTTGATCACACACATTTTATGTGATTTCCACCTTCATCTTGCGTGACGCTGCAGCTGTAAGCGAAAACAAATTCTTGGTCAAATCTTGAACGTGTAGCGTGTCTTCAAGACGAACATCAATCCATCCTCGTCCAGTCCAAACACGCAGCTTGACCCCTCCGGTTCCCAGAACCTTAAGCTTCGCGCTGCTTTTTGCACTTGATACGCTACGCGGACGCTGAACCTCATTATAGTCCTAAACGCACCACGGTCTTTACACATATGTGCAGAGGTCCCGCTATCCATAACCCATTTGTCGCTTGATGACACTTCACTGGCGGTGAATGCAACGTTTGATTGGTCGTGACCCAAGTTCCTTGATCCACGGCTTGAGCGGCATTCTCTTGCATATTGACCAGTCTTGCCACAATTAAATCATGCCCCTACCGGTTTCTTCGACCGACGACCTTGCTGTTTCTTATGCCAATGTTTGCCGCCCTTCTTGCTTGTGTTGAGGGCTATTGCATCTTCGACCCGAGCCGACTCACCCTGACGAACTTCTTCAGCAATCAGCTTGCTGACCAGGTCACTAAATAGGAAACTGGTCACTGCCATGCAAAACGCCTGCACCAAGCTCTCGTAGCTTGGCGGCAGACTACGCAGCATTACCGCGCAGAGGTCTTCTTCACTTGGTTCGGAACTTGCACTCTTCATCTTCAGCACGAGCTCTTCAAGCTCCGTGACATGAGCGCTTATGCTTGACGCGGTATACTTGAAGGAAGCAAACTTCTCCTTAAGCCAGAGGCGATTCGCCATGCCTTGTGTATAGTGGAAACTCGCTAGCTTGCCCCACGCAGCCCTTGCCGTCTCCGCTACGATCACGAGTAGTAGCTGCGATTCCGCCAGGTTTAGGACGATCGCTGCGTGCGCTTGCTACTCCTTCGTAAATGACACCGCTTCTTCACCGAAGACAGCGTTCCATAATCCGTTTGACACTAATAACATCTGCATCTTGAAACTCCACATCCCGTAGTTGGAGCCATCGAACGGTTCGATCTTGACCGTTTAATGGATAGGGGATTGATCGGGTGTACATTCTTCACCCGGGTAGAACGTTTTACGAGCGAAATGTTGTTCGAGCGTTCTTGATCAGATGTAGATGGCTTTCCACCGGGATTGTTAAATGAAAAGTGAGTTGTATTCTGTAAGGCTTTGCGATTCGAAACCAATGGCTGTCAGAAGCCAATGGCTCTCAGCCACCAATGCTACCTGTCCTTTCTCCTACTTGACGTTTTGTCCTACTACCGAGTAATTACTTCTTGTCAGATATATGTCGTAAAACTCCGCTTATGCAGAATGGTATAATATGTATCTTTCACATTGCCCGAACCGTGGCTCGAACCCGCAATATCCATCGTGGTAACTTCCTTGGTAGATGCCAGAGCCATATCGCCTACTTCGTGACGGCAAGAAACCTTAACATAATGCACCTACTACAACTCCAAATATACAATATATACCTTACACACATCGCCGCAACATCACTTGCTGACAGAACGTGGGGTGGATCGAGTAGAAATTCTTTACTCGGTCGCGTGCATGCGTGGGCGGTGAGTCGCATTTGTCCAAGGGAGATGCTTGATGCGCGAGCCTTCTGACCACTTGAGTCGTCTCGCGATATTGAATCTGAACCGTAAGGTTTCCTGCGTTCTATAGCGTTTTGGGGGGGGGTGAGAATTGACGTTCCACCTGGCCACACACTCCAAAGACGAAGTTTGTATAGATGAGGGTCACTCCCTGCTCAATGTGACACCAAATTTTTTGCTCGGGAGAAGTTGACGCGTGTCATTCGTAGCAAATTCAATTCTGTTTAATGTTAACCATTCAATTCAAATTATACGACTATGCCTATCTGTTCGCTAGATCTCGGTTGCGTATCGCATGTCTATGTCATTCACCTCTTGCATCATGAGGTTCATAGCATACACCACGTAGTGGATCGCGGTATATTGGATCGCAGTGTAGTGGATCGCGGTATATGATCCACACTAAATATGTATCCACGCCAATAATGTGTCAACACCACCCAGCAGTACATACCCAGGAAGGGATCGCGGGATAGTGGATCGAGGGGTAGTGGGTCGTGGTCTGTGATTTATGATCTTTGATCCACATTAATTATGTGTCCACACCACCCAGCATTTTATACCCAGGATCAATCGTGGTCAATCGGTTAAGTCTTTGATTGGGCTAAGAATAGCGAAATCGCCGTTTCTTCTAGAGTTTCGCATAATTGATAAACTTGACGATCCACTCCTCCAGTCTGCTTCAATATTCACTACTTCCATTGTCGTTATCTATCCGGTAATTTTGATGTTGCTCACCTCTCGAATGATCCGGTACTTGTAGCTTGGCGATCCAAGCCCTTGATCGCGTGTCACAATCGGTCAATTATCGATCCTTGACTATATTCCTTCATGACCGTTAGGTAGATCAATCCGCGGAACGTCAACAGTCGTTTTCTGTCACTTAGTCGTGTAATCCCATCCTTCGTACCAACGGGCCCATCTCCGAGCGCGCTCCACCAACCAAATTATTCTCGCCTTCAACGTGGTACGCACAATCCACACTTTCATCAATTTCATTTGCGCTCCACGATCGTGTTCTGAGATTGAATACGAGTTGCAATCCATCCATTGAAGCCAGTATTCTTCCAATCAGATTCCGTCTCGTACTTAAGTAGCTTCTGTGATCTGTGGGCTCCCGCGTCCCAATGCCACGGTTAAATCTCGTAACCATTTTTCCACAACATGGCCGCATCTCGACGGGCGACGATAAATGCATGAAAAAAGGGTTTAGTAACAAGTCTAAGTCAAAGTGTTCGTCGATCATTCCCTGAAAGATGGATCGCAACAGCTTTTCCACCGGGGTCTGGATCGCGATCGCCGCTGTTTGCGCTGCTGGTGAAGCTACGCCAGCTCCGGATCGTGATCGCGCTGCTCGGTCAGCAGATATACGGCGTACGTCGCTTCTCACAAAATCTGTCGATGCCGGGACTCGAATTTGCGATACATGAATGCCGACTCGACAAACCTCCCCGATGCGCGAAAAGAGACTGGTGTGACTTAGCTACGGTATTAATTCCAAGGTTCTTGCCGGTACAGTGCCAAGAATTGAGCCGAGGTGACCAACCGGGAAATCCACTCCGTATCAGGCGGTGTAGCGTTGAATCTTGGCGCTGTGGGGGACAGGAATATGTACCCTTCTGACCGCGTCATATGCTTAAACAGGGTATTCATGTCCAGCTCTGCCACGCAGGTCAAGCTAATACGACAAGCCGACCACGGCTGTACGTGCTAGTGGTACCAGAGTATTTGATCGCGGTATACGGGAAAGCATTGATCTCGGGGTACCCGAGTCGGGGAAAATGGTCGTGATCAGCTGGCGAGAGCAGGGAATTACCGTCATCCCGCGGTTCACTGGTAATGCTGACCGATCCGTTGACGTCGCTCGACGCTTCGCCAAAAAGGTCCACCTTCTAGACTGGGCGCTTCGCAGGCGGTTTTAATCCACTTAAAGTGCTGGCGAATCAGAATTAGGATTAAAGGAATATATGAGGAGAAGAGCAGGATTTATTACTGTAGAAGGTGGAGCACTCCTCGACGATCCACGGCGCCGAACGAAGAGCGTGATCCGAAACAGACGGACAGAGTATCCCGAGCAAAAGCGTCAAGCAATTCTACCGGAAAGCGGTGAATCTCTAGCCGGAAGATTCTGTGCCCGCTTGCTTTCAGCTTGGGAGTCGGATCGTCTTCGATTTAATGTATTCCGTGGTGATCCTGATGTGCCTGTGGACTCGTCCAAGCAAGCGCATGTAGAAGATCTCGTAGAGACGCAGGGTGTTTTAGTGAATCCGGACGATGTGGCGAATTTCGCAGGCCCAGTGGAGCGCACGGACTCACCGGCCGGCTTAACAAAGGCGGTACCCACCTAATTCGTTTCATGTCGCGTCATCTTCGCTGCTCGAGGATGTTTGATCGGGAGATTGGGATCAGTGGACATGGATCGCTTGCCGGTCGGTGGTATAGCGGAAGCAGCAGATGGGACTTCCGAAAGAAGGCGGAGAAATACGGAAGACAACTGAGTTGAGTGGGTCCAAAGCACATCGCGATCGCGGAAAGTTGAATTACACTTCTGTTTCTACTCAAAGACTTAAATGCGGAGGCGGTTCACCTGAGCTTCTTGATCCGTGAGGTACAATCGCAACCTCTGCAGCTCCGATACAGCGCGCTCATGTCCGCGATGATAGCCTTGGGTAAGACTTCAACAAGCCCTATAAGCCCGTTTTATACACCCCAAACTTCTTATCGGTTTGCTGAAGAGCTTTTATTCTTAAACGACTTATTCTTCATAGCTTAAAGGTCACCACCCGAGTTTTGTTCCGCGACAGCCGTCCGCGAAGTTAGCGTCTCCACTCGCTGTTGGGCGAAAGCCGATTTGCGAATTCACCATTCCTTTTCGCGTTGCAAAAACGTATAGGCTTCGAAGATCGCAGTTAGCAACTTCTTGATCTCTCCATTTTCGGCCCTCGCGTCATCACAGCCCCGCCGAGAATATCCCGTACCTTTAAATCAGCTTTTGGTGATCTCTCCAGAGCCATACATAACGGTTCTACACATACGCTGCTATGCGCGAAGCGATCTCGACGCATGATCAAAACTCTACCTAGGGCCGGTCGATCTGCATCCTCTGGCCTTGACATGCTTCGTTCAAGGAGAGAATATCTTTAACAACCGCTTCCTCAAGGTTCGGTGTATTGTAATGAGCCGCAATCCCCGCATATCAGGTCTTCTCATCCACCAAGGACGGAGCGCTCACCCATGTCTAAAAAATTGCCGTAAGCTTTCCACCAGACGAAACCGGCAGTGACGTAAAAGCTGAGGTTAGGTAATCAAGCTTGAAGCGGGAGTAAGAGATGCAGGCGATCTGAAAGATGCAGGTTCTAGGGTTACGGGAGCTCAGTCGATCGACACTGTATGTCGGTCGCCGGTACAGTGGAAGGTTGTGGAGAAGCGCATATAGACAATGATGGAAAGTTTCGAACGTGCGATCCGCATTAAGTGCGAAATCAATTTGATTGGTGGAGTGTGGTAAAGCGGTCTCAAAGAAATCTCTTTGGGAAGTGGAGTGGCGATCGAGGATGGGCGATCGCACGGGTCCCACGTTTCGGTTGAACCAAGATCACTGTGATTAAATGATACAAGCTGGGACGGGTGGCTGACGATAACGTACCCCAAACCCAATTGGATAGGATCGTCCAATCTGGGACGAGGTTATGGGGTGGTCAGACCCGTTTTGATTACGCAATCCGTCGTGAGACAGGGCAAGACAAGACTCTCGATTTCACTGGAAGATCGCGATCCTAACCTAGGATCGCAAGTCTGATCTCCGGCTGCGATCCGCTAGTAGGACCGCGATCCGCTAGTAGGATCGCGATCCACGGCTAGGATCACGATCCGCCAGTAAGATCGCGATCCACGGCTAGGATCGCGAACCGTTAGTGGGATCACGATCCACGGCTAGGATCGCGAACCGCCAGTAAGATCGCGATCCGCTAGTAGGATCGCGATCCACGGCTAGGATCACGATCCGCCAGTAAGATCGCGGTCCGCTAGTAGGATCGCGATCCACTCGTAGGATCGTGGGGACATCTTGGGTGGGCCACAAGAAAGACACAACGGTTGATATACTGGGTGTGGACCACACAAATGTGAGGGGGCGATCTTCCTGGAAAGGCGACGCGTGGCATCTGGTTAGGACATACGGATAGGCATAGGGGTAGGGTTTTAGGATTGATTGGATAACATTAAACAGAGTTCAAATTACTTCACAAGGCACACGTTATCTCTTCCGGGTTGGATTTTTTGGCCCCCCGTTGAACAAAGAGTAACGGTACACGTCTACGCAAGTGTGACACCTGGATTGTTTTGGCCAGGTGTATTCAAGAACCCTCAAGTAACATCAACTGCGATCGGACGCAGCAAGACAAGTAAAGTCAAGACGCAAGATCGCGAGACGGCTCAAGTGGTCAGAAGGCTCGCGGATCAAGCAACCATACAGTGGACAAGGCGATTTCGTTGAGATCAGGGTTACTCAAGTCAGTACCCACAAGTACCCCGTGATAGCGTGAAGATTTCCGCACGATCACACCCCCATCCCCAACACGGTCAAGTTTTCTTTTGAGACGAGTCCACCTGGAAGAGTGCAACCCGCCCTACCGACGGGTACACAAGGTGAGGAAAGCTATCAAGAACACGGGATCGGAGTACCCCCTCCGTTAGTCGGTCATCCGCGCGCCAGTGGAGAGTTGGGATCGACTCATAATTTGAGCGATCGCCACTCCACCACAATGGTGCGCGTGCCCGGAACTTCTGGTGACTCGGGATTTCACCGTGAGTCCTCAAGTCAAGAAGTGAAAATCAAGATTGAACCTGGGATGGAAGCGTTTGAGGAGAAGGGATCGCCTACGACGCGTGATGTTAAAGGATCCCCGGATTTTCAGAGTTTTGGGAGGGGCTCTGATGACAAGAAAATTAAAGAGGAAGATCGATCAATCGATCTGGAAGATAAACCTCGACCCCCTCCTATGGTCCCTTTGGGGACCACCGCGGATCGTGCTGCAAAACACGACCCGCTGGGTGAAAACCCTTCAGCGAAAACTGAACAAAAACTACACAAGACCACTCAAGCAATGTCAAAGAAGACGACTTCGAAGACGGATCGAGTGAAGAAAGAAGATCCCAGATCGGATCGACGCGATCGCGGCGTGAAAGCGATCATAAAACCGATCATGTTCGTAGACGAAGATCTAGATATGAAGCCGGAAGGATGGCAGTTGGATCAACTGGAGCAGGGATTCCATTGGAAAGCGCTTGAGGATCTGCTATCGAATGATCCCGTGCTACGGATACTGAATCCTAAGCTACTCGGAGAGTTACAAGGCCCGATATCCTGTGCGAAGGTGGCGACTAACGCAGTAGAAGGGATCAGCGCGATCATCCAACTGTTGCAAGATGCGGGATACGTCGCTGGAGCGTTCGATGCGAACCAGTTCCTGGAATGCGATCAGGATCAGGTGATCCATGCGTGTCGATCGCTGTATGACAAGCTTATTCCCCTGACGGGAAAGCGCGAATCCGCAGATCAAGCGGTGGGGACGATCGCCGATGTCCCGAAAGGCCATTATACTGGATCGTCAATTCCTCTGACGGGGAAGCGCGAATCCGCGGATCAAGCAGTTGCGACGATCGCCGAGGTCCCGAGAGGTTATCATACCGGATCGTCTCAATATGCCTCGGCGGAATCAGAAATGGAGTCGGACGATTCGGTCGGCATCCAACGGATGTCTCTAGGCCCAAGTGGCGCAGCACTGCTATGCGATCGAGTCGAGTCGGTGAAGATGAACTCGCGATCGAAGGCCACAGGCGCTAAAGGGCAGAAGACGATTACTACGCAAGGGCTCCTGCAGACGTACCTCGACGAGGCCATGGAACCCTTTCGCCAAGATCAACAGAAACGGGCGTATCAAGCGATCTACCCAAGCCAAAGGATCAAGCCTGCTAGATCTCTCGAAAGATACACACCCGGCGTGGAGATGGAATCGGTGCAGTCGTACACCCGTCATCCGGAGTTTTTTTATCCTGATGACATCGATCCCGATGATTCGGGACAAGAAGATCGTTGACACGCTATGGTAGCTACAACCGAGACGTTGCAAGATGGTGATAGCATACTTCAACGTATCAGAGTGTCGGCGATGACGGAGCTAAAAGAATTCAGTGGCAAGGATCGAGATGAAGATCGGGCCAGAAGCTGGATCAGCAAGGTTAAATCAGCCTTCTTGCGCGATCAAGCACCAGATGAGGAGAAGTGTTTGGTTTTCGGAGATCTGCTGACAGGACCCGCTCGAAACTGGTACAACCAACTGAGTCGATCTACTCGGAAGAAATGGAAGAGACTGCAAATGAATTTATGGTACAGTATGGAGGACAAGGGGTGTCTCTGGCCAGACAATACTATCTCGCACATAAACGATCAGATGAAAATCCACAGGAGTATCTACAATGCCTAAATGTCGCGGCTAAGCATGCCAAGATCGCGATCCGAGACGAGAGGATGGCCACGGCGGACACTCGTCGTGAACATGTGGAACATTTCATTGCCACGTTGGACGATCGCGATCTGGCCAAGCAGCTGACCCTACTACGATTGACCGATGTCAACGAGTTGGATGAAACGTTGCGTGCATGCCAAAGGATGGAGAGTCGTCAGTTGAAGACGCCGACAGGATCGAACAAGTTCCACCAGCGAGAGAATGCCTATCCAAATCCTACGTCATCCAAGACTGCTCGGGCGGTGAGGGCGATCCGTGAGCGGATCGAAAGTAGCGGATCGGAATCGGATTTGAGTGGATCAGATGAAGACAAGGATCACCGCCGAGTTTGTGTGACCACTACATCTGGTCAAGAAAGATCGGGTCAAGATCGGCGTACCTGGCAGAAGAATGCTGGTGAAGAAGATGGACGTGATCGAGGTGGAAAAACGAAGGCATGCACCCACTGCGGATCGACGCGACATGATGATCGTGGATGCTGGCAGAGACTAACGTGTCAGAAGTGCGGTCGCAAAGGACATTCATCGGACAAGTGCTTCTACGTGTGTGCAGCCTGCGGAGAGGTACATGAGAATGGCAAATGCCCCATGGAATAGTTCTTTAACTTGATCCGCCAGTGGTATGTGCCTACTAAGCATGCGGGGATGTTTCCTCCGAAGGTCGAAGTAATGTTAAACTAGGACGCTCGCCAGGTTGGAATATGGCACGAGCCGAGAGTTCTGGGCTATGCATATACGCATTTGTTGAAAAGAAGTCGGATGACCAAGGAGTTAAGGATCGGCGCGATCCGATCTTTAATACACGCAATTGTTCAGAGCGAACCTCTTCGATATCAATTGTGAAGCGAGTGGACAAATTTGCCCGATCCTCGGTGGAGATGGAGCTCGATCTTACCCCTGGTGAGTCGAGGGGATACTGGAAGTATCATACTCCGGGAAAATGGTTTAAACAGGCGAAAGCAGTGGGCAAGATCAACAATGAGAAGGCCACTTTTCTGTTTGACTCTGGTGCAGAAGTCTCGATCATCGACACTACCTTTGCTCGTAAGGTAGGGTGTGTGATAGACGAGATCTAAACACAAGAATGTATTGGGATCGGAGAAAGTACCTACATGACGGTAGGACGGACCAAGATCAAGATCACACTGAACGGATCACTAGTGTATTATTTTGATGTCTGGGTTGGGGATCAAGTCGGTCAAGAAACTATACTAGGCATGGACTTCATGGTTCCTGCAGGTATCCGTTTGGATTTGGCCGACGGGACCCTTTGCCTGCCAGATGAAGTCCAAATCTGTCTGGCTGGACGAGGACCACCGTACCGATCGAATATATTGGCGGTCAACCTTAACGATCAACATGTAGCCATTGCGGCCGGCAGATCAGCGGAAGTAAGGATCGGTGTCAACCCTCCTAAATCGAAGCTTTGGGTGCGACGAGATGTAGCGTGGATTCCTACCGTGACGAATGGTCCCGGAAGGATTAAGCTCCTGCAGCTTACAAATGTAAGCGATCGCGACCTGATCTTAAACAGCGGAGCCCCTTTGGCGCTGTGGATGACAGAAGGCATGATCCCGCGATCTAAAGGATATGTATCTGTAGTATCGCGGCGATACATGGAATGGCAGACATTGGTTTTTGAGGCCACTACAGATCGAGAAGAAGAAGAAGCCGAAGCTTACACGGTCCCGTTAGTGGATCATCCTACGTATGAGAAACCTACCCGAATTTTGTCGCGCTCAAAATGGAGATCAGACGACATCAAGGATTCGGTAGAGATCACCTCACCATCTGACGCTAATGGTGACTCTAATGAGGAGTTGCATGACGAATATACGAGTGGAAGGAATGATGAAGACAAGGATGATGGATCGATGATGGGATCATGTGCAGTCAACGTATTGCGGAAGACGCCAGAACCGTCGGGTGAAGAGGACATGGTCGCAAAGGAGACTATGATAGCGAAAGACCACCAGGAGACAACTGATCCGTTACAAGGACAGTCCAACTGTCACCCAAACGGGATCGAGGCAGAAGATCGGGAGGTGCATAGCCAGGCTACACGACTGGACGACGACGTGGATGTTGTTACGATCGAAGACGAAGTAATGGAGAGGGATGTACCAGATGAATCGACATACTACCACGAGGGAGGTGAACTGTTCGCGGAAGATGTGGAACAACACATGGCCGTGCTGCCGGAGATAACCGTATCTACAACCGAGATAACAATAGACGATGTCCAAGTTGGCGATCCTGGAATGCCCTTGACTGAGGATCAAGAGGATTTGCGACAACTGATATGGAAGAGTCGTCACCTGTTAATCGGAAAAGGAAACGCATTACCCCCTGCAGCACGCGGCGCCGTGTGTGACATTGATGTAGGAGAAGCGAATCCGATCGCTTAGCGTGTGCGACCTGTCGCGCCAAAGTTTCGTGAGAAGTTGGCCGATCTGATAAAAGGTTTGTTGTCAGCCAAGATTATCCGACCTTCGACATCGCCATGGGCATCGCCAATAGTTGTGATAATCAAGAAAAATGGAGAAGATATCCGACTGTGTATCGATTATCGACGATTTATTTAGCTAACACAGCTGATGGTTTACCGTATGCCACTTATCAGTGAATTGTTGCAAGATATGGACAAAGCGATGTGGTACTGTTCGCTGGACATGGCTAGTGAATTTTGGGTGGTAGAGATGACCGAACGAGCAAGATCGATCTCTGCCTTCATCACGCCGTCGGGCCTGTTTGAATGGTTGCGGATGCCTTTTGGACTGAAGAACGCTCCACAGATTTATCAGCGCTTGATTGATAATGCTCTATATGGGTATCTCAAGATCGGCGCGGATAAGGATGTGAATGTAACAGATCAGCCTAAGTTAACGGATGTGTTTACTGAAGGAGAGCCGGAAACGGATCAAGCGCCGTCAGTGCTGGGCAGACGGTCTTACATTGACGATATATTGATCCCGGCTACGTCATGGACATCTCTGTACGACAAGGTCGAAAGATTATTGACAGCATGCGATCGATGGAATTTGTCGATCAGTCTGACCAAGAGTTTTTGGGGACAGCGTAAGGTGGATTACTTAGGCCATCAGGTATCTTTGGCTGTGCTGGAAGCCAATCTTAAAGACCTAGGATCGCTGGTGAATATTCCTTTTCCCACAACTTTGCGATCCATGCAAACGTTCCTGGGTAGCTTGAACTATTACAGTCGCTTTATAGAAGATTTTGCAGTATATGCATCGGTGTTGTACGAGTTACGAGAGGCGGATTTTTTCGAGGTGAGCCGTATGGGAGATCGTGGTGAGACGTCGGGAAGTTGCGATGACGCATTACAAAGGGATGAGCATGATCAAAATGAGCGATCTCGGTGGGAAAGGGTCGCCATTTCATTCGCTTTGCTGAAGGCCAAGATCGCTACAACCCCGATCCTCAAACATTTCGATTCAGATCGACTGCCAGTGATCGTGGTGTATGCTAGTAAGTGGGCGGTATCGGCATCTCTGTTACAAGAATATGACGGCGTATACTGGCCAGTGACATTCACGAGTCGCACACTGAAACCTAACGAAGTCAACTATGGTATGGTGGAGAAAGAAGTTTTGGCCCTACTTCGAATCTTGGAAGTATGCTACACCATGCTAGTATCCCGAGAGATCAGAGTGCTCACTCGATATTCGACATTAGCTTGGCTAATCCAATCGTCTGGCCTCAATGGGAGACTGGGATGATGAGCTGCGTTGCTATCGAACTGGACACTGGAGGTCAAGAGATGTACTAAAGGAGAAGATGAAATACTAGGCGCTCTCGCAGCTAGCATAACTCCGCGGGATGAGGTCGATGATGTGTTGATTGCGATCGCTACACAGAAGAAACCCAAACAATTGGTAACTATGCTACCTCCCACGGTAGGTACGGATGAATGCCTGTTGGTGGTCAGTTTCGACGGATCGGCACGGACTAAACGGAAGAGTGGGGCATTTAGTGCGATCGTGTGGAAGCTACCCGAATGGACCATCATCTCGGCCGCTTCGGAATACGCGGCAGATCTGACGGTGAATGCGGCGGAATATCGTGGCCTGTTGTTGGGTCTCGATCTGCTGGACAACCAAACTAGGGGACGAGTCATTGTATGTGGTGACTCGAACCTAGTGATCAGGCAAATGCGGGGAGGGATGGATTGCAAAGCGCCCGGACTACAGTTAATGCGTCATAAAGCAATGCAGAAACTTCGATCTTGGCCAAAACACGAGTTCCTACATATGAAG